>JAPMUY010004945.1:10000-27500 GCA_026901105.3 Galaxias olidus
TTCTGGCTGAGGCCCCGACCCCATCCCCACCCCTCTGTGGTCATGGAGACGGCCGCAGAACACGATCCGACCGGGACCGCGGACACAGACAGGGTTGTCCCCTCTCTAGCTCTTCCTGTCGGCATCTTTTTCTCACTCCCTCTGTCTCTCTCTCCCATCGTCCGTCTGTCTGTCCGTCTCAGGAGACAGGGTGACCCTCGTCCGTTTAGGAGCCGGGTTCGTCCCCCTCCCTCCCCTGCTGCTCTGAGGCTGCTCACCTCTCCGCCCCTCCAATAGAGTGTGAGATCGCTGCAGAGCCCGACTGACCGGCCTGGCTGGAGCTCGCTCTTTCGACGGCCACCACACACTCCGGCTTACACTTGAGCACGAAGGACAGGGACACACACACACACACACACACACACACACACACACACACACACACACACACACACACACACACACACACACACACACACACACACACACACACACACACACACACACACACACACACACACACACACACCGTGCATAACCCGATCTACCTCTGTTGGGGCTGTAAAAACGCCAGGGCGCGCACCCTGTCTGGACACACACTGTTTTTGTTGACGTACGCTCCCTCGCCCGCCACCACTCCAGCAGAGTTTGGCCCTGACATTCGTCCCGTATTGAGTACACGGATCGCTCTCGGAGTCGTTCTGCTTTCCTAAGCTGAAAACCAACGGAGGGGGGAAGCATCGATTAAAGCGTTAAAACATCGGGCGGCGAAAGAGAGAGGGAGGGAGGGAGCAATGGAAGAAAACAAACCAAGTAAATCCCAAAATGGACGTTGCGTATCGCCGCCGCCAGCGTGATAAAAGCGACAGGGCAGGGAGGCGGGGCAGACGATCCCACCGAGGGCGGCCCCCTTCCCGGTCGCCTGATGGGAGACAATCATTCCCGAGCAAATGGCGCGGCGAGTGATTGACTGCCCCAATTTAGCCGGTAATAATCCCCCTCTCCCTACATTTTTAAACAGCCATAAACGGGCGCAAAGGGAGCGAACATTCCCGCCCGTCTCTTTAGGACTCGAGGGCTGGCTCCAATAAAGACCAGGCCTGCCTCCTGAAGTGGCTTTGCATCCAGCTACGTGTTCCCATTCACCAACGACATGTCGGCATGGACGACTTCCGACGTCTCCTCAGCGCGTTCATCTGAGGTAAACCCGTTAGATAACGCCGCTCGCTCTCCTCCTCCTCCTCCTCCTCCTCCTTCTCCTCATCCTGCTCCTTCTCCAGAGGCACCGGGGAAAACCCGGAGACCGGTCGTCAACCTGGGGGAGCGGGAGCGGGAGCGGAACGGCAGACGGGTCGTCTAAGAATAGCCCAACAGAGTCACTCCCGGGATCACAAAACAAACGGCTGATCGTCGACGTCGGGAACAAAAACTCTCTCCAAATGTCGGAGAACGTTGCTGATTTTTAGTTGGAATGTAAAATGGAAAGGATTAGATTTTTTTATATCCCATAATATTTCAAACGCCAAATGTGGAGCACCCTGTGGATATACGGTAGGGAGTTTGGCACCGAAGATTCTGTTTCTGTCTTATGAGGGATAATAAGCGAGACTTATTTCTGTTTGCTTTAGTTTTTTTTTTAAGATCGTTTTAGAATAAAAGTAGGGTATGTGCTGAAAGACTGAGTGAGTGGATGGAACCAGTGCCATTAAAACCCCCACTCCCTGCACACACACACATACACACACACAAAGCGCCCCTCCCCGCACGCGCACGCGCATTAACTCCCATGTGTAGGTGTATCATTCCTTGGCATGTTCTATTCAAAAAGGTCACGGCACACACACACACACGCATGCACGCACACACACACACACACACACACACACACACACACACACACACACACACACACACACACACACACACACACACACACACACACACACACACACACACACACACACACACAGAGGCCCGCCCACCTGTACTCTGGTGTTGGGGTCTCGTTTGATCCACTTGATGGCCGTCTCGTAGACCAGCTCCTCTGCCTTGGTGTTCAGGCTGTCGTTGGACAGGTAGGCCACCAGGTCCTCCTTGGACACGCTCAGGATCTCCTCCTGGCTCGCCACCTGGGGACAGGGGGCGGGCAGGGGACGGGGGGGGGGGGGCAGGGGACACGGCTCTGAATGGACGTCCTTCATACTATTGGCGTGAGGCACTGACACACTTTGAAGATTATGCATGCTGGTAACAGGGGGTCCCTTCCCTAATGCAATAGAAATGTCCCCATACTGTGAAGGGGGTGGCTGACTCAGGCCATGGGTGTAGGGACCTGTGTGAGGACCAATGGGGGGGGGGGCGCACCCACCTCGGGGAAGTTCTGCAGGGCGAAGGCCTTGGCCATGTTGTGGAGCTCTGTGCATCTCATGGCCTCCGCCATGGCCAGCACTCCTAGACAGTTGGCGGCCGTGAGCTGTTTCTCTGTAGGGGGAGAAGGTGGATAAAAAGAAGGGGGGGGGGGGGGGGGGGGGGGGCGAGAGAGAGAAAGAGAGAGAGAGAGAGGGGGGTAATAAACAGTGAACAAAGCATTATTTCCCACTATAATAAAATATCATAGAATAAGCAGTGATAGATGACAGAAAACAAACATAAAGAGAGAGGGAGGGAGGGAGAGAGAGGGAGAGAGAGAGTGAAAGGGGGGGAGGGAGGGAGAGAGCAAGGGGAGGTAGGGAGAGAGGGAGCGGGTGAGGGCAGGAGAGAGTGACGGCGATGGGGATGGCGATAGAGAGGGAGGGAGGGAGGGAGAGGGAGGGAGGGTGAGCACCTCCGGTCTATCGGGGTGTGTATCTGCGCCGGGGGAGGGAGAGAGTGTAATAACTCAAGAGAGCTCCGGGGACAAACAACAAGAGGAATCGATCGCCCCGGGCCCCGGCGCTGGGGGGAGGGAGAGGCTGAGGGCGGTAAGCTGGGAGGGGGGAGCGGGGATTAGTGGAGCCAGGTAGAGGCCCTTGATGATCTCCGCCACGCTACTGAGAGCCAGGGAGAGGGGGAGCCACCGGGGGGACGGAGGGGGGATGGAGGGGGGGGGGACTTCAGGACAGCAGCTGTGTCTGACTGGTTCTCACACACACACACACACACATACACACACACACAAAGACACCCCCCCCCCCCCACATACATACACACACAAACACATGTACAATGCAGCCCAACAGAAATGCACGCGCGCACACATACACACACACGAAGACCCCCGCCCTACACACACACATATGAAAACATGTACGATACAGCCCCACAGAAGTACACGCACACATACACACACACGCACACACACACGCACACACACACGCACATGCACACGCACACGCACACACACACACACAACTGGGGAGTGGTCACGGCGAGCGGCCTGATCAATCAGAAGCCAGTGTTTTGAGGCGGCAACATGGGCGGCCTCTTAATCACTAAACACAGAGGCTCAGGGGCTCACCCCGACACACACATCTCTGACCGGCAGAGGTCGGCCAGGTGAAGTGCACCGGCACCGGCCGGCCAAAGGCTCGGATAACCTCCACACCGTCTCCATGCCTCGTCAAAGCCCAAGGTGTGTGTGTGTGTGTGTGGGGGGGGGGGGGGGGCTGAGAGAACAAACAAGCCCCCTTTTCTTACAACATCGGTTTGAACAGATGTGCGTTTTACCGTGGCTGACTTATAGGAAAACGACACGTGTGTGTGTGTGTGTGTGTGTGTGTGTGTGTGTGTGTGTGTGTGTGTGTACGGGTGCTCGTAAAGTCGCTGGAGCGGAGCGGGAGTGCGGCGGAGAGGGGGAGCCGGAGAGTTTTATACCAGGCCTTGGCTTCCGCTGGCGGGGGTTGTAAATCCAACGAGACAGACCCACTGATGGAGGAGCACCGTCCTGAGGCACGCTAACCACCAAGGTCACACTGCCAGGACACACACACACACACACACACACACACACACACACACACACACACACACACACACACACACACACACACACACACACACACACACACACACACACACACACACACACACACACACACGCACACACACACTCTAGTGGCAAGTCAACGGCAACAACTGTTTCCAGAGACTATTTTGTGAACATTTCGTACACCCCCTGGCATGTTGTACAGTTTTTTGAGCCTGGGCAGCTTGCTCTGCACGGGGGGAGATATTTCGCTCGCCCGGCCTGAGGCTCATTACATAATCCAAGAGGAAACGTGTTCCAGTGTAGATCCATAACAAATCCCCGAGGACTAAATACACTTTAAACAGGATTCTCTCGTCTATTCAAACCATTCATTCGTTTTAACGTTCCACTGTATTTCCTTCTCTTGAGACACAACACGGACAATTGTGTTGTGCTAAGCGCCGTTCTGCTTTTGGTTACTGCATAATTATGGTTTGTTCAAGGTATGGCAAGCGGGTGACTCGTGCGAGGGATATTATCTGTTTTTCCCCGCGTTCAAAAGTTCTCAAGGACTCGGCAGGACTGTGAGCCACAAGTAGGCCAGAGAGAGAGAGAGAGAGAGAGAGAGAGAGAGAGAGAGAGAGAGAGAGAGAGAAAACAGGCTATTTCTGCTCAGCGCGTTCGTTAGAAGGACTTCAATATTTCTGACACGGTATCAATTTCTCTTTCCAAGGAGCCCTTCTCCTTTCAGACCCTCTCAAATGTCATGAATCATCTTCAGGTAAGAGAGATGGACATTTGTGATAGTGACAAAGGCCCACAAGCTACAAATGGCTCCTCTGTCTTTTTGGGGCCGGCAGCTACAAGTCCATATTTCCGTCTGAATGGAGACAAACAAATCGATTGGAGGGAAAGGTGACATTCTCCCTCCACGCGTGCGCCTCCCGCTCTCAGTCTGACCTTTCCCCGTCCCACCCAGCCCCTTTGCGTCCCCCGATGTAACGGATATTCCATACAATCGCTACTAAATCGAAGGCAAAACTTTGACATTTGGAGTCATTCAGACGTTTGACCCCCCCCCCCCCCCCCCACACCACGTTTGAACCCGTGGGGTCCACCTTAAAGCTCAACCCCCCCCCCAGCCTTGTCGGGCCATCGATCCATTTCACTATCTGCAGATTTCATCATGGCCTGGGCCAGCAGATTTGACATTTCCCTGCCGATTGCTCCGTGACCTTCCTTTGTGTCTGTCTGCATCGCTGGCTGTGGCGCCGCCCGCGCCAGGCCTCGGAGAGCGGCAGGCGGCGTTCCCTGCACGAGGGCGTTCCGACGCTTTCGGGAACGTTTGGGGAAAAATGTGACAGGGAAAAGGAGGCGAGGGCAGCGCGTTGGCCAGAAGTGAGATGGGGAGGTTTTAGCAGAACGTGCACGCCGGCTCACGCACGCACACACACACACACACACACACACACACACACACACACACACACACACACACACACACACACACACCACAAACACAAAAACACACACACACACACACACACTCTATATTATCATTCACAGACACACACACACACACACACACACACACACACACACACACACACACACACACACACAGCAGGCTCAAGGAGCACGTACCCAGGAAGGAGACGCAGACTTTGCAGAAGGTGTTGAATTGGAACTTGTCGGCGGCCTCCAGCAGCGTCTTGGCGTTGGCCGAGTCGATGACCAGGGAGCCCGTGTAGACGAACTCCAGCAGCAGCTCCAGCACCTCGGCGCCGATGTTGCTCATGGTCAGCTCCAGCTTGTCCCCGCTCCGCGCCTCCCCCGAAGACCTGGCCACGGCACAGACAAGACGGGTCAGCGCACCCCAAAGGGGAGGAGGGAAGAGGGGGAGGAAAACACGGCCTGAAACTGAGCGACGGAGGAGGGAAGGGAGGCTTTGGGGGGGGGGGGGGGGGGGGGTGAGACAGGGGGGGAGGGGAGGGGGGATAAAGTCCACAGAATCGTTACGCGATAAGAGGAAGGTAAATGGGAAGGGAAGGGTAATTCCTCTGAGGGATGCTAGTGTTCTGTGAGACTAGACTCGTGCCGCATCTGAAAGAAAAATGTGAAAAAAGAAAAAGAAAAAAAACAATTAAGGAAGCAAAAAGTTATTGCTTTTGTAGTTTGTATGGGCAAAACTCTCGTATCCAAAAGGCGTGCTTCTAACGTCTGCATTAATATGTATGAATGTATATGTATGTGCGTGTATGTATGTGTGCGTCTGTGTGCGTGTGTGTGTGTGTGTGTGTGTGTGTTTTTGCTTATGCATAGCTTTCCCACGGGCATGCACACAGACTGACGCGGTGGCGTGTATCCACCGGAGCAGAGATAGAGAGAGAGAGAGAGAAAGAGAGAGAGAGGGAGAGAGAGAGATAGAGAGAGAGAGAGAGAAAGAGAGAGAGAGAGGGAGAGAGAGAGAGAGAGAGAGAGAGAGAGAGAGAGAGCGTGGGGTGACAGCGGCGCGCGTGCGATGATGGATGAGACACTCGCAGCGATGCTTTGGCACTTTGTAATGGCGCTGCAGAGAGCGTCTGTTCTGGAGCCCGCGCCCCTCACGCTGGCGCCCGTCCCCCTCTCGCGTGCCGCGCGTTACAATCTGCAACCCATCCATCCCCGGCTGTCACGGCCGACGCCCCGACCGCCGGAAGGCTCCGGAAGGGACCGGAGCGCACGTGACATCCCCTGTGAACGGGGCCGGACCGGAGAAAGAGGGGGGAGGGGGGGCGGGGGTTATTGGAACTGGATGTCGTGGTGACTTCATCGGGGATCGTGTAGCCCCCGCCCCCCCCCAACCCCCCCCCACCCCGCCACCCACCAAGATGGAGTGGTTCTGCAGCGTTCCCGCCTCGCCAGGGCTGTTTAACGTCCCACGTGAAGCGCTAATCCACTCGAGGGGCCAAAACAAACAGGATCAATGGCGTCTAATGTGTGCGCTGCTGTGTGCTCCCCTCGCGGCTGTGGACATAAACAATATGAAAAGCACCCTGCGTTAGGGAGGGGCAGGGGGGGGCGGGGGCCGGACGCCTCTGTCGCTCAGCGGGAATCAATGAGAGCGCTTTGTAGGGGCGAACGCGTGCGCGTGCCTGGGCGCGTGTGTGTTTGTGTGTGTGTGTGTGTGTGTGTTTATCTCGCTTGCTTCGGCGTTTTGCGTTTGCTTGTGAGAGACATCATAAATCACCACCATAATGAGGAGCAGGCAGACGGCCGGACAGACAGACACACACAGACAGACAGACAGACAGACAGACAGACAGACAGACAGACAGACAGACAGACAAATGGACAGAACGGTTAGGAGCGAGCAGGGAGAGATACAGGGACAGAGAGAGCGAGGGAGAGAGCGAGAGAGAACATTAAGTGAGAGAGAGAGAGAAAGAGAGAGAGAGAGAGAGAGAGAGAGAGAGAGAGAGAGAGAGAGAGAGAGAGAGAGAGAGAGAGGCAGGGAGAAGACGGCCGTTCCTCGGGGAGCCAGCAGCCATCCTTCACAGGGAGGGGGGTCGTTCCATGACTGTGCCTGGGTCTTTCTAAATCAGAGATAACACCGCCCTCCCCGGCCCCGTCCCACCCAACCACCACACCTAAACAAAGCCCTCGTTCCCCCGCAGCATTAATCACCAGTAGCCTGCACATGGACTGAGACATTAGTCGTCATTGAGAGGGCACTGAGGAAGTGAGGGGGGGGAGGGGGGGGGGGGGGAGAAGGACAACGCAAAAAGAGAAATAGATCAAATAAACACAAAAGAAAGCAAAAGGACGACAATGGAATTTGTCTCTGGATGGACATAGGCTGGAAGAAAAAAAAAACAAGGCAGGTGCTCTTTTTCCTCCTGCAAAGCAAAAGCCAAAATGGGGTTATTGCCTTTCCGCCCCTAAGCTCTGCGGCGAAGATAGTCAGATAAAGAGGGTGGGTGTGTGTGAGTGTGTGTGTGTGTGTGTGTGTGTGTGTGTGTGTGAGTGTGTGAGTGTGTGAGTGTAGTCCAGGGTTAAGCGACGGAGAAGGTGGAGAAGAAAGGGAGATGAAAAAAAAAAACTGGAGATAAGAGAAAATAAAAACAAGAGCATGCTCATCAACCAGGTCAATTAGTGCATTTGGAATCGGCTCGAGTGGCAATTTGTTTTCGCCTGAGTACTTTTGTTATGGAAATGGCTTTCTGGAACACCAGGGAGAGGTGGATGTTTCTTCGGTGTGTGATTGCAGACTTTGATTTGTTTGGGTATTTTTGTTGTTTTTTTGGGGGGGTAAAAGAAGGAAAGAAAGAGAGGCGGAGGGGAAAGAGAGAGAGCGAAAGGGAAGAAACGAGTGGGAGGGTAAGAGAAGAGAGCGAGAGAGACGGGGGGAGATATTTCTGCGAGAGACAGAAGTGTGTTTGGGGAAAATGCACCACTTATCCCGGAGAGAAAGTCTTCAACAGCAGCGAGTGTGCACGCGAACAGAGACCGAGTGGGAAGGGACTTCCTAATGCATCACTCTGCCTAACAACCTTTCCTACCGGAAATGCATTAGGGCCCTTTTCTGTTGGAGCTGCGAGGCATTTTTTTGCTGTATATTTACTTGCTTTTCATATCTCATATGGTAAATTTTTATTTATTTTTTAAAACGAGAGAGGGAGAATGAGCAAAAAGCATAAAATAAACTACTGGAAGCTAATGGAAGCATCCATTTTGGTTCTGCCATCTGCAACAGAACCATCAACCAGGAAGAAGGAATTGGGTGCTTGTTTGTCAGTGGAGCGTTATCAACAACCACTCTTAGGATGGAGAGCACTGGAGACTCCAGATTTTAACTGGGCCCAGGAGATCAGTGCAACAAGTCAACAAGTGCTGCCACCATGCCTCACTCCTCAAACGTTGCCATCTACAAATATGTATACCAATATAACCAAGTCTTATGAAAAATAATCCAAACATAGTTCTCACAGATATTCTTCCATGTGTTAATGGTGAAAACATTCTCAGGTCACTAAGTTCTATAAATCTATTCAGTGAGGTGTCTTTCCGGAACATACGAGGAGAAGACTACTTGACAAGTCACAAGGGACAAATTAACTGTCAAGTGCTATTCAGGCATTTCAAAATTCCAGCAGTGGACCTTAAACAAAAACAAAAAAACACCAAAAGCTATGCTCTCTCCATCGCAGTGCCCTGGACCACTCCATTAAGTGACTTCAGAACCTAACCTTGTAGGAGGTCAGGTACACATGAAACAGTCTCAGCTCTGCCCTGAGACCCACACTGTTTGCAGGTGACAGGAGCGCCCCGGCTCCAAGTGAAAGGGGTGCAGAGCGGCCGGCCGTCGTACTTTATTGGAAACTGGGGAATTACTGGGGTGCCCTGTCTCCCTCTCCCTCTCTGCCCTGTGCATCAGCCTCTTTAAACGGGAAGGTAATAGCTTTCTTGTGTGTTTGGTGGGGGGGTGGTGGGGGGGGGGTATTATGGGTGGTGAGTGTGGTCGAGCCTTTTTTTCCCCGTCATTTTCGGAGCGGTATTACATCCTCCGGTCAGGGTGTTGGACAGATAGGTACAGCCTCCTCGACAGAGTCGTCTGGCGCGGTTCAGGGGGAGACGGGGGAGAGGGGTGTTACTTTAGGATGCATGACCACCCTGCTTCTACCCGGCGGAAAAGGGACCGTTCCTGGACGGAAGGGGGGGGGGGGGGGAGGAGGGGAGCGTACGGGGATGGTGGATATGAGGCGCTGGGATGGGCAGCGTCCTTTATTTTCCTTTTCTTTGACGTCTCTCTCACCGTGGGTTCACGTCTGCCTGTGCTAGCAATCGTTTCACACACACACACACACACACACACACACACACACACACACACACACACACACACACACACACACAAACATCGCTCACTGGGACTCATTTATCATTACTCCAGTGGGGGGGGGGGTTGTGGGAGGAGGGGCGGGCTTCATAAGGTTGACAGTTATTTACATTAACGGGGAGAAACGCAGTCTGTTCCTCCTCGTTCAAATGCTGTCCATTCATTTTGTTTCACCAATCATGACACGGAGGTGCCATTGCCGCAAACTTTGTGAAAATTAAGTGGGAATATCTCCCGTCGTTATTCAAAATCAGCTGGAATGGAAGTACGCTGTCTTTGGTGCAATCTATTCGGCGGCTGCAAATAACTCAGAGATGAAAATTAGTCCTAAGTGTAAACAGGAATTTACATCATTACTTTGTCATCGGAGCACTAGTGATATGTGCATATTTAGACTTCACTCTATAAAAAAAGAGAGGGTGTGTGTGTGTGTGTGTGTGTGTGTGAAAGAGAGAGACAGAGTGTGTCATATATAGAGAGAGAGAGAGAGAGCACACACACACACAACAACAACAAAGGGCTCCCTCTCTCTTTTACGCGCGTACACACACCACGCTCACAAACTCAGGGTTTTGCTTTACGAGGGGCCGACAGCTCATCCCCACCACAGCCAAGGCCTCCTCGTGAAGTGGAGAACGGGTGCAGCGTTCCTATCTCTCATGTGACCTCATAAAGAGCCGCTCGGCATGCGGAATTCCGGCCACTGCGTCGTCAAGCCACCCCAAAGGTCCCCCGAGAGGCTGTGACTCGGCGACGGACACGCCTGGCCCGGCTCGGCCCGGCTCCGACCCCCAGCCTACCTACGGATCTGCCCCGCCTTCCCTCCCTCCGTGTCCGCGCTCGTTCCCTCCTTCCCTCCCTCTCTCCTCTCTCTCTCTCCGTGTCACCCCCTAGGCACCTGTTCCTGCTAACTGCCTCTCTTCCCTGACACACTCCCCCCCCCCGCTCTCTCGCTGGCGTTGGCTAGCGTACGGGCCTTGCCAAAGAACATGCACGCACCGTAAAGTCTCCGGGTTGCAGAGTGCACCCTGTAAAGACGAGAACAACTTCATCGCGTCTCGCTGTTGACACTTCGCACAATTAATAATTAGGGTGACACGTTCATTAAACATTCCGCTGACGGAGAAGTTGGATGGGGGGGGGGGGGGGGGTTCTATTTTAGATTGAGTCTCGGCGAAGAAACGCCAACGTTATGATGACGAATTGAGGTCGTTTCACAATTAATTATCCACTTAATGAGAAGTTGCTCCATCAAGCACTGAAATTTAACAACTCAAAGAGTCCAAGAATTTGGGCAGCAGCAAGGCGGAGGGCCGGGCAGTAACCCCCCCCCCCTGCCCCCCGTAGCCCCCCCAGCACCCCAGGGGGCCACAGGGTGAATCCTCCAGGCCTCTATCTTTATGCATGGGGCTAACGTCCCTTCACGTGGACCAGGGGGGGCACGTCAGACTGACAGGCCGACCCCACCCATGGCCTTCTACTTCCTCACAGGGGACGGAGAGAAAACACCCAGGGTCCTTCTGCGTGATGAGGAAAGTCATGAGAAGGGCCTGCGTTTCTGCGTGTGTGTGTGTGTGTGTTTGTGTGTCGACGACAAAAGGGTCTGCGTTGCGTCTCTGCGACGCTTAGGGTTTCTCTCGTCCCCACTGAGGAGGCTCCTCCGCTCGCCTCTACCCTAACAGCCCGGCCTCCCTTTGATGAGCTCACCGCCGAAATGACACCTCCACCTCCCCACCCCCACTCTCTGTGACACTCTCTGTCTGCCTGCCTGCCCGCCCGCCCGCCCGCCCGCCCGCCCGCCCGCCCGCCTGCCTGCCTGCCTGCCTGTCTGCCTGCCTGTCTGTCTGTCACCCTCCGACTCCCCTCCACGTCGCTCTCCAGACTACAGACGCGAGCCGTCGAGACACAGGAAGCGGCGTGGGTTTCCGGGCGGGCTCAGACGCGCCGAGGAGAGAACACCTGCCCGGATCTGACGGCGGGACGAGGAGAGGACGTCGGGCAGATGGTATTCCCTCCGCGCACAACGAAACGGAGAGACATAGAGAGAGGGAGGGAGAGGGGGAGTGGGGAGCAAACGGCATTCAAACACATTCTGTCTGTCACTCAGAGACGCGCAAACAAACCATCCGACTGCTGCTGTCACACGCTGTCACACACGGACACGCGCGCCAATAAATGCACGCCCACATAACACACACACACACACACACACACACACACACACACACACACACACACACACACACACACACACACACACACACACACACACACACACACACACACACACACACACACACACACACACACACACACACGCCAACAACATCATTATGAGGGACGGAGCACTGTGAAAAGACTCAGATGCACATCAAATGAATACTTTAATGGAGGGTGAAGTTCACCTGTGAAAGCAGTGGTTCAGAGAGCAGTGTGAGAGAGAGTGTGTGTGCGTGTGCGTGCGTGCGTTTTGCTCTGTCCTTTGTTTGCACTCGGGAAGCCTCCCCATCCCTTTCAAATCGCTAAACTACACATATTACCATATGAAAAGGATGGCAACCTTTTCAAATAAGTAAATAAAGCCCAAGAGTGAAGCCACAGCAAAGAAGGTATATTCTGTCTGCAGAGACGTTGCTGCTTTGGCAGCGTACCTCACATACTGTAAGTCCTCAGAGTGTCATTGTTAAGCCCCCCCCCCCCCCACCAGGGAGTTTGTCTAATTTTTCTCTCTATATGGGGAGGAAAGGGGGAGAGACGAGCAGGTTGACCTTTGTCAACGCTTTATTTGTATTTGTATACATTCATTGGTAGCGGAAGGAGGCGGAGGATGGCTGCTGGCCCTGTGCTAGGAACCAACGTCTTCACACACCTGCAAGAGAGAGGGGGGGAGGGAAAATAAAGTGACACAAATGCGCCCTACAAAGAGAACAGATTGGATCAACAGCTGGTGGGAGGGGGAGGGAAGGCAAACCTTTTCACCAGGTCCTTGAAATACAAGCTGCAGGAAGCTAGAACATTTTGGTGGACTTCAAACTCTTTGCCTTCAACAATTATTTTCAGGTCTGTAAACTCTTTCGATCTGCGCTGTTGGTTCAACTCCTTCAACATCTCTGTAGAACAGAACAAAAAAAAAGAAAAAGAAACAGACAGTGTTGGTGGTCATGACAACAAAAGCAGAAAAAAGCCAAACACACAGCTCTAGAGATCGGCAGCGTTATAAATGTGACCGGCCACGCTCTAACACAGGGTCATTTGGTAGAGAAGAGAAAAAAAGGGCACGCAGTTCAAAAGACACTTGGGGTACATCAGGGGGGACATTTGGGGTACACAAGGTCCTGTCAAATAACATGAGTATGCTCCCACGCTCTACACTGTAATGCAGAGTAAGCGGTGGGCAAAAACAGTCCAGAGTAGAATCATTCACAGAGCATCCGACTGACAATGAAGGTTAGGATTAACATGGGAGGAAAGACAGCATTTCGACTGTGTTAAGCCAGTGCAAATTGACACAGCAGCGACAGGAATTTGTCTAGCAAAACCGAATCAAACGAAACAACCGACTAGACAAGATGTGGGCTGGAGAGAGAGGCACATCGATAATATTATTCACGGTGGCAATTGCCTTCCTAGGCGTTTCGCCGGCGTCCTAGGCAGGGGTACACAATTAGCCTTGAACTCGACTAGATTCTTAACACACACAACACAACACGGTCCCCAAATCCCAAATGCAACCTTTTTCTTCTTCTCCCAGGCCAGGAGTAAACAATGTACGAATGCGTCGTCCTCACTCGGAAGAACCGCTAAGAAAATCACGGGATGTGATCTTCTGAGGAAACCCATCGGGTAAGCGGAGGTGTTGGGGGAGGGGGGGAGGGGGGCTGGAGGAAGGCCTGTTCTAGCTGTGGACCCGGGCGAAGGTCTGTCGGAGGGCGGGGCTCTTGTTTCTCTGTGTTTTTAATGAGGCATGTCGAGGAGATGCCGGGAGCGCGAGGCAGCGGGGGAGCTACGCTGCGCCGCGGCCTGGAGAGGAACCACGCCCCCCCTGCCCTTAAAACAATACCGCTGAGCTTTAGAACAGCCTTCTTAGAGGAGAGAGCGCGGCTAGCACGCCCAGCTTTAGAACAGCCTGTTAAGGGGAGAGCATGGCTAGCACACCCAGCTTGAGAACAGCCTGTTAAGGGGAGAGCATGGCTAGCACACCCAGCTTGAGAACAGCCTGTTAAGAGAAGAGAGCGCGGCTAGCACGTCCAGCTGTAAAACAGCCTGCTAGAGAAGAGAGCGTGGCTAGCACGCCCAGCTTTAAAACAGCCTGCTAGAGAAGAGAGCGTGGCTAGCACGCCCAGCTTTAAAACAGCCTGCTAGAGTAGAGAGCGTGGCTAGCACGCCCAGCTTTAGAACAGCCTGCTAAGAGGAGAGCATGGCTAGCACGCCGAGCTGTAAAACAGCCTGCTACAGGGCGCAGAAGGCACAGCGGCGTAACATTAACGATGCATACGACGGGGGTGCTCCCTCCTCCACCGAACAGTAACCCTGTCGACCGCGGCGAGTGGGGGAAAAAGAGGCACAGGGAACGCTGACGCCAGGCTGGTGTGTTCTTGCATCAAAGCGAAGGTTAATGTTTGAACTTGATCCCAGCGTAGTGGTTACAGGCTCCTTCTACTGCCACGTGTGCACACACACACACACACACACACACACACACACACACACACACACACACACACACACACACACACACACACACACACACACACACACACACACACACACACACACACACACACACACACACACACACACACACACATTTGGCCTCATGATCATAACTTAGGCACGGGGACTGAACTGCCTCCATCCAAACTCATCATAGATTACAAATGTGCTGTAGAACAAGTGTAAGAGTGTGTGGGTGGGTTCATGAAAGTTTTTGTGTTTGTGTGTGTGTGTGTGTGTGTGTGTGTGTGTGTTGCGTGCACGCTCAAACACAGCTGCCTGGTCATTTATGTGGAGCTGATCCGACCGCCGATTGGGTCCACACAACACAGCCACCCGGGCTCGAGCAAGGCTTTCAGTCCTATATTTATTTTGCGTATGGTTTATGCTGGGTGCTGCTGCCAGACTCAAAGAGCAAGATTTAATTAACCTGAGCTGACATTAGGCCCCGGTCTGTGGCGGGAATATCCAATCGTTTAGCTCCCTCCTTTCTCTTGGAATGACATTGGGAACTCGGCTTTGAATTAATAACGGCAACATTACCCAGCATAAAGCCGTGCGGCACACCAGTGCAGTTGTGAGAGTCTGTGCTCTTTGCAATCCCTTTTTTTAACACGGCGGATTTTTGTCCTTGACAGAGTACATCATCGTTCCAAAGAATTAATTCCTCAAAATTAAAATAAACTGTTTTACTGTTTTTTTTTGTTTGTTTTTTACAACATTTCGACAAGAGAAAAACTAATTTGAAGAACCAATGCCTCATTAGGAAACAAAGCGCAAACAGTACTGTACGCACACACACACGACACACCAAAACACTGTGGCTGGCACGAACGCTGCCTTTCATCTATCCACCTCTTTACCCCTCTCTCTCTCTCCCTCTCTCTCTCTCAGCCTACTCCCCGCGTCGCTCCTCGGCTCCACTCCCACTTGGCAGTTGGGTCCTCTGACTAGGAGCGTGGACTGCTCACTGTGAACAGTGAATACATTGTTCATAAATATAGGGAGTTTGCATTGGGAGTCTGAAGCCGGCGCCATGGCTCTCACCTCCAATCAGCCAGTGCCTTCTCGGCACCCGTTTACCAGATCACTCTGAATGGGGTCAAAGGAAGGGAAAAAAAAGAGGGGACAGGGACACAGAGAGTAAAGAGAACTATGGCTGTCAGCAAACAATGGCCGCCTCCCTCGGAGCGAGGCAGACTACACCTGAATGGCTGATGGAAAAGCTAATCACGCCGCCTTGGCTGGGGCTCGGGGCGTGCCCGAGAACAACCTGTCACCGCCGGCGACCGTGAAACATCCAGTGGCGTCTCCATGCCGCCCAGCGCCGTGGAGCGTGGTGAGGGGGGGGGGCTAGGGGGAGAGAGAGAGGCAGAGGGGCCGTAGTAAACTTGACCGTGGAGGTCCTTAACGACCCGCACGTCCCCGCCGTATTGATCAAGGAAAATCGTTTATTGGCGCTCATCCAGACCCCCTTTTATCTCCCGGAGATCAAGAAATTGTGTCAGCGTTCCACGCTGAGGGGATAGGACAGTCGAGCATAAGGAATTAGTTTGCTTTGTTGACAAAGTGGGATTTTTCACTCACCGGCACAGGGCATTGTAATACAGGCCCACTGTAATTCTGTATAAAAACAGGCTAATTATATTCAATAGAGCAGAAAGGGAGATGACAGCAGTGTTGATTTGCTTCGAGCATCACAATGACGTCTCGTCACCAGGGATCTTTCCCATTGGTTGGTTTACTGAAACGCTGTGGTAAAACTCAGGGGGGATGTAAATTGTGTGCCAATTCTGCTGCTCGCCCCGGTAACCTCACCATGCCATGAGCTAGCTGTGACGGCAGTAGCCAATGGTGGGCTTGGGCGTCTTTTTCAGTAGCCAATAGAGAGCTTCTGAGTGTCTGCATGACTGCAGTACAGAGATGTCAGCACATCATTGTTCACCCAGTTGTGATAGGCTGTACAAGGGCAGGAGAGCACCTGATTGGTTAGTTGCCTAATTTGGAGCCATTTTAAGTTCCTGATGTTTCAATAAGAAATTATACAAACCTGCCATTTTGTGTTTCATTGGCATGAACAGTGGCATACATTTTAAGCATAAAAAAGTACTTTTTAGAAGGCTGTGAGCCAATTTCTGTATTTTAACTAAATTAAACACTGAAGATTTGAACAGCACATAACGAAGAATCCATTGTCCGCATTTTTTACTCTGTATATAGAGGGGATCAAGAAACACTTCATTAAAAATTACTATATAGTAAAATAATGATTCAAATTTGTGGGTAATTCTTTTTTTATCCCGTTTCGTAAAATACTTTGAAAGTACGTACCGTAACCATAATCCCTTGCTATTCCATAATCAAACTACCACATAGATATCTTTATTTTGAATATATGAAAAACTGAATCCAGACTGAAGTCTATTCATTCAAAAGAAGCGTACAATCATTTGAAAAGTTGTGTTTTAAGCAGCCTTTAGACATAATTAAATATAATGAAATCATTCTAAGATTAATCAATGTTATTTCTGTCTCTGATTTTCTATTAAATTTTTTACCTTTATTTGTCTTTCTATTACTTATGTTTTTTTTTCTAAATTATTCGCCAATATTCGATTCCATCCTCAAATGCATATGTCTGGCGGTAAGTGGATATTCAATGCCATACTATTGCATTCAGTTGCCACCACTGACATGTTGACAGGATGTTGATAAACATTGTGTTAACCTTTTCCCCTTACACTTTATGTACATCATTTTCAAAATCAATTCCTTAGCTTCTCTCTGGTTAAATATTTAGAAACAAACATGGTAAGCACTACATGAATCAATACATGGCTCTGACAGGAAGCCATTTAAGAACCTGTGACATCTTTAGTTGATGGATTACTTGAAAAACTATTTACATTTAAACTAAATGAAATGGATTATAAAATGCTTAATCTTTTGTTATGATTTAATTATAATTACATTTATATAGTGAA
>JAPMUY010004945.1:32500-34874 GCA_026901105.3 Galaxias olidus
GCTCGCGCTCAAACACAATGGCGGAGGGCGCCTCGCTTTCATGCTGCCGTCAAAAAAAAAAAAAAGAAAAGAGAAATAAACTAAGAGAAGAGCTCCGACCGAGACGGCATCGTGGCAGCCTAATGACGATAATCAGTTACGTATTCAGAACGGCAGCCTCCGACGACTAAGAGCTCTTTGAAAAAGTTTATAAGATAATAGCATATCGCATCTTCTCGTGAGTCATGGTATCACTCGGCGCCAAGCCTTAACGTCCGTCAGACTTATGGAATCCATGGCGGGAGCTTACAAAGGGCGGTGATTAGCGAAGCGGACCGTTATCATTTGTCCAAGTCGCGGAATAATACCATCTAATGCCTATTGCTACCTATAATGAGATATATATAGAGAGATAGGAAGAGGAACTTGCTCCTGTTAATGTCTCTGGTCTCGACATTAGTATGTATGAGCCCTCCTCCATGCATTATCAAGCCAATTGAAAATAAAAAAAAATAAAAAATAAAAAAGTTATTCCGTCTACAAAGTTTTCCGTGCGCTCCCCAGCCAGGCGAACGCACCGTGAACGCTCGCATTATCAAGAGACGGTGGAAGACTGTCTGGATGCGGCCATTTCTGCGGCGTGTTTGCCAGAGATTTATTTTTCTGCTGTTGAGGAAAATCGTTTGCATCAGTTCTAATTACACAGACTCTCATTAGAGGGGAGCGTCGGCGATAGGCGGGCTGCCTGGCAACATCTGCTGCGTTTACCCTCGCCTTCAGAGATAACGCATTACTGCCTATTTCATGGCCGACGAGCAATAGAACATCTGACTCCTGGCAATTAATCCCATCACAGTAAATGGCCTCCGACACCAGGCTACTGAAATTCAGGTCGGAAATCGTACTTTTTTTTTTTCTTCAAGTAAACTTCCGCTGGCTTTGACTCCACTTTGCACGCAAATCAATTGGCGGCCACATCACCGGGGGGGCAGTGGACGTTTCATGTAGGCAAATGGCACTGTTCCGGTCCAGGGTTCTCCCTCTGAATACTCAATCTGCAGTGGCTGCCTGCCCGAGGAGCAGAGTGGGGGGCCGCCGTGTTCCATTACAAGCAGCTACGCAAAGTGTGACAAGGTGTGTGTGTGTGAGAGAGAGAGAGAGAGAGAGAGAGGGGGGTGAATGAGAGAGAGAGAGAGAGGGGGGGGGGGGGGATGAGGGACAGAGAGAGAGAGAGAGAGAGAGAGCGAGAGAGAGAAAGAGAGCTTTTTACGTGAACTCTACACGTGCGGGGGCCAAGGATGACAAAGTCTCCTGGCCCTGCTGTCCGGCTGACTGTGACTGTCCATGGAAGGTCACCACAGTCCCGTGTCAGCGAGTGCCTCGGCCCGTCCACGAGCTGGTAGATCATGTCGGCTACGACCGCCTCCCGTCCGCTTGGCCTCCTCCACAACTGTCAGACACTTTTAGCTAATTGGCCATCTATGTTTCACTCACTCATTATTTTTCAGCCTGATTGGAGAGAGGGAGCGTTGGGTTGGGGGGCCGGGGTGGTACACGGAAACAGAGAGATGAAGAGGGTAGGATGGGTGGACAGAGAGAGGGAAATAAGGAGGGAGGGAGGAGGGTAAGGCAGAGACCTAGCGACAGGACAAGAACCCCAAAAAATTACCATCCATCCCGGCCGTGTCACCTCTCACCTCCCTGATCACAATCACGGAGAGAGGCCGACACCAGCCCAAAATTGGATCCAACTCGGGCCGTCAAAGAAAGTTTCCTGAGGGTCGCGGCCGAGTTTGCGAGACAGTGAGGGCCTGTGAAAGTGCAGGCCGCCTATTAATGACTTTTCCTCCCGCGAGACGCGTCGCCATTGAAGTTCAATTAACCTC
The DNA here is from genome assembly GCA_026901105.3 of Galaxias olidus. Lineage (NCBI taxonomy): Eukaryota > Metazoa > Chordata > Actinopteri > Galaxiiformes > Galaxiidae > Galaxias > Galaxias olidus. The sequence goes on from JAPMUY010004945.1 coordinate 34,366, forward strand.
GTGGAGCCCGGGCGCCGTCATCTTACGACTAAGCAACAGAGTCTGGGGGGGGGGGGGGGCAGCTCCCGTCTGCGGCCCGTGCCGGGGCTCCACGGGGGGGGGGGGGTTGATGTCGAGAGGAACGCTGTTGATGGACTGCCGGCAGTCAGTCTGCGGTGTCAACCTGAACTGACCAGCGGCGGGTGAAAAGCCCTCTGCCTTTCTTGTCTTCCTAAAACGGGGGAAGACATTCGTATGAAATAATAAGGCACGCAGACTCGATGTGGCTCGGTCCGTGGACCACGCGGAAGAGAGAGAGAAAAAAGAGGGCCTATCGCGTGGCTAGCTTTCAGTGTGCTTTTTGGTAAAGATAATAAGGCCAAGGAGACAGTTTGATCGGTCACACGCCGGGAGAGAGACATTCTACATGCGGCCCAGCTGTCTCCGGCAAACGAGCAATCTGGACTTAAGTCCCCTTTCCGTTTTTTTCTTCTCTCCCCCTCCATTCGCTGGCTAATCCCTTCAGGTGC
>JAPMUY010004946.1:0-355061 GCA_026901105.3 Galaxias olidus
GGAGTCCCTCAGATGTACACCAAGAGGACTGGAGGTAGAGACGCCACCACTACCATGCTCTTTGATAAGTCCCAACCGCAGGGATTCCCCACACCCTGACAACAGGCCTTCTAACACAGCATCCTAAGCTAGGACGGGAGCCATGATGTATGGGGAAGAGCAAAAATGACAACGGAGCAGGAGAAAAGCAGGGACCACTTAAGAGTAGATCAGGGGAGATCTGCTCTGGCAACTCAGATAGGGATCAGCCCGCAGGCACACCCCAGACCAACCGAAAGTCAACCTGCCAAAATGGGGAATTTTCATCTAGAGTCAGAGCAAAAACAACAACCGGCTCTTCGTCTGTGAATAGGTTCTGATGTGTCCACGTTGCCGGTGATGTAATGGTATTGGTGGTGTTTTTCTCACTTGTGGCAGGCTGGTGAAAATATTAGTTTTTGTCTCTTGATTGCTTTTTATTGTGTCTCTCTGCATATGTTGTTCTGGGAGGCGAACCCTAATTCGAATGCCGCCCATAACATGACAGGCCATGTAAATATAAACAGGTTACATGGCCAAACATAATTATAGATATACTGCTCATGTATGAAGGTTCATAAAACTAACATATTTGAGTGAGGCTGAAATTTTGTGTGCATTGCAGAAAGAGCGCTAATAGTGTTTCAAGTAGAGGCAGAGCAAAGAACGGTATTCCAGACCATCTAGACCAGCAAGATGAGGTCTAATGGTAAAGCTCGTCTGATCCATATTCACACACGTTTTGTATGTTTTTTTTTTATTCCAATCCAATTCCTTGCATGAAGCGCCGATAACTTGTTTATTAGCTTTCTCACCACTGAGAGCTGACTGAAGTCGAGAACATCGGCCTTGCATACAGAACAAACTCCTTTGAACTTTGAGACCTTTAAAGATTGCCCAGGACAAAAAAAAAGAGAACATTGAAGAAAAAATGATTCCATGGTATGGAGAAGAAAGGCAGCGCCAGGGAGAAAGGTCAGGTGTGGCAAAAGAAATTCATTTTCCGTTATGAGGCCTCTTCTCTTGAAAGCGAAAAAAGGAGCCTGTGTCTTTCATGCCACGAGAGCCAGTCAGGTAGAGTAATACCGTGGAAAATTAAAGCAACAGAGTTCTCGAAGGGTGGTGCTTTCCACATCGCTGCGTCACACCTAAACTTGAAATCAGAACATTGGCTTCGGAAAAAAACGAGTAGATCCTATATGTTTCAAACGATGAGAAAACCTGTATTGTTCAACTTTCAAAATCATACCATGCAAGATAAGGCATTCCTGATCATTTAGAAAAGTACATAATTTCACTTGAAATTACGTTTATGAAAATATACTGCAAGTGGATTGAATCCATTACAAATGGGTGAAATTGGATGATTTTTCTTCTGTTGGCCTGGCAAGAGGCAAATAGCAACTATCTCCTTCACTTTGTTAGCCAAGTACTGTATAGGTCACTGACTCTTTCCCCCAGCTGATCTAAGCTGTGGGTGTTGATAGGTTCCAACTGTATATAATTGGGGTCACTAGACCCTTCCAAGAAAGCAACCAGGGATCTACAATGTTCACAAATGTCATGGTCTTACACTTTGATATTGCACCCAAAATGTTATCTGATTGTCTTGAGGACTAATACAGGAATGGGTTATAAATGATGAATAAACTAGAGAACTTACATTTGCAGAGGTCATCTTGTTGAGTTGACAGGCTTCCTGCAAGGGCACAAGATAATTGCATTAGAAAACATCGATGTGTCAAGTTGCTGCATTTGAGCTATGTTGATAGAAGATTGAAGATGTACTTGCAGAGAAAGCAACTTCAATTGAAACTTCCAAATAGGTACTAATTTAAAGTAAGTAAAAGTTCACCATTGATCACTTTATAGATTTTGAGGTTCAGTTCGTATTTCAGGTCTAATAGAGAGAGTTAGGACATGTATTGATTTTTTACTCGGAGGCAAAAAGGTTATACATCACATTTCATGGCTCTGTTGGCATTGTGACAAACAAGGGCTATAGAATACAGCAGACCCTTCAGATAAATGTTATGACCAAGGCAAACCAAATGCCACCAACAACTAAACCAGTTACAACTGACACGTTGATGAAGATGTCAGAGAGGGGGATAAAAGCCACTGAATATCAAATGAAGCATCAGAAACGCACAATAAACAGCGACAAGCTTCTAAATTGGGAACAAAAGAGACCCGCAAGGCTGCAAAATAGCATCCTCTCCCAGGGGACGAAGATAATAGCACGGAGAGAGATAACAGTATTTAATTTTTAATCACCAATGTTGTTTTCTTTGTGCTGTTTATAATAATCTGACTACACGACTTGATTTACCAAGAACAAAAAAAAAGGAAAAGAGGAGAAGACGTCTGATGGCTGGGGCTCCTTTGATGGAGAGAGTAACGCTGAGGGGGCCGCCGGGGTGAAACAATGGAAGAGCCAATGTGGAAACGAGCTCGTGTCAACAGATCAACCAACCGTAATTGTTCGTCGAGGGCTTGGGCTGGAGGTGCAGCGAGCGCATCGGCAGGTACTCCAAGAAGACGGTGTCTCAGACACGTCTCGGCTGGCAACAAATCAGGCAGGGCTCTCGAAAAGTACAGACTCAGACAGAGGGCTCGCCTTTTAATACTACCTGCTATTAGAGGGGAGAAGAGAAAGATGGAGGAGTGCCGCTGAGTTTTGAAAAAAGTGCAGGAAACTTAAGATGCTCTTTGAAAATCAGGGCACCGAACGTCCAAAAGGAATGATTGCTTTGTGGCTTATGTCAACAGCGTTGTGTTAACATGTTTTACAAACCAAGCAGGGCTATTTTGTCCAATTATGTGTCTCTCTCTGTGTGTGCGTGTGTGTGTGTGTGTGTGTGTGGGGGGGGGGGGGGGGGGGGGGTTCTTCCACAGACATACAGCTGTATTCACTTCATTGCATCATGGAGTTTATACACACATTTGCAAGTGCAGAGGTTAGGACCCATTGTCCTGGCTTCGCTAGAGAACTACGTCTCATCATGTTGTGTTTGTATCAAAATACCACCAGGGGAAAATGTCCCATTTGTTTCTGCATCAACACTCAGTGCCAGTGCTATGCTCTCTGAGATTTATATAGCCAGAGGAGATAGACAAAACTTGGTGGACATTACAACCGAGAATGTCAATAAGCTGTTCAACAAAGGAGCAACAAGGAGATCAACAAAGCAAGTGAATGGATTATGTCCTTACACTAACACTTCTCACTGACCACAAAACAAAGGCTAAATAAATTATTTTACATGGCAGACAATACAGTACTTTTGTTCAATGTTACAGTTATAAATGGATGGCTCATTAGGTTTGCAGGCTTCAAACTTCATATTGGGTCATACTGTTTTGGCTTAAAAAATAATCTTTCTATTAGCATGTTATTGCTATAAAACATACACATCATTGGTCTCAAACGACTGATGTCCACCCACTCAATAAGTAGGGTTCAATATCAATAGATGAAATGATAAGTCTCTGGAGACCTCAATCGCCTTTCATGAGGTGGTAAGTCTATATCAAACTACTGGAAGGGGTTTTTCCTGTCGACATTTTGACCGAAAAAACCTTTCACATGCAGTCTTTGCTGCATTTAACAATCTGTATTCTCTGAACAGCAATTGATGTTACTGCAAATTTAGGAAGGAGAGTATTTAAGTGCAGTTTGTATCATATGTATTGGATCAGGAATCTCTTGGTTTTCCCCGAATGGTATTATCATTATCTTTTTGTATTCTTCATCTCTGCTTTTTATAGAACTTTTATAAAACTGTCATATACAAGATTTGAAAGAAAAGGGTTACTTTTATATAATACATTTTGCATACATTTGTCTGCCGAGTTTGACGAGGCATTAATTTACATTTCTTGACAGGTCATTTAAAATGGGAAGACACCATCGGCCGGATTATTCCTTTCCAAGTTATGTTTTATTTAACAACTCACGACACAAATAGCTCATGATATGGTCCTCACCAGCCAATTAAATCCATGAAAATGTAAGAGGAGTGCATAAGTGAAGTATCTTACGAGGTGACCCTCACTAGCCAGCTCCTCCAAGCATATGTACATTGCGAGCAGCAAGAGGCCAAAAATGTGTGATTCCTCTCTGTAGGAAGGGGTCATTGACCCTCGCTGTGGCTCCGGAGCCATGCTTCTCGAACCAGGATTTTCGAAAGCCTGAAACGCAGGAGTCCGTGCGAGAGATATGCTGAAGATAAGTGCATTTGTTGGCGAGGCACATCAAAGAGCGGAGGGGTGTCTTAGCGAGCAAAGGCAGTGGGGCTCCGACGCAGCCTTTGATCAGTCTGATCATTAAAATATTGGATAAATAATTGATTAAAAACACCAGAGCTTATTGTGCTCTGTCTCTGGCTCCCAATTTATGCCAACCTTGAGACTCGGAGTAGTTTCGTATTAGATTAATAAATGTGTGGATACAAGTGTAAGGTGAGTTGCGTCTCCGCTTTGACTTGACTGTATACACACATAAACAATTATGTACCACATCTCAACGCGGGAGAGCTTATGCATATTGTATGCAATCGTGATTAGCAAAACATAAAGTGTGGGAAGAGAGACATTGCTACAGCCCCTTAAGGATTTATTCTGTACGCACAGCCAATAAGTCCTGTTTAATGTCCGTTACCTCTGATTAATAGTCAAGCAAAGTCGTGTTTTATGTTAATGTTATTTCCACCGTCTAGCATAATATGATTATGCAATATCTAGCTATTTTCCAAGGTCAACTATTATGCTTTTGTGTATCCAGGCTAGATTACATGCTGATCTAATTGCACATTCAATCTTGAGAGAATATAGAACAATGTGCATGTTGAAAATAGCCGCAATAGTTTTTTTGTTTCCTATGCCTGCCAAGGTCATTCGACATTTCTGTGGACATTCTTACCAACGTCCTGACCATGTGCCCTTTTCTGCAATGCTGTTTGTCTAGCAACTGGGAATCAGCCCTTTCCCATACTCCTTAGGTTGAACTGGGGAGCCTTGCTCCACGGACATTACAGTGTCAGGTGGGGGAATGTCTTTGCGGTGGTGGGTGGCCCGGTTTCCCCCCAGTCACACCTCTGCTGCTTCTGTCCTTGCAGGGGTCAGATCAACCTCGACATGTTTACTGTGAGTGAGAAACGTCGATGGAACCCCCCCCCCCCCCCTTACTGGGCCTCTGGGGATTCAAGGTATTATGTTACCCTTCAACTGTTCAACTTCATCCCCCGCCAAGGAATACTGTGTCCTTATGCTTGGCAGGGTTGCTGCCGGTAGCTGGCATAGGCTTGAGGAGGCTCTGCTGCCTTTTTGACACTCTTCACTGGCATGTTTTCTGAGTCTCTGGGGAAGGCCTATTCTTGTCTGTCTGTCTATCTGTGTCTGTCTGTCTGTCTGTCTGTCTGTCTGTCTGTCTGTCTGTCTGTCTGTTTATCTCTCTCTCTCTCTCCCTCTCTCCATCTCTCTTTCTCCATCTCTCTGTCTCCAGTTAGAATGACGTGATAACCTCCATCAAAAGCTTCTCCAACCCCCCATTCTATTTTGTTCCTAGGTTTCACTTTTCAAGAGCTAATGACACGTGCAGCTTTCCATTGGTCCGGATCCACTCCATTGTATTACTCACTCTGCATATTACTTTAATGATGGGAGAGCACAGGGGGAGTAGGAGAGCTAGCGTACCGTACCTAAAATCTGCTGGCCGGTAAAGGAGCCAAGGCTAGCGCAGCAAGCTCTGCATTTCACTTGAGACTTGACTGTCTTTGTCTGGGCTCACCGGTGGGGAAAGGAACAGTACACTGTATATGGTCTTAGTCGACCGGTCTTCACACATGAATCTGTGAAAAGCATGGTCAAGCCGCATCTGTCAATGCTACTCAGTATTCTAGAAATGTCAGGGCAGAGCGCAGCCTTTTGCCTCGCCTGTTGTGGGAAGGTGTGAAATCACCATGTGACGTGTGATGAAGTGGTTACCCCTGGAAACGGGGTTCACTTGTGTTCATCAACGCAACGTGTTGGACGTCTTTTTCAGATGGCAGTGTTACTTACAAACTATAGTGCACTTTAAAAAGCAACATTGCGCTTTCACACACGAACACCCATGAACACGTGCAGGCGACATGTTAACCGCACAATTTGAATATGGATGAGGTTTATGATTTGTGTATGAACGCGCGCACACACACACACACACACACACACACACAATTTCACATGCTCGCAGACTAACCATAGTTCTATGTATAGTCTACCATCTGCCAGTGTTTCCACACATATCAGCCTTTGAGGGTGGCTTCAGCCAAGAAATTGTAAACAAGAATCAAGCGCACCCTTAAATATCTGGGGAATAGACTGGGACTAAATGGTTGAAAACAAACCACCACCTCCTCCAAAGGGGCCGCTACAGTATCCAATACATTTAAGTGTAGTTGTAGATAAATACAATCAACGTTTCGCTCCATACTGCTTTTGGACAATGCACCAATTATCGATGGCGTATTGGCATTCAATAGGCACCGAACTGTTTCACTGCGCCATGTAAATGGTTGTAAATCCATTGCTTTTTCACTGAGGTGGGGGAACTTTCTTTTAACACAATTACCAGCAAGCAATAATGTCACCGGTGTGTTCAAACCAATTTTGATTTACAAGTGGACATGTTGCCTTTTCATCAGCTTATTATTATTAAGTGGTGTGAGTTTCCCCTGGACGATCACCCCCAGATCTCCCCCTGTCGGCTTTCACAGGAGGATATTGATCCTCCCAGTGTTCTGGCCCCTCCTGATTTCATTAGGCTCGCTGCCGTTAATTACTCCACTCTCTAACCTTTTGCTGTTTCATTTGGACCGACAAATTGGGTGAATTAAAAAAGGGGAGGTGTAGGGAAAAATAAGTGTAAGAGAGAAAAAAAACTACAGAGCCCAGAGTGGCTCGATGCCGAGGCCAGACCCCGCCCCTCCCAGAGCCGCCGGTGTCAAAGTCCCGAGAGGCGTCATAATTAAAAAAGTTCATCAATGTTCTCTTCGCTCATCAAATTATGAAGAAGGAGGCTGCTGCAGTAATTGTTGCAGTGGATTCATTTTTGCGGAAATCACGCCGGTTAGTTCTAGTATGGTTGTCAAGGGACTCAGTGGGGCTGCAAGGTTTTAATTGTCACATTTTTTGTTGCCATATGTTTAAAATTATCGGGTCTCAAAGCAGTTCAACCATCAAGTTCCATTGATCATTTCACAAAGCGAATAATCATTCTGCTAACAGGGTTAGGCCTGCACTCCTTTCTGCCTTGCAGCGGTTCTTCTCAAGGCGGGGAGACAGTTTGGTGACACCATAATCATGGCAGCTTCAAGGCACAGGTGAGGCATGGCTTTGTAGAAACTGGCACATAAAGACAGAGGAATGAAAAGGAAAGTGTACCTAATCAATGAGACCATAAGACAGCCATTACTTCTCTTCCGCCGGGATTGGAAAAAAATGTTAGCTGATGTTCAATGTCTATCATAGTGTAGGCTTATTCACTTAAAGTGTAGGTACAGAGACTGAATAAAAGGGGTGTGAAACCCACTGGTTCCGTACAGGGATTGTCTCGTCCTTCCCTCAAGGTTGAGCACATTCTAGTTGAAATTGTCTACGTGCCTTGAAAGGCACCACTCATTGTGATCCCTTTGGTTCAGATAATAACTTCATCATAATTAGCTTGTGGCGCTCAGGAGTGTTGAATTGTCGGTTGCAGTGGGAGCTGGTCTGATTTATTGCTTGATTTAATTAAGTATCAAAATTCAATTAGACATGCTTTCAACCAAATTCAAAGTGTTTTTTGTCAAGCCGTCCCTTGAAATGGAGCGCATCTTGAAGGACATCCTTCATAACATGCCGACATCTAAGTTAATAATAATGTCTTACTGAAATCACTCACGTGAACTAAAAGATGAAGATGGGACAAATTACCATACCGGTTTGAAGGAGCTGTGTTCTTTTTTTTCCCGCCAGCATTCTCCCTTTTTCACATCTCGGATGACATCAAACGGCATCAAATGTAACTGTGGAAAGGGAGTTGTTCAGGTGCACACGGGAAGTTGAAGGAGAAACAGGTTGTTACGAGGTGGCGGTACTCAGCAAAATACTCTTAGAGGCAGTCGGCTGCTGAGGAAAACCGCCTGCCTCTTTATGCACATATATCAGCCTTTGCCTTTTCACCTCTTTTTGCTTCACACTCCGGCAGAAGAAAGGGTAACTATTTTGAATAAGTGTCACACTAGCCTCGGTGTGGTACATTGCTCCCTACCCCAATGAATATCCGAGACAGCACGGTATCTGCATTGAAAAGTAAAGGCAAGAGAAAGACATACTTCAGCCTTGGGTCGTTGACCGAACCGTAGGCTTTTACCGATATTGTTCAAGTGCTAGGGAGAGATGGAGTAGGAAAGAAGAGGGGGGAAATAATCCTGTTGCGGTGTCAAACCTTTGATGTAGGTTTATCAAGATTTCAGTGACACAGGAATGGCTAATGTGTTTGATATCTTCTCCCACAGAAATGCTTGACAGTTGGCCTCATCAAGCGCGGCAGAGGCATTGCCCTTCGGCTATGATGTGCGGCAGCACACTGTATCTGGTCCTGACGTTAACGCGAAAAGCTAGCATCACTTATCACTGTCACTGGCCAGCAAACAAGACACGCAACGATGACACTGATTAATGTTTCTCGGGACATTCATGAATACCAGCCCCCAGTGCAGGCATGGGTAGTCACATTCGACACAACTTCAATCTAAACAGTTCACGGTCATATGGTAGGTCTTGAGTGCCTTGAAAGGCGCCTTATAAATTCAATGTATTATTATTATTATTTAATGCCATTGAGAATATTTCAAATGTGACAGAAAGCACACACGATCAATCATGAGGTGTCAGGTAATCCAGTAAGCAGTTAACACTTAAGTTAAAAATGTCTGCGTGTGTATGGCCCTTTTCAGTGAGAAGGCCTGAATAGGTGATAATTTTTCACATAGTTGTCTCTGAAAATAGTTTTAATGTATGAAGCTAGCAATCGACCAAGCTGTGCGACCAAGTTGTCTTTGTGTCCCCTGCCAAATAGAACTAAACGTAGTTGTAAGCAATCCTGTAACCTAGATGTAGACTACCTATTAACAATCCAGTACAAAACATTTTCTATTATATTATAAATATACACATCACAAGTGAAAAATGCAATGAGTAAACAGCCTTTCATTCTGTTATCTCGCAGTCATTCCTAGGTGTGACTGATTATAGGAAAAGATCATTTGGGGCAGATACCAAACGGCGCACATGATGGGTTTTTTTCCACTGAGGGAACGGGAGGCCCAATCAGACTAATTGCCACAGTCGCATCCATCCATTTTTAGACTCACCAAACCTTATTTTTTCCCTTTCACTTTGCACACCTTACGCTGTAAGTACTAGATAAGCAGGCCAAGTAAAAGAAAGTATGCCTGTCACTGGGCTTTTAACGTTACAAATGAGGAACATTTAGCAGAACATTTCTGCAATTCATTTGTTCACTACCTTGGGAGTAACACGTTGAGGTAGTACAACTCATAAAAAGCCAACACAAGACAAGGTCATGTGTATATCTCTCCAAATGAAATGGCAATAAAAATAAAGTAATAGACAGTAAAAAAAATGGCAATAGGCCTGATCTCTCAGGAAGGGCAACTAAAGATGACGATAGAAAGTAAAGGAAGATAAGTATAAATCGTATAAACATTCTAGAGCACATCGGACCACCAAGGCTACCGCACGACCACTGGCGCTACCAATAAAATATTAACATTCTGAGCTCTGCACTCTCCACATTCCCTTTTTCCTTCAGCTGCAGTCCAACTATGGGCACACTCATGAATATTTTGCTTGGTTTATACATGCAAATGTAAGATATACAAGGTAATCAGTAAGCCATCTAAGGTAGCCGCACATCTAGGAGCATATGCCTGACCATGGTTACGCATTTATGAATGGATGCAAACAACCAAAATAACAAATCCTATAAGCCTCACCACTGACACATTGGAATTGAATAAATACTGCACTCATATTTTGACAATACCTTCTATATTATTACAGAGTAACTTGTAGCTGTCAATCATCCATGCTCAGTCAAGGACTTGGCCATGGAGAAACATTGATGAAACAGTGAGCTCAAAACCACGGCCGTCTCTCCAACCTTGCCACAGGTTTCTACCCTCTAAATGTTCAGGAAAGCATTGTGTCGGTAGCATCCGCGTTCAATGGGCACAAAGAGTGCCATTGCTGTAATGTAAAACTATTTGTGTTCAAAACTGTCCACATATTTTCAGCCTTCCTCACCCACTGGGGTCTCTCGCAGTCATCAAAACAGCCTCTTTTCTGTGTAAGTGTTGCGGTGCATAACACTCTTCACATTAATATCGTTGTAAAAAGCAAATGTGTGCACCATGACGCCTGTCTTATTCTCCATTTTTTTCCCGAGCCTCATACTGATTCTCTGGCCACAGCCAAGCACATTAACATATGCTCTCGCAGTGCACAGCGCTATTCTGCATTGGTAAATGCCTTATTATAGCAGGGCCTGCTCGGCGCCCTCCCTTGCCATGCCCATATGTAGTGAAACACAGCCATATCAGCCCACTCAAAACAGTTGGGCTGTAGCCTGTCGTAATGGGGAGCCTCCTTAACATTTGAGTCAGAGGGCCCTTCTATCAACCTGATATGCATCCCACTCATTCAGAGCGTAGATGGTGATAGTGACAAATAAAGGCAATATCTTCGCTGGTTGGTAGACACTGTGTATAATGAGGTCATTTGGTGGTTTTTACAGGATTTTTTCTAGCGGTATTTATGGGTTTTTAGTATGCAGACATCAATTCCCTCGGTGGGGATTAAATCTCCAAAGACTTCGCCAAAATGAAATATGCAAGAGAAAAGAAAATATTTTCAGCTATGTGCAGCATCATCGACTTGCCAAGAACACATATCCTCCTAATGATTTTCAGACTAATGCAATTTCCTCTGCACTTTCAATTAGATTTTTCAAACTGATGCCGCAAGAGGTATCTCATAAATCATAAATTCATGTAATGAAAGCAATGAAAATTACAACCTGAACAACGGCTTTGAAATATTGGGCGCTAACGCTGCTGTTATGTACAGTATTACATTGCTCAGTCACAAAAAAAAAAATTTTTTTGATGGCTTAACCCATACATATGACTGTGCACTTGGATATCAGTTGAAAAGCACTTTCAATAGTATACACCGAGGGTTTGAGAATGTGAGAAGCTTAATGAGAGTTCATTTCATTCCAAATTCTGTACAATAGCCAATGGACACCTGGGAAGAATACAACTTGGTAATGTTGTATAACTTCAACGTTAAATATTGAACATATCATATTTTCCCTACTCTTTCCTAAGACTGGAGGGCATGAAGCTACCAACAATAATACTTCAACTACTTTAACACAGGAAACATGGGAGTTGTACCATGGTGTCAATCACATGCCTCCTGGGTAGTGTAGTATTAAATGTGTCGTAGCATCCTGATGGACTGTCACTAATGCAGTGCCTCATGGTAAGTGGTGATATCCATACACACACACACACACACACACACACACACACACACACACACACACACACACACACCAAGATTGAATTGATTGTCATAGTCGTCATGAAAGCAAGCTGTTAAAGTAGACAGCATGCATCTAAGAAACAGCCAAGCAGCAAAGCACCTAAGAAGCCGAGGTGAAATGTTGAGTATTTGGTCAACTAGTTCTTAGGTGTCTTAGTGAATCTACTTTTCATTCCTAATTTTGCCGGTCTTTGTTCTGTCTGTTGAAGACACATTTCGGTTGTGTTGATCTGAGAAGCCAATGCTGAAGAATGCATATCAAACACTGCAGAGAGCTTGTCTCCAGCACAAAGAACCAAGGCCTAGCACTTGTGTCATCTCGCCGTATTGCACTGATTTATAATGGTGGGGAGGAAAAGTAAGAGGCTGAGATATAACTGAATCATGAAGGCATTGAATAATACTTTGGCCATGAATAAAATCATTAAAAGAAACAGCTTTTTTATAGGAGCACAGCCATGAATCTTCAGCAATTTTATGATTAATGTCCTCAGCTATTAATACTAGATTAAGGATTCATAAACTTCGAGGACAGTTTTATCTTCTTTTCTTTTTTTGTTTTGTTGGAAACAGTTTTGAGAAGTACATTTTTATTACTAAAGGACAACCTATTGCTCAGTAGAACTTTTAATACTGAATATAGGATCCACCTCTACTGATTTGACATGATTGTATATCAATGTAAAATGTCATTTCAAATGTATATTTGAAGAAAAAAACACAGCAATTCTTAATGCCTACTGCAACACTTCTAAAGCACTATACCCACTCCTGAAGTCTAATCTCAGGATGCATGGACTCGGGATTATCTAAATTCCAGAGGCTAGGGCAGTAAAGCTCCCCCTATCTTGAGGGACCGGCAGGCCCGTCTGAAATCCTGGAACTCACAATGGCTTTCTATTAATAGGTCGGAAGGGGGCAGTGCCGGGAGAGGCTACCCCAGGCAAGGAGATTTCCAGGTGGATTGAACCTCTGACACTAGGTACCTGCCCTCAGCCATCGGCGGTGATTTAACAAATGATTCCCCACCAAAGAGGTCTGCACTTGATTCGCCAGGTAATTGATTGGGTGTGAGGCTCTCAAATCCCTGATTGGTTTTGCTGGAATGGAGGGGGAGGAATATTCAGTTAGACCGAACAGAAAAGAGAGTTTGGCTCAGAGGAAGATACTGTAAGGCTCGGGACACGATCAGGTGTAGGTCTACATTGTGTTTGGAACGGTGGCAGAAAGCCAAATAACATGATAATGCTGTCCGTTGTGTTCTCAGAAGATCATTTCGGAGTCTTACGTTGTGCCTGCGTCCACGCTGTCTTTCTGGGCAACAATCAAAATACCCAATCTGTTCTGATACAGATCGAATTTCACTATTTGAACGTAAGACTACAGTACAGGTGGGACTGGAATAATCTTAGTATCGATTGGCTCCAGCGCACACTGTACTGTGTGCTCCTTGCAGCCTTCAGTGTGAAAGCAGGATTTGTATTTCAATTTTCTCAGAATTTTTTTATATCATTAACTTTAGCTGTGGGAGCCATAGCAACTGGGAAGGTGACATCTTTGCTTAAAAATGGTGGATCGTTGTAACAAGTATGCCCCCCCCCCCCCCACACACACACACACACACACCACCCCCCCTAAGGACTGGCTCAACCTCATAAACCATTACAGATGGAACATTATGGGAGCTGACATCGCCTGAAGGAGACAGCATACTGAATACCAACCATATAGGTGTGCATAACTATGATCTGAGAGCCGTCTTCATGGCGGGAATAAATTGGATTACATTATGCACCGCTATCATTGCATTTTTAAGTGTGATATAACAGGACTCGTGCAAGATGCACACGCGCATACTGTCCCATAAACACAACACACACTAAGTGTAGGCCCACAAAGGAAGGCAAACACTAACGCAAACAATACATACGCGCGGGCACACACAGGCACAAAACCACACAGACACTCACATGACAGACACCCACATGACACACACACACACACACACACACACTAACACACGTCCAGCAACAGTGTATACGTCTGAACCCACTCTTCTCGCTCAGCCCCATGTCCAGCACTCTCCTTCTGACCAGCTTTATATAAACCTACTACAATAGAGTATAAATGGTACGCACTCAACAAGTCACATGAATCATCTAACAAGCCACGTCTCATATGCTGCTAGATGCTCTCCTCACATAAGCTAGTAACAAATAAAATACAATAAAATAACCATGGCAGATGTGAAGGTCCACCTCCACAAAATGGCATTCTGGCAGCCCAGCTTACCTTCTTGCCATTTGACATGGACATGCTGTGCTCGCTAGTGACAGATGCTTCGCAGGGCCACACCCAGAGGTCACAAATGACCTTTCAGATTGTGTTTTTTTTCTCTTCACAGTCATACCAGATATTTGTCTAGAGCTGGCCACCAAGGCAACCCGGGGCACCCCCATGGAACAAGGGGCTTGTTAGTGCTTGTCTTCCTCATCACGATTACCTCACATAAATGTATGTGTTGTTGTTTTGTGTGGGTGGGCGTGTGATCTTTGAGGTTGCGCGCACGTGCACTTCTATAATCGTTGATGGTCGTTTGTCTGGAGTTTGCCGTGGCACAAAGCTTAATTGCCACATGACCAGCCGCTTGTTTGGCTGCCAGAGGGATTTTCTTTTATTATACAGCATGAATCATCGTTAAGATGTGCTTATTCACCAGCGGGCTTTCCTTGACTCAAACCGGTGCCAAAAATTCTCAAGGCTTTTGTTGCATATCCTGTGTTGTCTCATATCCATACTCATGTATAATAGTTGCGCATGGAGAACTATGCCAATGGCCAAGCCAGCGTGGGTTGTTCCGCTTTTGCCGCTAAAACCACCCTGGTAAGTTTTTGTGGACCTTTGTCTTAGCGAGAAATTACCATCGTCTGATTGCTCTGGTTCATCCTGCTTTCAGAATCCTATTTGGATGGCCTGTGGGGAACGTACTTAATAAAGGGACATCGTGGCGACACACCGTGTGCATTGGCCATGCTCTGCTCAGGGAGTTGGCAGGGACTGAGTACAGCATGGACCCCCCTACCAGCAGAGGTGGCCTAACACCCCCCACCCCCCTCACTCACCCTGTCCATCTGTCAGCTGCCCCTGGTATACATTGCTCACAGACCATGCACCGAGACACAATTGTGTTTCAACACTGACGCATGCACATATTACGTGCTTTGTGACACTTAAAATGTCAGGGTATCTGGAACTTGTGTCTTTGTTCAATTGTGTGTGTGTGTGTGTGTGTGTGTGTGTGTGTGTGTGTGTGTGTGTGTGTGGGTGTGAAACCCCGTTGGTTGACTTTAGAATTTTATCTTATCGATCCATAATGCAAACATGTTTCTCGAGCGTGTTTGAAAGAAGCCTTGTGAAGAACTGCTTATGGCGCTCCTGGCTGCTGCGTAGAGTCAGCTGTGTGATCCTAACGTTGCCTCGTAGCCTGCCTGACTCGCTCCAGCAAGACGACTCGGAGGCGAACCGCTGCTCAATTATGTAGTGAGAGCAATATTCCACTCGTCTTGATTTTCGCCAGACAGAGGAGATTGTTTAAGGCCATAATAAGAAAAGCTCAGACACGAGGGAGACAAATATAACCACGCAAAAAGTTTCCTGGCATGACTAGATGAAGGGAGTTGTTGGGTGGACATGGATGAATGATGGACGAAACAATACTTTTAGTTGAACAATGTGCCGACCCCTTGGAATTTTTTTGCAAGTTTGCATGGCTTTTGGAGTGGGATCGCCATGGAAACCAGAGTGCCCCTGGACGGGCCCGCTGTACCCACCCACTCGGACAGCCCTTAATCATCTTTCGCTCCTGATCCTGGCACCGCAGAATTTGGCAAACGTGTCAAGAAGCAATTATGTGCATTTAGTGCTCGGCCCACCCCATCTCATCCCTCCCCTTTTCTCTCCCGTCCTCTCTCTGGCTTTCGCTCACTCTCACACTCTATATAATCACAGAGAATGTCCCTTTGATAGAGCTCTGCTCGTGCCCTTATCTTCTCCAAGGATGCACACAATGCAGATGAACAGAAAGGGAAGGGGATATATTCCATTCTGAGCGGCATATAATCAGACACTCTTTTTATATAAATCATATCCGTCCATTTATTCATTATGCAGGCCTCCTGAGCTGAGTGACACACCAAATTACCCTGGCTGGCCCGTTGCATTCTTCTCTAGATTGGGTTTGTGCGGATCATGGCCAATAATGTGAGCCGACGAGAGGGAGATTATGTTCTCCGAGTTATAGCGTGTAACCACGCCATCGCAAATCAATAGCAGTCTCACATTACATCAGCGCAGATGAGCTGTTTTAAGAGAGGAAGAGGGGGAAAGGAAAGCGCAGAGCTAGAGAGAGAAACCGGGAATCTTGAGGAGAAGGAGAGAGACCGAGTTCAAGAGGGCGTGATAGAGAAGAGTTGCTGAAAGAGAGACAGCTCGAAGGAGATAACACACCAGAGCGTTTGACAGTGACACGAGAATTGCAACACTCCCAGAATTTCCCAAGGACGCCATTTAGGCCCGATATGCAAACTTCCACGGCGTCCTGGTCGCCTCTGACACTGTCAAATTCCCGACTCTCATTAGAGGTGATCTAGATGTGAATCGCTCAGGTCCCGCATCAAGGACACATAGGCAATTACAGTGTCATTCTGTGTTGACGGGGCTCCCAACAAAGCTGATTGCCTTTCTCATTATTTCTCAATGACAGCAAATACAGAAGGGAGGGTATCGTATTGTATTGTTATTTACCGCCGTGCCGCCTTCTGCGACTTTCAATGGCTGCCTCAGTCACATCCGAGGGCTGGCTGTGCATTAACAGCGGCAGAGGTGATGCTGGGGGCTTGACCACTTGATGACAGCCTGTCCGGCGGGTGCTCACCACTGCTTTACTTTAACAAAGTGGCCAGCGGCAGCCACCACTCTGGATCGCCGCGTTTAGCCATCCAGAGAAGGACACAGGAGGGTTTTTTTTTCTTCCGTTTTGACACGTTTGAGGGTAAGTGAAGCGAAATTGTGCGACTTTCACTGCATAGCACATTATCACATTCACAAGTGGCAAGCAACAGGAGTGGGAGTGGAGTGGAAAGTTGGCCCAATCAATGTGCGAGGGATGAGTGGAATTGCCTTGAGAAGAGTGACGCTTTAACAGTGCGTAGACAGGAGAATTAACATTGACTGAATCTGCCCTTGTCCCCCCGAGGCCATGAAAGTGTAACTTGAATCATAATCGATTATAGTACTAGGAATTCTGAATTGCAATCAGTCACAGGGAGATTGGAGCCCGCACCAAAAATATATTTTTTCATGGCATGAAAATCCATTTGATTATCTGAGATAAACATCATTTTCAAATCCATTAGCTGTCAGATCCCTTAAGAGAACACTGACAAATGCGTATGTCATGTCAATCATTGACAGCAAAGTAGGACTTCGGCAAAATGCAGACTTAAGACTACCCTAAAATGTGAGAATTTTAGCCTTGGCTTAATTTAACTTGACACGCAATAGTAAGATTAAAAACAAAAACATATGCAGCGCAAACCGAATTAGGCTTTATTTCACAGATATTTATCTCAAAGGCATGTTTGGCCCTTTACTAGTCTAAAAAGGAGCTTACCTTATGAGGGCACATGGGTGAGGGGGAGTTCAAAGTCTTCTCCGGTGTCTGGCCCTGATTCTACAAAAAAACAAACAAAAAAACATCGGAGCTATCAGATGCTTTCTTTGCGGTGTACGTCACATCATGTCATTACAACAGTTAGGTATAGAGTAGTTTGGAGTGTATGATTTTCTATCCTTCCATTAGTCTTTGTGTGTGTGTGTGTGTGTGTGTGTGTTTTAGTGGGGCTAAGTGACCTCGTATCAACAAGAAGGTCTTAGCATCTCACTAATCCAAGTTGATGCTGGAGCTTCGCCTGTCGACGTCGTCACAGATACTTACGGCCTTTATCTTCACAATATTATCTTGTCCAATATTCAGAGTAGGTATAATGATGCGGTTTGTTTTGTTAGTGTGCATATTTTTTTCATAAAACCCTTCTTTTCTTTGGAAAGATTATCAAACATTTTATTCAGTCAGAATTTTTCAAAGAACATATGTTCCCACTTTCTCACCCCCACACACACACACACACACACACAGTCACACAAACACAAAGATTTGAAGTCAGATGATTATCATATTGTTAATACGGCAAAACATTGCTCACATACAAGAAAACACCCCTAAAAGGCAGCAGCAAGGTAGGCTGACAAGGCCAGAGCAGATGGTCCTGCTGTTAGTGATTATGCAAAATTGGTGAGTGTTTACACACTCCACTACGGGCAGAGCAACAACAGGACAGGGCTCTGTGGCTGACCCGGGGTTGGAAGTGAAAGGAGCAATGGGCTAACCAAACGGGGGAGTGGCGCGGAGTTGATAAGAAGGTGGCACACGAGGAGGTGAGAGATGAGGAGGAGCAGCTCGCTCTCTTCCCCCCAGGAAACAACTGAAGGGTCTACCTCCTGGGAAAGCCCCTGTTGCTTCCCAAGCAGGTGCCGCCAGTTCAACTCTCACGTCCAATTATGTGCCTGTGGTATACCTAATGCTCCCTGACACTATTAATGGCTTCCTTCTGCTATCACCGAGAGAGATGGCGCTCTGAACTGTCCAGACTCTTAACATCTATATTTCATCGTCGCCAACTTAAAGAGAGACTACCGCAGCGGCAAGCCAACTGTGAGGAGGGCTGACCAGGTTTTTGCTGCAGCATCATTGCTACACTCATGAAATATGAATGGGCCTGTGGGCCTAGCTGGGCTCGATGGAATTAGTTGACGCTATTTTCCCCTGCAGAGGGTTTAGAACCATAGCCGTGATATAATAATTGAACTGACAGATGAATGTGACTGTTTTTAGAGAGTGGGCGGATAATATGTGTTGCGTGGGGGTGCGTGTGCTCTTTGGCTCAGTGACTCCCAATATGATTTCCCAACGACATTGAGGTGAAGCAGTTATTTCTCCCTACCATAAACAATGCCAGACAACGTTGGCAAAAAATGAAACAGGATCCGTGCCGACACTGACTTTCCATTGATGCCTATGTATTTTACAGTACCAAGGACAAAGAAGGGGGCCTCTTTTTACAGGTACAGGGATGTCAGCAATTATCTCTTTTGATAAGAGTGACCCTGGCTCGTTTGCACATAAGGATGCACACTGTACTTTATTTGATGTCTTTATGTATTTATCTTTAAGCAGCTTGTTCGATGGAACTGGATTCCAGTGCAAATAAATGTATAGGGAAGGGAGAGCATTGTTTGCGTCTTAAAAGTTTTTCTCTCCTAAGTCTTCACCACACCTACGGTGAAGCAAACACAACATTGTCGGTCACTTCCAACCCCACAGTAGGCAGCAAAGTGCCAAAGTAATAGGGAAAGTTGTTTATAATCGCCCAAGCACTTCGGTGTATACTGTACTTTGTGTGTTCATGCTAAGGCTGGGAAAGACCTTTTAACACACTTGAGGCTTCAAAGAGTTGAAACTTCCAAAATGGTTCGATTGAGGTCACGGAAGAATATGTGATTGTTAATGAAAATGTAATGTCATAAGTGATTTAAAATTACTGTAGGATTTTGATCGATGTGATATCTGTATTCAAACCATCTATGTTTTATGCTTCAGTTTATTTTAATTGTGACCACCTTTTGGGCATTTTAAGTATGTGTCCATGGATGTTCAAAGACAAACATTTTATTGAAAATGCCTTTTTTGGAGTAAATATTTGCCTGCAAAACAAAGAGAGTGGGCTGTTTAAGCTTGATAGCCACCATAGATAATCTAAATCCCTTTCCCCTTCCTGCAGACACACACACACACACACACACACACACACACACACACACACACACACTGTTGAAAGACTTCCTCAGGCTGTAATGAGTGTGCTGTGTTTTTTAAAAGGATCAGCGACATTAAAATCACATTCTATTCTTTTAGCAGAACAAAACAATACTTTTTGTCAAAGGCATGTTCATTTATTATTGTTCCGGCGACAAGCCCACTTGCAATACATGAATATTTGATCATACATTTCGATGCCATGTAGGTATCTCTGAACCATATTCGATGCATATATTATGAAATTGAATTCTTACTGGCAAAGAATATGGGAAAAACCCACAATAGAGACTGCAGACCATTTCCGCCAACTGTCAGATCTTTAAATCAACCTTTGGTGCGGTTCACTGTGAATCTGATAGGCAAACACTATTGACAGACTTGGTAACAGAGGTCCTCGAATTACACAGCATATTGATGTTTTCTGTCTTTTCAGAGTCTGGGTGGTTATGGAAATTTGATTAGGGCGATGCGCACAACATGGTGATATATTAAAAAGTTGGTTTTCTGTGGAAACACTCAGATATGCATCTGAAACACGAGTTTCTACAATAGGAACTGTTGGAGACTTGCTGACTTTGCTTGTCCTCCATGTCTGTGACCCTGGTGTATTGCTGCGTTCAAATTCAAGGCAGACTTCCACATAGAATCTGGCAGAAAACAACAAGAGCACTGTTCAGCGCCACGGTCAGAGTGGACAGGGCTTTTGGCACGTTTGTGGTTCTGGGCCCAATTGGTGCACACTTGCATTCTCTCCACATACAAGGATGCTTTATTTGTCAACTTCTTCAGCTTTCCTTTCAAAAGTGTGTTGCTACATTTCATCAACTGCATTACGGCAGCGCTGCTTCCTTGTGTCTTTACCACTGTTACCTCTCTGACATTGTTCCTGAGGACAGAAAAAAACATATAATATAGACACATCCATATTTTATTTCCTCTCTAGGATTAAAGCGATGCTGTAGTTCTAGGATTACCAAACGCCTTTGATCATGTGACTGCCACGTTTTTGATCTTGCGCATTTGCACAAACAAAAATACATCTCTCTCGTTCCCTCTCTCCATGGATTTCCCCGGGCCTGTGGTGGAGCACAACATGACAAGAGCCTGTGACAGGTAGCGCAAACTAAAGACTATAACAAGGCCCCTAAAAAGTCTATTTGAGAAACATGCTAGGATGAGGGGATTCACGTCGGCTTGTTCAAAGCGCCAGAAGTAAGTCAAAGCAACGAGCAGTGACTATGGCCTGTGGTTTCTGCGCTGCTTCGTGAGAGACCGTGTCTACAGCCTGCGCGGACTAGCTTGGCCTGTTTTCTCGGCAAGCGTGCCACTCGTTTGAGTCCTAAATGGCACGACTTAAGCTGCGCGGCTTTGCTCCTGAACACTTCCCTCTTCTCAGGGAATATGACTGATGTTCAAATGAGCATGCAGTCGGGGACTCTGAGCAAACAAGAAGGGCAGTTTCAAAAACAGCACAGGCAGTCCTTCTCCCCGGCACCGACACGCTCCCCTCCAGCTGATCATTAGCAATTCCACCGCCGCCGGCAATTTGAAAGGGGGAGGGGCTTTCAATCCCCACATTATCATTTAACTGCGGAGTTGGACATGCAATCAAAGGAGCGCACACTGTACGTGCGGCACGCTAGAATGCTGCTTTTCCGTGCTGCCTGGACTCCAATCCTGTCATTGTAAGCCAAGGGGACTGTGGCTCCCCTTCAGTCAACATACCTCAAAAAAACACTCTTCATCCTCGTCCGAGGATCATTCTTGATTACTGTCAGTGCCAAACCAAATCCAGCACATATCAAAACAATTATTTTGATGGGACTTCAAACAATGCGACATTTCAATTTGAATGGCACTCTACCTGAATTCATTACGAGGTGTGGTTGCGGGGCAAAAAAAGAGAAAAGAGGCCCATCAAAGAGTGATTGAATATCGTTTTAATGGCTGAAAAGCTATGAGGCAGTCAGAATGTCTACCTGCCATGTTATTGGAGAAGCTTTGTCAGTCAAGCTAAAGAACACAGACTGTGAGACAGACAGTCTGACAAAGGCAGAGGAACCGCACTTCATTTACCTCCCAGTTTGCCGTGTTTACTTTCCCTTCCACGTGAACTCGGAGGAGCACGGCGTGCGCATACGATGAAGGTAAACCGACGCCTGAAGGGAAGAGTCCCGTACGGACTGTCGTGTCCGGACGAGCTCATTTGCTCATCTGCTCAAAGTGCAGTGGCAGCAGACAAACCTCTGCTTTATCTGTTCAAACCCGTACCACCCTCGGCCCGCTGCAGGAGCAGACCTCGAGGATGTGCAGCGTGTCTTATTCGCAAGCCTGGCAATGCTATCCTGTGCATGGGCCCCAATTGCTTTGGCGGGGACGGAGGCCCCTAATTTCCATGAGAGAGAGTCCTCAGGCACTCAGGAGCTCGCCTCTGACCGTGGTGCCAAGAAGCCCGGGGAAAAACAATGTCATTACAACCCTACTGAGCTCTGCTCATTCTGAGAGCAGCAGCCTCTTACTCACCATTTAGACCACTGGCCACCCACAGCGGAGGAGATTAATAATCCACAAGGGATGCAGTATTCCTGTCGCCATGTGTCAACATCACTGAATTATACGGACGGCCTAATGAGCACAACATTGCTGGGGATTAAAAGCAGTGCTGGATTTGATAGCATGTTGGGCTTTATGATAAGCTATAGCTGGGGCAGGAGATAGTGTTGTTATGGCCTGTGACATGTGTGACATTAATATAAATAACATGAGATCTGTGGTGAAAGAGATATAATGACACTGTGTCGTGCGAATGTTCAATCTAATATTCCAACACAACGTCAAGGTGTGCATGGACTACAGTAGATGTTTAGCATGATCCCTGTTTGTCTTGAACGTCTCTCTTCGTGCCTGTACCCCATTCAAATGCAGTCCTCCCTCATAGGAGATCTGCAGCGATGTTTGCAACATTTTCTTTATCCACATTGTAGCTGGAATGTCTCAAATGTACAGTAGATAAATTAAATTGGACCATTAGGGCATAACATTATTATAAAGTCATGTAGACGAAATCAATAAGTCATTAGCCCAAGACTGCCAGCAGAGAATAGAAGTCATAAGAACGTTTATGAGATGAATTTATGCTCGTCATGTGCGGCATTATATTGAAAGCCGGATGTGGAGACATGTTTGATTTTGTCCATCATATTTTGACTTGTGTGAATTTGATTTGAGCACACAGTCAAAAGCCCAGAACAATTACAAGCAATCGCAGGCAGGCACTCAGGCAAAATTGGAGTTGAACAAGTTGAAAGACGAAGAGTTCTAGATAAAAAAGAAAAAAAAAAAAATGAGGCCAAGAGGCGAGAGACCATCATTGCCGAAAAGCTTTGAGCTAATCCTGTGATATTTGGGTGACTTTCTGAGATAATTGCTCTGGCGTCATTTCGACGAGCGAGAGCCTTGTGACGGTTGGAAGTGTTTTGGAAAGCGATCAGTCCATGCGGCGACCGTCAGACTTGTACACACTTGACCATATAATGTGGCACGCTTGTCACAACCCAGAGCGCATTTATTCCTCTTCAAAGTATCTTTTTTGGCCTGCTCACGTCGGCCCCTCTAACCAATTTGTCATTCTAAGCTGAGGCCGCACTGCTGCCAGTGTGTTTGGGAGGATGGCAGTGGGCTTCCCTGATTCTGGCAGTGGCTAGGGAGCAGGCCAAGTGTTACAGGCTTTACTGGGACACCAGGCACCGTAGCCCACTGACTTATGCAGCGCTCCAAGGAGCTGGCTTTGGTAGGCTCTTTCAACTCGCCAAAGAACGGGGCTCATCTTTTTTTGTGTGCAGTTGGTGTTTGTGCCTTTTGTTTCTGTCTAAGTGCGTGTGGATGTATTTGTGTGTGCTATATAAAGATACAATTATCATGGAATAAGGTTACTTTGGTCAGCTATTATTTAGTTTTTCAAGTTCTAATGACAAACATTTCTTAATAATACGTGCCCTCTGAGGTCGACAAACAAACAATTTACACTTGGCCATTTTCTCAGGCAGAGGTTTCTCTGAGGAACAATGTGAAACAAAGATATGTATTTTCCCCCTCATTACTCTCTTTTAACAAACTATTAATGCCCTTATTGAATCTTCGGGATGCTGCTTTGTTTTGAGGCTTATCAGAAACTTTGCTCAATGTACTCATGCCATGTCCTTCTTGTGTGTTGAGCAGAGCAAAGAGCATATTAAAATATCATTAGCAATTGATTGTCAGACAAGGGAAGAACTCTAAAATGGAATTGAAATACAGCGCTGTAAAATCAAGCTTATTTGTTCTATGTAATTACTCAAATGTGTCTATTGTAAATGAAATTTTAATTTTTTACTTTGAAATGTATGGATAATAGGTGTCATTAAGGATGGGAAATTACAAAATGCATGTACTGTATGGGCAAATTATCATCTCAGAAAAGTATTGTGCAGCCAGTTTATTCTGATCAACAGCCTTACATTCTATTAAGCCAGGCAATATGCCAACTTCTCAAATCTTAATATTTTTTGAATTTGTGGCCTTTCACATTTTTTGAATTAAACTGGGCATAAATGCGTTCTCAACAAAGAAAAAAAAACCTAGATGTGTATTTAGCATTCAAAGCCTAGACCACCCCAGCTTCCAACCCTTCCATGGTCTCCCTCAGAATATAGACCTCTTCATTTCGTTTTCATTATTATCCTCTGCCTTGCTTCTTTTTGAGTAGCAGAGCTAAAGCGGCCTGGAGGCCTCGTTACGACGTAGTTATGCCTTTTCACAAAATGGCGCCACCAATCTTTTATCTGTCTGGGCGTGATTTAGAGTGTGATTGGGAATGACTCTGGAAAGCCACAATCAGTGTCACTTGTGTGGGCACCGTGGCAACATGTGTATGCCGGCTCCTTGACTGCTGAGGGCACAGCCATGGGCTACCAAGGCCTGTGCCCAATCATACCAGCTGTGTGTGCCTCCCTCTATTGTGCTGGTTGTGCCAACCCTGTGTTCCACATTGTTAGCCAGGCGGCCCCCAGGCACGCCCCAGCCAGAGCGCAGCCCTCTAAAGTCGCCCCCCAAGAGCAGAGAGTCCAACAAAGCCATGCATTTGAACTGTCAATTACGGAGTTTTGTTGGACAGAAAGCACTTTTGAGGAGCATAATTGTGTTTGTTGAGTAAAAAAAAAAGTGCTCTATTGAGCAGCTGTGACATGAGCGCTTGTGGCACGATTTAGAACCGTGCGCATTAAACGCCATGTTTGGAGGAAGGGGGACCTTTATTGCTGGTACCTTCCCGCCGCTGCACTGACCACGGTTCCCTTTCTCCCCACTTTAGCACCGCAGCTTAGCCTTACGAGGGCCATCAAATAGAGTGAGCTCCCCCGTGGAATCCCAGGCCCTCCTAAACACCTATTAGGGGAAGAGGCAGGGGTTATGGCCACGTAACTGTGGAAGATATGTGTGTTGCCCTCTCGCAGTCACTGGCATCTTTGGAGCTGGCTTAATAGGTTGGGGCAGAGGCAAAGGTAGGCTTTATCAGCGGCGACACAGAAGGAGACACTGAGGCAGCGGAACGCTAAAGGTCAATTGCGGCCGCGGGCGATGCTTTCTCCTTGAACCACCGTCTGCCTTTGGTTGAGTCTGAGTGACATATTTTTTAAAAGCAGATAATAGTGTCATTCTCCGGTAGGATTTTTGGAGGTACTGTTTAGACAGTGTGCACTACAAAACAGTCTCCCCCAGTGATAGGAGGGTGGTATGAAAAGGGAACTTCCTATAAACAATTCTGACACTCCTATGGTGTAGGCATTTCCCCCAGATGACCTGGTTGCCGAATTTGTCTTTGACACATATTCTAGGAGGCAGGTTCATTTGTAGCAATGCTAAACCCTGTCTGAACTCACAGTTGGATGTTACGGGAATGAAGGAGAGAAATTTATTAAAATGTTCTAGCCCTTTGCTTTCTGAGGTCATTTCACAATTTTTTTTTTCCCCCTATGTCATTAAAACTTAACCCTCCCTTGCACTAAAACCACATCACTCTTCCTTGTCGGGGTTTAACATAGTTATTACTGGGATATGAACAATAGACTTTTGTAGCATCGTGTTGTGATTTACTTTGACAAGGCACCGCTCCACGGTTGAGACAAATCCTTAATCCTCACAAGATAATAACTGTGTAATCCGTATCCCCAGATGGAGCAGTTTTTCCAAAAAGACACAACGCATGCCATGCAGTGGTTCTATTCAAAGGGGAAAAGAGATAGGAACTCCAATAAAATATACTGCAATTAAAACAAGACACACTACCCAGCCCAAAACCGTTGGAATAGATAATCCTGGGATATTTCTCTGTTTGTTTGGTTCTCACTACAGACCTTCATGGACGAGCTCATCTGCATATATTTTTTTTATATTTTTCTATATTTTACATCCTCTTCTTCTATACCTCAAGATTAACATTTTCACTGACATATCTAGTCAGCTACACACAATCACAGAGCATATTGCACGTTGCCAGGTGTAATTGATTGCCATTCATGCAATAATCCCTTTGAGAAACAATATAAAACAAGAGCAAGTCATACACAAAAACATTCACAATCCAAATTTATACGGAAAAATCCTAATGAATTCTACCCCACGAGCACAATTGCTGCCGGGAGAACCGTATATCTGGATTTAACCAGTGTGTCACGTAATTGATATGCTAATCTATCAAATAATGAGGAATGGATAGAGACACATTAATCCATATCAGGCTCATAGATTCACTGTACTTCTTTCCCCCTCAAAGCCTCCCTCCAATAGTCTTTCACAGCGGGGCCGAGTTTCAAAGCGGCGCTCAGCGGTCAACATGGGAAGACCTGGCGATCCTCTTATCATGCACCTGGTTGTTTAAGAAAGCAAGGCACAGCAGTGCACTCTCTTAAATACACACACACAGCGCCGAGGCACGGGGACTGCTGTCTGCCTAAAGACGGCTCCACCTCTCTTAACTCCGCTCGCTCCTTTCGCCCCAGCGCTGTCTCTGTCCCTCGCTCTCTCTCTCTCCCTCGCTAACCCACCACCCCCTCCGTAGGTCTAATTATTCCTCCCTCTTGCTCTCACTCATTTCACAGCTTCCCTTTTTCTCACCCATCTCTCTCCATCTCTCTCTCTCTCTCTCTCTCTCCCTCCCTCCCTCTCCGTTAGTCGCGCGGTCTTCTGATTCATCTTGCCCGCTCTCAGTTCTTGAACCTCCCCGTCTCCCTACCTCCTACCCACTCTCATCGCACTGCCTTCCTCCCTCTCTATCCCTCCCTCTCCCCCGCCCTGCTTCTCTACCTTTGCCCCTCTCAGTCTGGCAGCCGAACACTCGGCTACCAACCCGCGACTCGGGGCCATCCCTCCTGACACACACACACACACAGCGTCGCTGGTCCGCCCCGGCGTAACATCACCCTCCCTTCTCCCCTACCACTATCACCTCCTCCTCCGGGGGGAGACAGGAGAACAAGCCATTGTCTGAGGGGAGGCAGGGCCGCGAGGGGGGCCCCTTGGCAGGGCCTGACGGAGGAGGGAGGCGGGTGGTGGTACACTGGAGTGCTCATTATGCCTCTGTGGGGACGGTCCTCCAAGGCCTCCAGTGTGTGGCGGAGGAGCTCATTACGGCGGGCAGTCACGGACGGTGCGGGGCGGCGCGGCTCCAAGCAGCCAGAGGTGCGAGGGCTCAGCGGAGAGATAAGGGAGGGGAGGGCTGCCAGATTAGCCTTAATCAGAGGCACCTGTAGACGAGCGGTCGCCTCCCTCCCCTGCTCCCCGTACTCGACCGCCGGCTCCTCCTTCCTCCGTCATCCTCCTCCTCGTCGGCCTACGCCGCTCCGTAATTAGCCCGAGTGCTAGGTCTGACTTCTACTTCTGTTCACAGAGATGAATGGCACGGATGTTTAATGAGGAAACACAGGATGGGGGATGTTGAACTGTGGGGGCTTCTAAACAGCATGGATAACGGCAATTATGCAGGTTATTATTAGGATGGTCTTAGCGTGACATGGTCTTCCAGCAGCCCGCTGTTTGAAACATTTTGGTCTGCCCTTTTTTGCCCCCATCACTGGTGAAAGAAAAGTAGCTGATTTTTATCATTTAGGATTTGTAACGTTCCATAAAAAAAGAATAATTGCAGGTCTTTTCAACGGCTTGAAATTGTTGCCAGTGAAAGCAGTGTGGCAATATTTTACAAATAAAACATGTCAAATGCAGGGCCTTAAATTTAATAGAGTAGTTCAAACAGTGTTGAGCTATTTTAAACTGCTGCCTGATTAGTGGCCCACTGAGAAATCTGCAATTAAAACTAATACAAGGTCTAACACAGTGAGATATGCTGCATGTCAGAGTGGATGTCATACAGATGTTGATAAAGAATATCTGAAAATGATCTCTGCTAGCTAGATCTTAATGGAAAACATGTCGAAATGGCTCTGAACACCCTTCTTTCCCGCTTTTAAATGCTGTGTCAAATACATATTAATCACAATACGCCCTTGCACTACTACTCCTTATCTTCTAACTAGTATCAAGCTGTAATGTATTTACTGACACATTCCCGGTCCATTGTTTAGCTAGGTGTTTGTTTCTAGGTGACCGTTAGTAAAGACTGTGGACTGATAGCCTACATTTTTAGAAAGATGTTTGAAATCCTCTGCATGTTCTTTGCATGCCATTGAAGTACAGTAGGGATTCATAAAACATAACAGTATAATGTGATCTGCATGACTGCACCTCCTCTGTGATTCCTGTCTTCCTTCCATGAACACCTCCCCTCAGGTATTGAGACGTTCTTTGAAACTAAGTGTCAGGCTGTTGTCTTCACGCCCAGCATACAAAGAGCTCAGCCAGCACAGACGCTTTCTATTCTGACACCTTCTAAGTATGGGATATGGCTTTGCTATCTGGGAAGTTTGGAGCAACGCGAGCCACAATGCAATGCTGTCAGTGTCAATGCATTCCTCAGGTAGCTCACTGAACAGACGGCTGGGGGAGCAGACCTCACACTGAAATTGGCTGTGCACCGTTACGCTTGAGACAAAAAAATTTTTAATATTGGACTGTAGTTGCTTGACTTTACATTTCTTTCCATGCATGTAAATTCATGGCTTACTTTTTACTAAGATGTGAGGTATGTAGCATGTATCATAATTTGCATTAGATTGTTCTGAGTTATTTTGTTAATCCATGCAGGAGAAATGGGACTTTGGATACTTAAGTCACCAGAATATACTCTTTTTATTTTAGAATTTTTTTTACAAGGACAAGGGCTTTAATGTGCATTGATAAGACCAACCCCATGTTTGGAACTTCATGATGATTGTCAGGATTTGGCCTTATATATCCATATCTTGGAATCTAAATATAGTACGTTTTTATTCTTCTGATACTAATTACAATTACTTCAGATACAATGTCAAATGAATGAACAATACAGTAATTTAACAAAAAAGCGCATACAAATCTAATTTCATGAAAATATTTTAACAAATATATTTTGGGTATTTTAAAATAGGAAAAAAAAATTTTTTTGCAAGTGAACTATTTTCAAATAACATTACTTTACATGACCTCATTACATCAGTTTGATGAACCACTCCACTTGACAGGAATATGGCAAGAAAAGCATAACAAAATAACTCACACCGAGGAGCTGATCAGCCTCCTCCCATGGTGCCTTGCGAACAAACTCTTAGTCACTCGATATACAGACAACACAATAGCGGCACTGTGGGGGGAAAAAAAAACATAGGTTCAAAGAGCTTGTTTTCCCTCAAACCGGAATAAAGCGACAAAGATTCACAAAACATTCAGTTTCATACTTGTTTTATCTCTGTGTTTAGACGTAGAAATGGAACCGCCACACATTTTGTTTTGCCTGCAGTGAGAAGCCAAAAGGTGACACAAAAACAAAAAAAAAGTTGGATATAATAAAAGGTGTTTTTATAACTTGGCAAAGCAATGTATTTTCACCCTCGCTCAGGGTGGCAAATCTATCTATAAATCCTTGGAATTTGAATGAAAAATTGCCCCATGGGAGTTCAAAATGTTGTTCCCTAATTCTGTTCAGTTACGTAAGCCTGAGAAGCAGGGCTTACAGGAGACATGCATCTATGGGCACAACTTTGTTCATGTTATTCTTTTCAAGCATCCAAGAACAAGGAAGAGGATCTCACATCAACAGTAAGTGTCTTATTCCTGAAATTATCAATATAGGACTTTAATAACAACCCCAAAAGATCTGCTTTTAGACTATGACATACTCTTAAAAAAAATCCAAATTGAGAAATTTACATATTTACAGCTATTCACAGAGGTGGAAATGTTTATTTAGTCAGGGAAACCATTAACCAGGTTTCAATTTCCTTTTGCCTCTTTTAAAGTGCATAATGGCAGACTTTATTTAACTTGTTATGCCTTTCTGTCTAGCATGGCTGTCCCACAAGACCTGCCGCACACACACACACACACACACACACACATGGACACACACATTCATACGGAAACAGCAAGCGACACCACAGCCTGAACTGTAGTGTACTGTGACTGCCTCTTTAACCTGCCAGTGCATTTGTTTTCATTAGTCCGCATTGGTCAGCAGTCTCACACTATTGTGCTTTGTAATGGGGTCCTGTGTGCCGAGCCCATTATAGACCCCCTCTGAAACAAATGATGTATTGATTGAAAATATTCCACACAATTGTCTTTCCTAACCAGCGTTACAGCGGCTCCCTTACAAAGTCTCATTACGTGTCTTCTTTACAATGGTCTTAACATATTGGTTTCACTGAATATTGGACACGTTTGACAAATGGATGCAATATTTTGTATCATGAATCAGGACAAAGATTATATATATATATTCATGAATTAATTACCAAGAATAAATTCAGATACACTGAGTAAAATTAACCAAACAATGGAATGAGGTTAATTATTCAACAAATAAGTGCTACCAAAAATGAATTATTGTCCCTCCATGATACTATGGAGCAGAACAGAATGGATCCACTGACAAACATCGAGTCCTAATTGCGAGTGCTGTTTAAATTGGAGGGCTGCTAGCATTGGCAGCCCTTTCTCTGGCATGCTCTTGAAGAGGTTCGGCTGGGCGGAAGGAGAAGGGGGTCCGGTTGGGAGTAGAGGGGGTTGAGGGGTGACAGGTTGTGGTTGGGGAGGAGGAGCCGTTTAATTTAGGTCAAGCCCGCATCCACACGGGATACAGTGACAGACCCTCGCCGCCATCTAATCTGAAAAACACATATGTTGTATTGGGTATTCGCTCGAAGTAATTGGCCTAATTATTCTTGATACAAGGAGGAAAAGGGGAAGAGGTCTTGGGGTGGGGGGTGGGTCTGCGGTTTTTGCATCTGGCTTTCTCAAAGACTTAGTGCGGACACATGCACGATAAAAAAAGCATTTAGGGAGATAGAGGCCACCTGTCAAGATGACAGGTTAGACCCTAATTGCTTTAAATGGGGGGAACATGCAAATGCTTTATGCTGGAGAGTGGAGCGTGGTCGTCAGGGGACGGAGGGCTGTCTGACTTTACCACAGACAAACATGGCGGGCCAGACAGGCGCCACGAGCAGGGGATGCAGCCAGGGAGGCCACACTGCTCAGATCTGTTTTTGTGCAGTTCAACGGGACAAAAACGTTGTAGTCAGCAAATATGATGGTAGACGAACAGACAAACAAACAAATAAAAGAAAAGAAATAGGATAATAAAGACAAATGTAGAGATGAGAATAATACCAGTGACTCATACAAACAGCCTGGCTTGGCAGCACACTTCAACGAACAACATCTTCCACTTATTGATATGTCCCCCTACTGTATGGAGTTCATCAGAAACCACACATTATAGCCAATCTAGTGGTCAATTGGAAAATCTGTAGTACGTAGTATAGCCTTAACTAGACTTAATTAAAAGCAGTTACTGAGTACACAAATCAGATGCTATTGCACTGCCCAATCAAGGAGTGTCCCCATATCCCCATGTTCATGGTATTTCCAACACAGTCCAAAACCTTACACTGTGAAATATGTAAACAAAAAGCAACTAAATCCATAAATAAAACGTAAAAAACTAGGCAAGCAAAAATGAGGTCAGAGCAAAGAGTACCTCGTTTACCAACCAGATGCAATTACAAATAATGAATTTTAATTGTTAAACTGACCTGAGTTGCTCCGGCCATGAACACTGCCGGTCGCTAAAAACCTCTGCTAATGATGGGTGATTTCTGCAGGTGTTACCTGCACTCTGTTCATATCACTTTATGCGTTATGTTAATAGGATTTCAACTCAATTTATTCAAGTGCTGATCAATGGCACACAATCATGCCAGCTCATGCATTATGTATTTTAATGAAAGTCTCTTGCTTTATAGCTGAGCGACTAAAGGTTAACAGTCCTGATAGGTAGGAATCCCCATGGACCAATTTGAACTTCAAACACTGCTTTAGCTCACTTCACGCCACGTGAGTGTACAACAACTGGGAAGTGGTACCACTTTTGGCTGGTGAAGAGAGCGAGGGAGGAAAAAAAAAAGATGATTTAGACTGGGTCCATAACCTAAATTGTTATAAGCTACTGTACTATAAATGGCCATGGACAATTTCAGGGACTGAATGGGAATGCGAGAGATAATTGCAGTGATAGCGATAAGGCTGTGTGTGTGTGTGTGTGTGTGTGTGTGTGTGTGTGTGTGTGTGTGTGTGTGTGTGTGTTTTTGTAGCGGGCTATGTGTGTGTTGTCCCTTAAAGCCTGATGTCCAATGACGTACACTTGGCTACAAGTAGTCAATATACAAAATATTGTTATTGTAAAAAGATTTCTTAAAGAGATTTCTTAAAAAGAAAAAAGATATGGCTGTCAAACTATCCAAACTGCTGCAGCTCAATATGATCTTCATCTCAAGATGTCTCGGAGTGCCCTCGTCTCTCTTTTCCAACGCCCCCTCCTTAATAAAACCAGCATGCTACTCCCCTGACAAGAGTCCCACTGGATTGAACGAGGACTGGGAGCTCCAAAGCCCCTGCAGCGCTCAGTCATATCCAAAAGATGGAAGCTACCATTAAGGCCTCCTGAGAAGGATCACCTGGAAGTGCCTTTGGTGTTGCCCTCCCGATCACCAAGCTTTGCTTGTGGCTTAAACAAGTTGAAAGACAGCCAAGTAGAATGGAACTTTATTTATCTCTATGGAAATAACTGTTTCGAATGATAGTTATTTTCTCTCTTCTTAGAACACAAAAGCCGGGGATTAATGAAGTCCTTCTTAGCGAACATTAACAGACTAATGATTCGTGCAGGAGCTGCTGATTGAAACTGTGTCCATTCAAGAGGCTAACAATGTCAACAAATGTTAGAATATGAGAAAGTAGGCAATGCTAGTCTTGCAAGTTGTTAGAATATTATTTTCACAAGATTAACCTATGGCTGCCTTTTAAAAACAAACCAGTGGATTAAGTTGTTAATTAGCATAGATTTGATTTATTTCTAAAGAAGTATCAGATCTTGTCGTCATGCTACCTATGGATGATTGCAACATGGGTGAACGTAATAATGAGATGGATGCTTGTTTAGGAAATGTGTGTGTGTGTGTGTGTGTGTGTGTGGGGGGGGGGGGGGGGGCTAAAAGCTGTCAGAAAATCACTTAGTCAACAAAAGATGCCAGCAAGAAACATGATGTATAAGCTGTAAAGAGGCACTTGTCCTCAACACACGGCTTGAGCCTGGGCCAACCATTTCAACTGGCGCCATCAGTCTCCTCCAGGTAATGCAATTAGATGCCACTAATATCTCGGGATGCTCTTCAAACTGCAAATACACTTTTGCTAAACACCATGCCAGCAATAACCAGTGACAGCACTCAAGGAGGCCCCTGATTGAAAAAGCTTTTGCTTTTGATTGGCTCAAGTAATTGTGCATAGAGAGGCCTCCTTGATTAAATTCATCAACCAAAAACAGGCTTTTTCCCCTGGAGTTGAACCAGGATTGGTTGTTACCAAGCAACCCAGGCGACATCCCAGGCAAAAAAAAAAAAAAGCAAAGTCAATCTTCAGAAACGGGTTGATCTTTTCCTGAGATGCAATTCCACTTTTGTGGTCAGTTTGCAGGAGGTCTACCAATAGATCAAGTTGCTACCAAAACGCAACTGCAGAAAAACTCATCCATTCTGGGTCGGTGATCCCAAGACTGACTTACAAAACTAAACCTGCCATTAGGGATCTACTACATCTCAAGCCCCAACCAGGTGGGAGGAATTGGGAATGTCTTTCATTACCACAAGCAGTATCACATCCTAGAATTTGCAATGTAAAACAATGCAGTAAAGTATTGTCCACGTTTAGGGGCATAGCCCTGGAAAATGGACTCGATGCCATGCTTAATTAACGCCAACTGAAGATTAGAATTCATTTCAAGCTTGGGGGAAAAGGGAACTAGTCCACACAGTCAAGCGTATAACAGCCATGTCTGGGTTGTGATTTTGGTGCATGCAAACAGTTGTATCCTAGCTAGAGGGCTATTCGGAGGCCTGTAGGGCCCAGCTAAAAACACGGGCCCTATCTTGTAAGCATCAAAGTCTTTACATAGGGGACAGGGAGAATTGGCTGTTTTACCTAACACACACACACACACACACACACACACACACACACACACACACAACCCCCATTATGATATTGCCCGAGGGGCAGCATAGACATGAAGTAAGTAAGTGTATCACAGAATGCTCATTGAATCAGCATAATCTTGGGTTAAATCTTTTCACTCGAAGGATTAACTGGAATATCAAAGAATGCAAAGCAATATCACCAAACAGCCTCTACAACAACTGTGGACGCATAAGAGCAAGAGGAAGGGACACAAGAGAGCAAGAGAGAGAGAGAGAGAGAGAGAGAGAGAGAGAGAGAGAGGAATCTGCTTCGTGCTTCTAACCCCCTTCAGGCAAAGTCTGGATAAGTCTTCTAAAGGATTATCCAAGCTCCACAATGCTCTATGTTATGTCCATTGTATGCCTCTTTAAGCACAATTGATACATTAGTTATTTGTATTATAGATGGATGAGAGTTAAACCGAGGAGCCGCTTTACGTCTCCAGTATTATGAAATAATAAGCCAACACGTTGCCATTATTTACTGCACTGAATCTGCGATATCTCTTTACTTTCTGTTGTTTACATTCCAAGAGAAATATGTCTCTAGCTGTGCACCATTTGTGGCCCACCCAGTAGGAAACTACAAAATATTCAGAGAAACTCTGTGGAGGCAGAAGGCTGGAGCCCGAAGTTATCCTGAGGATATCGTTTGGCAGGCACCATACCAAAATTTACCAGAAAGAGTTTCCTATTTAAGGGACCAAGCCAGCAATTCAAAAGTTGAACAACAGAGGGGATATCAAGCCTTGTAGTCATATCCATTTGGCTGCCAATTCAATAGAGGCCCAGGTTAAGCTTAAGCAGTCTAGGAATGCAATAACTCCTTTTAATCTATGGCTACTTTTAATCTTTCCAACAGTTAATTTATTGGTAAAGTAAATAATTCCATATGCCTAGCTGTGAAACACTACTTCTCTTATACGTCCCTAAACAGGCCAGGTCCTTTAATAGTTCATGAATTTTAATTCATTTTGTAGGGCCAGGCCAATACACAAGTCGTATGAAGCGACAGAGAGTCTAAGTCAAATTAAATTATCCTCTCTGTCTCACTACCCTCACGATCCCTCCCCCTTCTCATCCCGCCTTTCCCTTTCGTCCTCCATCCCTGCTCTCCAACCCACTCCCACCGAATTTCCTCATTTTCTAACGGAGTCACCCTCTGGACAGTGTTAAGTTATGTGCCTTTGTTTTAACACTTCATGCCGCCAGCGCATGTAAATGACTTTGGCACTTGACGTTTGAAGGCAGCAGATGAAGAAAAATTCCCCAAGTGCAAAATCAAACAGATAAGAGGCAATGTGCCAGGCTTTGCAGGGAATGTGTGTCTTGACATGCACTGCCTTTTATGTAGTCTCTTTAAACTTAAGTAGTCAAGGACGGTTAGTTTTGGAGGTACCCACCAATGTTAGAGATACATTTACGTCTTTGCATTTTGGCGCGACATTAAGACACATTTCAGGTATACTATATCCTATGGGACAACAGACAAGGCCCATACCATTAACACCTAGGTCTAACTTTCAACCAGCCAGGTTTTTATCTCCAAGCCCCACGTGTGGTCATGTAGCCTGGACAGTCTCCTCTGTGCTAATGCCAATGCATAAGCATTCAGTCTCCGGAGGATAATTGGAACCTGCTTGAGAGAAAATATCTCTCAGGCCAGCTAGTAAAAAGGTCTCACCTTGTATGTGAACCTCTAGTCATGTGACGCACATTGACTCAAGTCATCCCAGTGACCTCTGCAGTAAGTGTTATGGCTGATAAGCAAACACGGCCAACTCACTCTCGCCAAGGACACCCGGGAGGAATCGGGCTTTGCTTGAAACCAGGTAATGTCTGGAAACACACATTTAAAATAATGTGACTCGCATATCAGAGGTAATGGCATTACAGTATGTTGTCTGAGCGTTTGTGCGTCGCACAATTCTGAATTCATGGGGGCATGCTTGTAGGATGACAAGCTGTGACTATTTACTCTTCTCCATACCTGGGGATTCAAAACTGAATCCTTTTCGACCATTTCTACAATGCCTAAGGATTCTGAAAGTTGGGAATAAGATTTGGCGGGGATGAAGGTCAAGACATCGGATAAGGATAAGACTGCAGATTAGGATTAGGCAAGGGTCAAAAGGTTAGGGTCTTTCAAAGGATTCCACCTAAGACACAACCGACACTGAAACATCATGGTCATTGTCTTGGAGCAAAAGCACAACATTCCAGGATGTTTATGCATGTATGACAAATAGCCTAGCATCATGATGTGCATTCATCTGCCATGTTTGCCAGCATGGCAACACATTTTTGCTCTGCACTGGGGCCATCTTATAGGGTTAGCCCTTCCACTGGCCACCAGACAGCTACGGTCCATAACTCAAAACCGCCGGGTTTCCGTTCGCCACAGAGAAAGCGTCCATCTTCTAGTCTGGAGCACACTAACAATGACCCGACATGGATCCATTCATCGAATCCCGCAGAGCCCTAATGCCCCTGTCTGGAGGGGAACATAGGCACTTAATTTAGCCTCCATTTCTGCCCCAGCTTGTGTCTAAGCACCAATAAGAGACTGCACAATGACAAACCGGCAAGAAATGAAAAAAGAAAGCAGAAACGGGACACCCCTGGCTATCTCTTTGTTGGATCCTAAAATAGCATGTCCCTATGCCCAACCCCCTCCCACCCCCCACAGAAAAAATAAATAAACGAGAGCTCATTTCATTATTTTATTTAATCCACACACTAATTTCCATGCACATCAGAGGGCAAGGCTTTTTATCTGCATGTTCGGGTTGCAGGGAAGAGATGTGGGAAGCCAGTCCCAGCAGGCTTGAGAGAAACAAAAACAAGTCAGTAGAATCACTCCATCAGTCCATGGGAAGGCCTCCTGAGGCCCACATGATCTCATGTTATCCATGTTTCCCCCAAAGCATAAAAGGCAAGGCAGAGCTATGTCAATGAGACGTGGGCTAAGAAACTCCTTATTCTAGTCTCTGTGTTCAATAATGCAGGGAGAAGCAGAGAGTGGGAGTCTAATTTTAAAAGAATGTCAGTCTTGAGTTGGAGATTTTCTCTAGGACAGAGTTCAGTCAGAGATTGCAAAGCTTCTCTTTCCCCCCCCCACAGAAACTGCTTAGCTTGATTTGATCTATTTCTCTGCTGGGTTTCGCAAGGCACTGTGTTGGGCATTTCACAGAGAGCTTTGTCATCACATTGGAATAATTTTGGCCCACATCTTTTTGGGGTTGCTCTTTTAATCAAAACTCTCCTTCTACACTGACCGTACTCTCGTAGAATTGACCTCCACCGCAGTGCAGTAGCGCAGTCAGAAGGTGCTAATTTACAGTTAATCGTCTAATGCATTGACCACTCGCACAAGGGCATTGCATTACTGTGCACTTCCCCTGATATCCACCTCAGACAGCTGGTGACCTCCCAGACAGTAGTCCTCTCTGCTGTCAGTCAGCATTCACCGCGGGTACGTGGCACAACCTAGACACATTACCCCAGCCATTGATCGTCCTGAGTAGACACTGTGGTCCTAAAGAGATGATGATGATCTAAATTGCCACACCAAAGCCATGTGTGACTATGGGACTTATCAATTGTGAGTAATATTCACACACACACACACACACACACACACACACACACACACACACACACACACACACGTCTCTTTACTCAGGTCTATTTGAAGGAGACAAGCTCTGATGGGTTACATATCATTTAAACATTACTTTGTCACGGAGAAAAGAAAAACGTTAAGGTTCATCCCGGAAGAATAGTGTGCTCCAAAGAAATCACTAAATGTTTCTTGCTATGTGAGGAGGGTGGGGATCTAATCACTGTGGCACTCTCACCAGACATGTTAGTAATGGGTCTGGTGTTTGCACTGAACGGGAATCAGACAAAAGGCCTGCCGTCAAGTCGATGCAATATGGGGGGGTCAAACAAATGTGGTGTGTCTGGATGACCTTAATCACTTCCAGGTTCATCCCAGCTCCGATTTCACTCGCTGGGCCTTATTTCAGGTCACTGCCTCAAAGTCAAAGTAAGGCAGAGTCATTATCTCGGGGAGCAAAGAACAATCATTCGCACAATACAATAAGGTCGTTCTCGCAATTCACTGAAGTGTTGTTCATTTCCTCCGGGCTGAACACATGTGCGAACTATCATCATCACCACCATGCACATCACTTCCACTTGATGTATGCATGTGTGTGTGTGTGTGTGTGTGTGTGTGTGTGTGTGTGTGAGAGAGAGAGAGACAGAGAGAGAGAGAGAATGTATGCAGTGAATTTTTATCTGAAACAAATATGCACTTTGGTCAGCCGCCTGGTCTTCTCACTATGAGGCAGAACTCTTTGAACAAAGTCGTAAATCCTACTAAACAGAGACATGAATGTTACAGACTGGCTAGGAATCCCTCTTTGAACTTTGTATGTGTGGGGTGTCTATTAGTTCCTCAGAAAGAGACAAAAAGTGCCTAGGGTGGTTTGAGACAAAGGTAAATCTTGTTCTACCTCCATTTGCTTTAACATTTACCATAACTGGTGTGAATAGTGACTTTGCTTCTTTAAGGTTTCAATATTCTGCAGAACATTGTGGGAAAGCTGATATACCCTGTAAGTGCAAAATGCAAGGTGCTGTATATGTTCTTTTTACTATCTTAAACTTGTGAAGTTCCCAAAAGTCCTGACTTTATCTCTGGAAGTTCAAATTTACATAAAACTCCATAAGTTAATGATATATAAAGATATACGATTTTAATTTTTATATTTAATGACAACAGGATGTGTTATATCCCTGATCTCAGGAAGTGTGTGAAATGCACTGATTGTCTTTCACATTCAAACCGTTACAGAGGGTTATAAAAATATAACTTCATAAAAATCACCTATCCATCCAACCAACAGAAGCCTTTGTAGCAAAGGGACATCAAAACGATATGTAATAATCTGTCTGACCAGTTTCTTGAATGAACCGAGTAATTTTTTGAAGGCTGCAAACATAAATTTTTTATGATAGTCAATGAATATCCTGCACATTTAAAATGCTCTTCACAAAATCTTTCACAATCATTAATCGTATTCACGCTGTCAAAGATTGGACTTGTCTAGGAGAAAATAATTTTTGTTTTGTCATAGTGCTGTTTCTTACTTGGTCAGTCAGTGAAACTAATATAACTTTACAGAAGAATGCAGTATGATAGCGTTTTGTGACTTAACACAAAGGTTTCAAACATTTAAAAATAAGCATTTGGTAAAGAATGAAAACTTTTATAGTTAAAAGGTATTAAAGAAAAGGTTAAGCAAATGAAAACAAGCGAAACAACTTGCAAATATAGGCCTACAGTACTCAACCCTATTGTCTCCTGCAACAATTCACTACAGCGGCCAGTCTAAAAACTCATTAGGGAAAACTTTAGTTGAAGAAGTATATTTCTTCTATCAGGGCATATCACAGGAAATATTCAACATTTTAGTTTTTGTAAAATTATGAATTATACTGAAAAAAAAAATCTCATCTCAAATAAAATACATAATTTGACATAGGTTCACAGTCGTGTATATTTATTGTCTAACATGGTTGCCATGACGCCCTCGTAGGTAGACTAAGCAAGGTGGAGCTAATGTTTTTTAGATTTTCTTAGATTTTATGTTTTTTAGCACAATTATTTTTATATATTTTTATAGGTATATGCAGATAATGTTTTATTATTTTTGTATAACTTTATAACTTAAATGTTTTTGGCAAATTAGTTTTAAATCA
Organism: Galaxias olidus; assembly: GCA_026901105.3. NCBI lineage: Eukaryota > Metazoa > Chordata > Actinopteri > Galaxiiformes > Galaxiidae > Galaxias > Galaxias olidus. Next base: position 40,084 of record JAPMUY010004946.1, read on the forward strand.
GGCTACAATTATGATACTACAGTCCAAGTTGTTTTTGGTTTAAATTGACGTTAGCTAGCCAGCAAGCAGGCTAATACTATTTTCTTCTACTGGACTCCCCAGACTTGTTAGATTCAAAGTGCATTGTTTGTGGTGTGCTGCTGGTGAGGGGTAATGTGTCTCCGCTAAACAGTCGGCATGACCTTCACCGAAGCTGGGATAAGTAGCCCGAAAAGATGTCCTGCTCCTCTGCTTCTTTGCGGCCGCCGCCAGCCGCCAATACTCCGGTGCTGCTCATAACCCTAAAGGGTGTTCTCCATCAATAACGTCGTTTGACAGGCAAGGTTCACAGTGTGCTGAGCCCCTCTGTGGAGGATATATCGTGGGGTTTTATGTGGAACCGACTGTAAACTGTGTTTTGGATCGTACAGATTTATACTATTTGTTGATTTTAAATGTTTTATTTTCTTTATTTTGTTTTGTTGTTTTAATAATTTTTATTTTGTGCCTGGCTAACAGGGCACTGCTGCAAAAGAGAGCTAGTCTCAGTCAGTCGATCCTGTATAAATACATATAAATAATGTGTTTCATAAGAGTGTTCAAAAATAATATTGAGAAATGGCACTAATGATTGAATTTGCAATCAAAACACAATATTGGTGGCTCTGAATAAAATTGCTTTGAAAAAACATAATCCGAGACATTTGTTCCCCAACTTCATTTTACACATGGTCTTTTCAACCATTCTCTTTGAATTCTCGCTTGTGTGGTTTAATAAGTCGAGTAAACAACAAAAAACACAATGTTCTAGTCTGACCATGAAGTGACACTGTATCCAGTCTTTGAGAAGGATGCTTTTAGAGTCCCCTTTGTGGCTTTTTTTCCATTCCCTCTTAGAATTGAGTTAGACAGCAATAATATCCAATTATAGTATACACCTGCATAGACAAAGAAGCGAAAACATCAAATGATTTGGCAAAATGGTTCTACGGCTGCAAAGCGCTTCAACAGTCATCCCACTCAAGTTGCTCTTGGCTCTAATTAGTCAATGCACTGATCTCATTAAACAAATGTCTTTGTTGCGGGCGTCCAGCCCTGGCTGAGAAGATTCCCTGAGGCAAAAGGTTGGAGAGGTGGGCTTAGGGAAACGGATATAAAAGAGTTAATGGTTTTGAATGCAGTCATGCTTATTCAGTTTGTGCAATCGTAAGTATTGCACTTCTCAACTCCCAAGAAAGACATAAGACGGCGTCTCAGAGAATTGAAATCCATTTGAATATAGTATGTGATGGGCGTTTTGACACCTACTTTGATTTACACCAAGGCCAGCGCTGTATATCTTAGCACCAGCTTGGTTTGTGTAACTGCCCCACAACACAGATAGAAGACCTGCCTCTTAAATGGATGGAGGGGCTGGGGACTCTGAACCTATGGTGCTGTCGAAGTATTACAACCGCCCCACGCAGATCCTCCCCATTCACGGCGAGTCTGGGCACACAGGAGAAATAGCGAGGGTTCAAAAGAGGCTACTTAATGATCCCACTCAGGGGATGTCTTGTCGATGCTGGATATGGGGTGTCCACTCAGCCAAAGTAACAGAGGGTGTCTGAAGCGCCCCGATTAGCACACTGCCCAGTCCATTTTAGCAGGGTTTGGACCAGGACTAATCAGGAATTAGGAGACGGCATCCACTCTAAATCGCCTTCTTTATGCGTGCACGGGGGACACTTCCAGGATGGAAGAAAAGGCAATTGTCTGCCGTCTCCCGATTATCCCCGAAAAGACTATAATCTGGCTGAAAGTACTTAAGGAGTCATGCAGCCAAATAAACAACACTGATTATCATCCCACTGTTCTTTTTTCCCCCCTCTACAGTGGACTGTAGGAGGGGGGAGGGAGCTCAGGTTGTGGCAACCCTGACAAGCCCCGCCCCGCCCCCCATCCCCGCCCTCCTGCTTGCTACCATCTGCGTGGGCAACTGTTAAGGCTGGCTAAATACTCTCTGAGTCCTCTGTCTAAACCAGATTATCATCTATACTAAGGAGGGGACGGCTTCTTATCGTCTCCCAATCTCTTTTACAAAAGTAAATCACGAATTCTGTGGCGGGATTACGGGGATTAAGGGGGACCACAGACATGGCCCTCCTTTGGCTACGTTTTAAGGCATTGCCCTTCAAGCCAAGCCACCTTCTGCTTGCCAACATGCAAAGCCTTCTTCCTTCCGTGCCAGTGTCTTTAAGTGTCCGGCTGGCCCTTTGTTTCCTTGAAAGTCATTGACCTTAGGATCCCTTGTGTGGGCAATGACTGGTTATAGCGAGCCAATGTCGTGGGCATGGCCAAATCAAAGGCTATCATGCTTGCTAATTGCTATAACCTGCACTGCCTTTCGTATTGCTTTAAACCTTAGGCTGTAAGTCATTGTATCCATATAAACAGAGACAGTAGACGGTAACAAAACCTGTTCATTCACGGTCTTACTCCTCAGACTGATTTGAGAAATTAATCAGTGGATTACGTCACGTCCACAGCATCACTTTGTGTTAAACCACGACCCACAGGAGGACGTGGCTTGTTTTGAAAAGCAGCTTTATCAGCCCTGCACGGCATGATAGATGGCCGTACAGGTTTTCCACTACACGCTTCAAAGAGGAGAAAATGAGGCAGGAATTGCAATGCAAACAACCCTTTGAGCTGCACTAGCTCGGTTGCGGACGTCAACCAAATGTTGATGCGGCTGCATTGACCTGGTGGTTGATATTTGCCACTGACAGAATAACACCAGGCAACAAAAAACAACAACTCTGAAATTAAATTGTTGTTGTGCTTCCTGTTCTTTGTGCATGCATGCGTGCGTGCGTGCGTGCGTGCGTGCGTGCGTGTGTTTGTTTCACTATTTCTAGTGAGATTAGAGTTAAAGCTACATGCTTCCTCAACCCAATGTTGAATCAACGTGAACATGAAAAAAAAGGGAGGTGCACTCTCAAAGGGAAGTGATGTAAACCCGGTTTATCCCTATGACAACCAGAATAACATGAATTTTGAGAAGCAATCTTGCGCTGACAAAACCTTTGAGCATCCAGAATGAGGCGGCAGTACAGTGCGTTGTAGACAGGGATTTAGTCATTAAGCCGTTCTTGAAAAGCCATTTCTTCAAAGGGTAAACCCCAATGTTTTGGTTTTTTTCTTTCATTTTGCTATCTAGTTATCTTATGAGAGAATAACCTTCCGCTGAGTCTCTGATACAGTTCATCCGAGAACCAGACGCTCGTGGACACCATCGCATCTCTCTCCCTGTCGCTATCAACATGTCTATTCGCTTAGACTTTAATAAGAAACAAATACCAATGGAGGAATCGATGTGGCTTTTACGTCGGCTCCACAGTCACACCTCGTTTAATCAACCGGATTGTTGCGATGGCTGGTGTGGCGGGCCTCTGCGTGTCTCGGAGACCCACTCGCCAGGGCTCCCGCCGCTGATTTGATTGTTGTACACACGCCGAGGTAGCACCACCAGCCCCAGCAATGGGGATGATTGAATTATTCATTTTAGCAGAGGTTTGCCAGCAATTGTGTGGAGTGCTGCCTTGAGTGCAGTGCTACAGTGAAAAAGCATCTTCTCGTTTGCCGCACTGCTGAACAGCGCCATGCATAAATAGCCCCTGCTTAGATTGTCAGCGCGAGATCCCCCCCCCACCCCCACCAAACACATCATACCCGCGACACACTGACTGCTCGGCTAATTCCTGCACGGCTCCCAGTAGACACCTTCAAACCCTCGGCTTTGCGACGGAGGAGAGCGAGAGAGACAAAAAGGTGGTGCCTTAAGCACTGTTCCAACTTCACTCCAACTAGAGTATCGGGCGTCACTTCAGTATTGTTGGAGAAGCTGATGGGTGTCAGGGACATCGCAGTTGCTGGATAAAAATGGTCCTGATGCGATAAAACGCTGTGAGCTGCACTGAGGCTGAAGATGACAACATTATCGCTGCAGACCATGGAGCCGACTGGTAAATCGATACTAATGTGAAGAAATATCAGTCCTCCCTATCGATGGCAGCATCTCGCTAATGTAACCCAGATTAATGCAGGAATATGGAATAGTGTAGTGTTACAGCTATCCAGAGGGGGCCATTGACCACGGCGGCAACCCCTGTGATTGCAGACATTACATTAGCATTCTGAAGGTTGTGAAGAGCATTAATAAGGGTCATCTCTCTGAGGAATTGGTCCATTACATGATAGTCTTTAAACTACATTTGACATGATTTGGCTATAAAAACATGTATCTTGCCGACGCAGCTCTTCTCAACCCAGGAGATGTGTTAGTAGAGCAAAATGTACGGTACGAAACAATAGTGGCTCAAAGTAAAGACATGCTCAAATGTAAAGCTTAGCCAGAAATATTGACGAATGACTTAAGATTTTACACACTTTACATTAGCAGCCCAAAGCCCTTTTAAAAGAGAAAAGAAAGATGGAGAAAATCAATAAAGACCATATGGACACTTTTCCTACCAGCAGTCGCTGATGTATGTGTGTGTCTTTTGTCCCAGTACTCTGTGTTTTCTGTGTGTGCGTGCGTGTATAGGTCTGTCTGTGTGTGTGTCTACAGACATATCATTGCATTAAGTGTAATCAAACTTACAATATATGACCAGCTTCCGGGGCTGTTAGATGAAATTGTACACTAGAACCTCATAAATCATGAATCAATATGTCAGAAAAGGAACTCTGGAAGATCTCCTGTCTGTGACATACTGTAACACAATCACGGGACAACCTTTAAAAGTCATTTTAGAGATGATACAAATATGGGGGAAATGCACTAAAAGTGATCAGACTGGAATCACACACACATGGCCAGAGGAGACCATAAATAAGGGCGGTCTGTTTCTGTGGGATCCGGACAAAACTGAAACGGACCCAAGTATATACACACACAAGCTGCCGATACGCCAGCCTGCAATGACGGGCTTGCACTAAATCCTCTTTCCCTTCTGTGGTGCTTGCACTTTGGAAGAAATGTGCTGGCAGTGAAGCACCACACGCTGCACAGGCAATTGACAGGCTCATCTTTAGTATTTCTGCTGTTTATAAGGCTGTTCACAGCAGATGTATATCATACATGTGCTTGAACCCTGACGATGTGCGAGCAATAGTGGTGTAATTATCTTATAGTGTAATTCCTACACTTTAAATATATGAACAGGTAGCCGGAGTGGATATAAAGGGCACAACTGTGCCGCCATTTACAGTAAACTTCAACTGGTTTCAAGTTCAAAAAGGATGCAAATTGTAAGAGTTTCATGTTTGTATTGAGCTATTTATAGAAAGCTGACATTTGTGCACCCTCTATGTGAGAATGTGCATGCATCGCTGTAGTGTGCACCATTTTCTCTAATCACCAAGGACATGCTTTCCTCAAGGGAAACGATTAGCTCCTTTTGTGGTGAAATGGGAAGTAACTTTGATAAGCAATTAAACATTTTGTGTTGCCTCTGTTCCTGGCTCTATAGTCTGCATTTCAAGTACACATATAGATCAAATTTGTACAAAAGCAGCATAGAACTACTGCACATAAGAGGGCTGGTTTTATTCTAGCAGCAACCGTTTTTATTTGAAGTGCAAAATCTATCCAGCGCCTATGTGTCGTTGTGCATCATTACAGCATAGGTTTTCATTATCAAAAACTCATCACTGATCACTCTCTGCTCTGAAAATATGAGATAAGTAAGACAGTGTGTTTCACAACAAACCCGGCTACTCTGTGCAGTTTCTCTCCACTTCAAAGGAACAAGTCCCTTAAAATATCCATTACTTTTCCACGGTAATGAGATGTGTGAATACAAAATGGTTTATTGTATTTTTCTCTAGGTCAAGAGTTAGTGTCAAAAAAAGAGAAATGAAAATGAAAAATATATATATTTTAGAGCTGAAGTGATGAGCCAATTAGGTGTGTCCAACCAACCAATTCAACCACACAGGTTACAAGGCCATGGCTCTCAGTTAACCTACACTATACAATGTTGCCCAACACTCTGCAGAAACACAAATGATAAAGTCACGCTTGCCTGCTTTGTGATATTGTTAATGAGCAAATTTTGTGCGCAAGGAATCAGATTTTGCTTATCATAGGTCATCACAAAAAAAAAAAACATTTGCCTGGTGAATAAGAAGACACATTGAAATGTGCAATACAATGCAAAAAGACTTTTAATAAATTTTCCAGAAGCGCACACATACATAAACAAAACATTTATATACAGGTTCCGTCACACATTGGCAAATCAAAGGAAATTACAAAGATTATGTAAGGTGCATATTGTACTTCACATTGAGTAAAAAAATGAGGTTCCTTGTCTACCTTAACAGGATGAAATCTCTCCTCATGTATGGTTTATTTCACTTTTTTTTTTTTTTTTTTAATCAAGCAAATCTAATCATTACACAGTGCTAGGATGCTATGTATAGTTCATACTGTGGCTCCTACTCAGTAGTGATACATTGGGTTCCATAATTACATTAGACACCTTCTCCAAAAACAATCTGGAGGGAATATGTATGCATGATGATAGGTCTCACCTATCAAAGCAGTCTGCAGCTCATCATTTGGAGACACGACTATTGAATAACAGTGGGGCTAAACCATCGAGCCATTTACTAGTGTATAGTTAGAGATATTATATCCGCATCCACAGCAAATTAATTGAGTGGTTTTGATACAGTAGAGGCATATGTTTGTGAGATACCCTGAAACAAGACCTAAAAATGGCCTAAGTGCACCTTAGGAGAAGCTTTCTTGCCTAATGTTTCCTTATTGCTGTATTCAAATGAAGCCCGCTTTAGCTGTTCATTTTGGTGTTTTTTAATGTGCCGCTTGCTTCATATTTATTTTAAATAAATAAAGTCAATATGAATAAGTATGCCAAATCAAGTCGGGTCTTTTTTGCTGCTTTAGCCCGCCCAGGCATATTAAGAATTTTTTTCTTCCTTTCTCTTTTACGATTTGGAATCGTTTCAATAATAGGTTAACTTAGCAGAGACTTAAGAGCCCACTGCTAGACACAAAAGGTTAAGAGCAGGGCTCCTCAATCCTGTCCTACATAAACAGATTTTGATTATGACCCGAGCCTTTGGTCCCTTGTGATTGTGGCTTAGCTCAACATATTAAACTGCTCCTGGCCCACTGAGTCCCCCATACTACCACGTCATATTCTAGTGGACATCAGTAGCACAATCATAAAGCTCTACGCATGTGTTTGGACTTGTCGGGCCATGCATAACACTGTAACACTAGCCACATTAGCTTCACTAAAACACTATCTGTGGCACCAAAAGTGGGATGAATAGAGGCAATAGTTGACACAGAAAGGTACAGTGTGATATGAGCGAAACAGTCAAGTAGGCCAACTGGTGGTAGACCTAGAGACCTTTGCAGCATCAATACATTGTCACACACTAATTCCAGGATCAAGCCCATAAAGAGCACATTCCATGGAAATCAAAACAGCAAGTGATAAAAAAAGCCACCAGGAAGTTTGAAAACAAGGCAAAAAAATAACAACAGAATCAATAAATATAAACACGGTCACCTCTGTGATAAATATACATACATACATATAAACATACTTTACAGATCTACCAATAGTCAGCTTTTTACAGAGTAGGGGTGTAAGGGATTGAAGTGGGACACTTTAAAAGATTCATGGCGCATCATCTTCAGGGGCATGTGGTAAGTGATGGCATAGGATTCAATAAAGCATTTCAAACCTCCAACAGATTCAAAAGAAGGGCTTTGTCAAGTTTCAGGCAGGCAACATGATGTCTCATTTCGCTGCGATTTTTTTTTCAAGTTCATCTCTCCTTTTTTTTTCAAATGAAAAAAAATAAGTAAAAACATACTCTTCTCTAGGTTGTGTTTGAGGCTCCAGAGACAGTAAAGTACATGTTTCACCTCTTCAGTCCTTGCCTTCCTTCCTTTCTCCATCTCCCTTCTCTCTCTTTCTTTCTCTCTCTCTTTTTTTTCTTTATTTTTTTTCTCTCTCTCTCTCTCTCTCAAAGTACTGGGAGCTAGAGATTGATTTTTATCCTGTGGGAGCGGGTTGTACCTGTGCCACAGAGTGTGCCATAGTGTGGGGGTTTCAGTGCCGTCTCCTGAAATATAGAGAGACAGACAGATATAGGGAGATTGTCGTTACAATATCATTGAGCTCTGAGTACCTAAGATGTACTATCACTGTAAAGCTACGGTTACCAGTGAATACAAATCACTGAATGGGCTGCAGCAGATCATGAAAAGCATTCTTCAAGGCACAGCTGGTAAGTGGTTGATTTTCTTGTCAGGTTTCCTTGAAGAATGCTCCATGTGTCACAAGTTTGTGAATTTTGTGTTTTTTTGTACTGTACTTATCAGAGCATGCAATTGTGTCCAATTGATATGTATCCAAATTTGTCTCACTTCCACCACACTACAGCAGCACTCTCCGCTTTGACCACCGAACCTTTGGCTCAATTTAGACCCATACTGTGGGACCCTGGCAGTGGGGTCCTCTGATATGTACAGCTTTGACATTTAGCTGTCCTTTCAAAACTTTGCAACACATCTGCCAATATATGATTAATTTGAAAATGGAACCTAGCAATGATTACATTAGCAGCGCATAGTCTTTACAGATAGGATGACTCTGCAGCCAGAAAACAACCAAACTGCTGGGACAAGACACTGGCATCAGTTCTGATTAGCCAGCCTAGTTAGCCCTTTAACAAGATGGACGCCTCCTCTCCCGATGTGCATCACCATGAGTCAGCGAGACTTCTTTGTCATCTGCACATGGTTGAATTGTGTTAAAGGCCAATTCTCCCACCCACACAAATGACTGGAGAATTTAGTTTGTAACAGCTCTACTTTGCCAAACGATTTTTCTTATTACCTTATTGCGGAAAAGGTTATCGAGCAACAAAAAAGAACACGCGATACCTCCTGATCTAAAATCTTCAAACCCATATGCTAATGTATGTGCACAGCATGCAATGAATATGTTAATTGCCTTGCTACAAAAACAGGGTGGCAATAGGTTAGCGGTTAGCCTGAATCCAGCACTGACTCTACACGCACAATAGCCCCTGGAAATATGGGACAAACAATAGAGTGCCTTGGACCCTGTATGATGCTACATATTTAAGGCTATGCCGGAGATCACAATTGATCTGCCACCACTCAAGCACATATTCCGACTGGACTGCATTGGAGGGGATTGACCTCCAATTCCAGCGGCCAGGGAAGGACGGGTGGGGGTTGGGATAAACAAAACAGAGATCAGTAAAAAAGAAAGACGAGAATGGAGAATTCTGCAGATAAAGCTCACACTATATTATCAGGCCATATGGTGCCGTGACTACTGTGGTCTCAAAAGTATTTTTCTACGAGCTTATTAACATCAGTAAAGTCTCACTGAATAACGGTGTGACCTTCATCTGCCAGTGGCGCTCTGGATTCCTTAATGCTTCAGTGTTCTCCTCTTTGGTTTTATCCCCTACTGGGTAGAGTGTGGGGTCAATGAGGATTCACGCTTAAGGCACTAAGTCACTATCGTTCCCTATCCGTCACTAAAAAGTATGACAATCTGTTTCTCTTTCGGTGTTGTGGATTTTTATTTGTATTTTGTATTTACGGTTTATGCTGAGCGATATTGAATGGCTGGCATCAAAAGAACATAGGCAGCTTTTGTTAAGACAAGCCACACTTGAAATGATCTTTGGAAAGCACTCACAAATGCTTTCAGGTCTTTAGATTAAAGCACTCACAACAATATGGTTGTTCTGCTTTTAAGTTACGGTGAAGCTTGAATTCAATTCCAAGAGGAGTTCAAATGGAACGGAAGAATATCATAAGTAGGCTTTTGCGTGCCCTGTTGTCGGTCATCTATTGTCAAATCCCTTGGAATTCTGAAGATGTGGCTAGCCCATAGGATGCGTGGTATCCCCAGATAATCTTAAAGAACGGCAGATTTTTTCTCATCCCAAACCTAATTACAGTGATTTTAATCATATTGTATTACGAGTGATTAACCCTTTAGTGCATTTAATTAACCTTTGGATCCGCTGATTCTCATCAGGCCCACTTCATGCTACATATTTCTTTTATTGGTGCAGGCTTTAAATATGCACTCTTTAAACTTGTGGGAAATCTAACGAAAAAAAAGAGAGGCATCCCATGTCTTGAGGGGATCTATGGTAGAATATAGGTTGAAGATCTACCTATTGGTCTGGGGTATTTTGTCAACTTATTTTGCATATACTATTCATTCAGAATAATTTCAAATTGAAGATTTTGGCATTTTACAGGGAGCCATAACCAAAATAAGAGAAAAGTAATTCTGAAATCTGTGAACGTGCTTTGCTGTACGTTTTCTTCCAGTACCATAGCTATGTAAGTAGGCTTATGTATAATGTACCATGGCAGAGCATAGCTTCTAACAGGGGGGTTGAAATAAAAGGTGGATGAAGTAAATGAATATCAAGTCAGTGTGGGTGTCTCCTCAGATTACCATAAACTGAATGCATCATTGGATCAACAGTAATTTGCAACATCTATGCCACAGGGGATTTTAAGTGCAAAGGATGGCTCAGAGATGCCACATTGAGGGTAAAATGGCAACAAAAAAGGTGGATCAACTGAAAGGGTTGGGAAGCATGCTCAATGAGCAAAGAAAGGGATTTGTGAAAGTCAGTCAATTATCGATGCTGCATGATGAAATTTACCTCAAAGTTGGGTGTGGCAAAATGTGATAAATTTGATAAATACAATAATAAAAAATTATAATAATGAAAAATGAAAATAAAATTGCAAAATATCAAAGAAAACAAGCATTAATAGAAATATAAAAAAATGACAACATAAAAAATGACATGTTCTATAGTCTAAAATATCGCCATCATACAAACAACTGAAAGCTGGAAATATCATGAAATACCATGGAAGCAAATACATAAACACACACAAGCTCTCGCCCAAGGCTAATGACTTCAACGGGATAAAGTCACTCACTATATCAAAATACGTCGCCAGCATCGTAATAAAAACGAAAAAGTTCAAATTCAAATCCTACTACGTGACCACATTTTTCAGTACTAACTACAACAATCTATGGATAGCTTTTTACAGGATTCATTAGGGTCATTAAGGAGGGAAATTAATGAGTTTAACGACAGAAGCTCTTTACGGACTCCTCTACTCTCTCGCGGTGTAAGTGTATTGGTCCCTTCTGCGTTGCCGTCACCTTGATCCGGTGACCCTGGCTAGCAGTACTCAGTCTCTGTCCCCTTATAGAGCTGCTCTGTGCCTGTCAGTGCAGAGCAAGGCCACCTCTCTTCAACTCTGATTTACATTTACTTCCTCCTTCGCCTGCTTTTATTTATTAGGGCACTTCACGTTTGGCACATCTCTTAGGGAATCATAAGCCCCAAGAACCCTACCTTGGCATTTAAATGAGCCTCCCTTTTTTACAAAGCACCTCCACAGAACAGTAAAGACGGCACTTAGTATTGCTGGCACGAAACCCCAAAACATATTGGATTATTTATCAAGACTTCATTGAGCTTTGGGTGAGTTCTTTTGGGATGTACTGTGTGTTTTGCGACTTGAGTCCAAATGAACAGTCAATGACATAACCCTCCTTGTTTGGGGCCCTCGGCTGTCAATCAAAGCACTTTGTTTAGCGTTCCCTTTTCGCCTCAGTTGCTAAAAACTTGTCAATCACAAAGCTTAGCACACTACTGCCATTCTGACCCCAGACGCAGCTGTGCAGCGTTCAATTAGCTTCATGACCAAACTCCACTCCCCACGTAATGCGGGCTAATACCAACAGTGATTCATACTTTAGGCTAAAATAGTTAGCTGGCACAATTACCATTAGTGCTATTACTCAGGGGTTTTGAGGGGAACATAACATGGTTTTAAGTGTCTTAACATTAGATTATGCAATTTTGGAGGTTCAACATTGGATCTAGCTTTAATTTCAGCGTGTGAGATTTTATTTAGAGTCATTTGGTCTCATGAACAAGCGCTCCTCTGCCCCATTTGGTACTATTCTCAGGAGTAGTGAGTGCTGATGACATTCATGTAGACGTGGTGGTCTGAGAGATCGTATCCCTCGGCCCCCTGCCGCCACCCTCCCCCCTCGGTGCCACCCTCCACAGGCCAGTACGGGGAGCAGTGCTGTGAGTGGTGGGGACTATGCTGGTGGGTGGGTGGAAAAAGGAAGTTGTAAATTACCTGTCGCGTGGCGATTTGCCCGGCGCTCTTGAATCCCCCCTGACAGCCGCACTCTGATACACTGTACGGGTCGGAGCTGGTGGAGGAGCACTTGGACAGCGAGTCACAGCCCACCACAAAGGTGTTGTCCAAGGGGAGCTCCTGGATCACGTGGTGCTTCTTGGGAGCGACTGGAGTCTCCGGCTTGATCTGAAAGGTGGGCTGGGGGGATGCCGACTTGTAATGTTTGGCTAAGTCAGGGCTGTCGGGCTTGAAGGTGGTGGGTGTGGTGGCCCAGTTGTATTTCCCCATGGTCTGTTCTTCCAGCTCCACCGGCAGGTCCAAGGTGCCGTTAATGTGCTCATGGGTCGGGTCGTCAGGCTTGGACTCTTCGATGGTGACAAAGTTGAGCAAGAGGCTTTTGGGGGAGCGCTTCTTTTTCTTCTTCTTCTTCTTGATCTGCCGGTTTTCCTGGTTGGGGGACACCCACTCCCCGCTCTGCTTGCCTTTCTTGACCACTTTGTGACGCGGCGTCTGGCGGCAACGCACCAGGGCGGTCACAAAGATGACCAGGATGACAGTCATGGTGCCTGCTATAATGGCAATAACGACGATGACGTAGCCACTGGCCTGGGGCGTCACCTCGCTCTCTCCGACGTTCCGATCCAAAGGCGTTTCCATGCTTTTCCGGAGCTGCTCTTGAATGAAGGTGGCATTGGACACAGTCTCGTTGACAAAGAGGTGAATGAGGGCGATGGCATGCAGCGACTCAGGCTGGCCCAGGTCTTTGACCTTCACCACCAGCCTGTGGAGGCCCTGATCGGCTGGCACGATTTTCTCCTGGAGTGTGATGTTCCCTGTGTTCCTGTCGATGGCAAAGAGCCCTCTGGCGGAGCCCCCGATGATGCTGTACTGCAGCTCGGCGTTCATCCCTGTGTCATTGTCGATGGCAAAAACACGGGTGACCATGGAGCCGGGGCTGGTGGTGGACTGCACCAGGTCGTAGGAGTAGTTGGAGGACGGAATGACAAACACGGGCCGGTTGTCGTTCACGTCCACCACGTTGATGGTGACCTTGGCGTGCGAGGTGCTGGGCGGTTGACCCCCGTCCACAGCCCTCACCATGAAGGTGTAGGAGCTTTGCTGCTCTCGGTCAAAGGTGATGTTGGGCTTAATCACGCCGGTCTGCGGGTCAATGATGAAATGATCCTTCCCGTTCAGGACGGAGAGGGTAATGACAGCGTTGTCCCCATAGTCGGAGTCTGTCACCGTGATCAGGCCCACCGTCCCGTAGAGAGGCAGGTTCTCAGGCACGTAGAAGTTGTACTCAGGGTGGGTGAAGGCCGGGCTGTTGTCGTTGAGGTCCTGGACGATGAGCTTGACAGTGACGTTGCTCTGCAGGGACGTGGAGCCGTTGTCCCGGGCGATCACCGTGAACGAGTACCTCTCCTGCTTCTCTCTGTCCAGCCGCTTGCCAACTGAGAGGATCCCTGTGCGGCGGTCAACGTTGAAACCGTCCGGTGCGTCGGGGCCCAGGCTGTAAATAATCTCGGCGTTATGTCCGCTGTCGGCATCAGTGGCGCTGATCTTGATTAACTGGGTGGAAGGGTCGTTGTTTTCCGGTATGGAGAGCTGGATCTCTGGCTGGGGGAAGATGGGCGCGTTGTCATTTTCGTCCTTGATTTTAATTAACACCATCGCTGAAGTGTTCAGAGGAGGCTTCCCTGAGTCCGAGGCCACTATCTTAATTGCATATTCCCTGGTCGTCTCGTAATCTAGGGGGGCCGCCGTCTCCAGCAAGAACTGGTCGTTAAAGACAGGCTTTAAGCGGAATGGCACATCGTGGTCAGTGTAACACGTCACTTTACCGTTGAGATCGGCATCCTTGTCAGTGACCGTAATGAGGGCTATTTTGGTGTTGAGCGGCGCATTCTCCGACAGCAATACAGTTCCGTTTACCAAGTTCATGATGTAGCGGGTGTCTATGGAGGGGACGTTATCGTTGATGTCCGTCACGTTCACGATGACCGTGGCCCGGGAGGGTGTGGAGCTACCGTCGCTGGCCAGCACAATGAGCTTGTGCACAGGGGTCATCTCCCTGTCCAGGGGCTGCTTGACCGTGATCAGCCCCGTCATGCCGTCAATGGCAAAGTGGCGCTTGGTGGCGGCTGTGATCTGGTTGCTGAAGGCAAAGTGGATCTGGGCGTTGGAGCCCAGGTCGGCGTCGGAGGCGTGGAGCTGGGTCACCGACGTTCCCATCAGGGCGTTCTCCGGCACGTTCACCTCCAGCTCGCTGTCCTTGAAGACGGGCCGGTTGTCGTTGACGTCGGAGATGGTCACCTGCAGGATGGCGGTGCTGGACTTGGGCGGCGTGCCACCATCCTCCACCTTGATCTTCATGACGAAGGTGTCCTTCTGCTCGCGGTCCAGGCTCTGCTGGACAATCAGCTGTGGCCACTTGTCTCCCTCGGGGGTCTCGATGATGTCCAGGCCAAACTCACTTACACTCTGGAACAACACAGACACAGGGCATCATTAGAAGTGTCATTCAGTGGTTATGATAACATACGATACAACGTTTGATAGGCTCACATGTATAAATCATAATAATTATTATCATTCATTTTATTTATATAGCGCTGTTATGAAACCCCAAAGCGCAAAAATGTATGTATATGCTAAGGGTTGGATCGTGATATGCGAATCCCATTGTTCAAATATAGTTACATTTCCTTCAAATTAATGCAAGTGGCATTTTGATTTACTGAAATAGCGCAGCATTTATTTTTATACACGACTGTAACTCTCACGCTTTAATAAATCCTGCACATTTGTGTTACCTCTTAGTGCGACATAGCACAGTCTGAATGTTTTGCGTGTTATTCAGGTTGTACAGCAAAATTTCACAAACACAGCAGTTTTGAAAGAGAAAACAAGCTCCAGTTTGTTTAAGCTCAAACCGCTGTTTACTCTGACTTCAACAACACACCTTGGGGTCAGGGTTCTTTAATCGTCTTAGAAAGCCCAAAAAGGTCCACAAAATATTGACTCAAGCAATAAACCCAGAGAATATTATCCCCTTATTAGGAAACGACTTAGAGAATGCTGTGAGCAATGTGAACAGATGTAGGCATGTTCGGGAAAGCTAATCAGTATATTTATACATGGCTGTTTATGTCTCAGTCAAGATCATTAGCATGTTTTTACCATATGAAGGGACAGGTACATTTGCTTTTAGATACATGTAGATGCATGTAGATACATATTCATAAGAGGGGAAAGCGGAATTCAGGCAGACTGTGTGTGCTGAATGGAAACTTAACATTCTGTGGAGGTATGCTCGCCAACCATTCAGTGAATCCCGTCCTCCTCCCCACCCTTACCACCCCGCCCCCTTTCCCGCCCACACACACGCACACATTAACGCACGAAGGCTCTCTCGCACACACATACCCCCACACAGACGGACACACACACACAATCTATTGCTGTAATGACACTCATTTAGCTCTACCCTCTTCAGTGTGTTCCTCCAGCCTTAAGTAAAATGAAAGTCTATTCTACCTCCCTATCTCGTGTCTAGTTTGGAATAGAGGGACTGCGCACAGGATTTTGAGTTCATAATGTGAGAAAGACAGTTGAAAAAGGAGCCAGAGAGATAAGCTCCAGTTTTAAATGCACTGTGCAAGACCACCATAGATTGGAGAGAGAGAGAGAGAGAGAGAGAGAGAGAGAGAGAGAGAGAAAATGAAGAAGAAGAAGAGCGTGTGAGAGAGAGTAGAGAGAAGACAGCACATTAAAAAGCTTTTCACCCAAGGAGGGTTAAATCTAGGCAAGTGTAAAGCCAGTGAAAAACGAAAACAAATGCATAAGTAATCCCCATGAGAAACTCTCTCTGACTGTTCAAAGTAATTGCCTTCCCCCCAAAAAACCAGCACTAGCATTTAAAATTTCAGATGAACTGTATGGTATAGATAGGAACTGGCATATTTGCTATCTTTTTGATTTGAAGGGGAGCGAGGAAAAATTGTGGGGTTAGATGGGGAGAAGAGAGAGGGAGAGAGCGAGAGAGAGAGACAGAGAGAGAGAGAGAGAGAGAGAAAGACAAAGAGAGAGGAAGAAAAAGAGAGAGGAGATGAGGTCCATGAATGAGCCACATGCACATTACGAAACAAAGGCGCTCTTTGAAGCTCTTTCAGTCAGAAGCAGTTTCATGCTAGAACAAGAAAAAGCATCCTCTTTAAAGAGATAAGCGTCATGCTGCACATAATGTTGTAGGAGATTACTCTGTCTAGGCACAGCTATCAAATGGGATTAAGATACATACATTTCCCAATGTCGAGGCAGCGTTTGGACCAAAACTGTGGGCTCGCGACTGCCCTGAATGTTTCCGTGCATAATTCTTGTGCTGCGACACTAGCCAATAGAACATGTGCAGCGGCCACATGTAAATGATTGTGTACTCTCTGAAATTTGCTAGCTGGCGATGCTGTCACCAGTATAATACATTACTGATTGACAGAACTACTTAATGTAACTGCTGCCGCTCTGAACGATGATTTCAGATACTCAGAGGTTGTGGTCTGGCTGCCAAGGAAACAGACCCAACAACAACCAGATTTGAAAAAGACACAAATGATGGATTTGGAGGGAAATGATTTTCATTAAGGACAAATTATGTAAAGGGTTTATTTCAACCTATTTTGTCTGCTCTAACTGCTACAAATCCATGCAGCGCTTCTATATCCATAAACATAAATGACAAAACACAAATCAGTTCAAAATGGATTCTGAGGAGCCTATTTATTTGAATGGTACCTGCCCACTGAAATGTGGGGGAGCTCATTGCTGATAGCAAGGCAAAGGCAATGGGGTAATGTTTCAAAAGTGCTGCAACACTATGATTTATAACCCCTCCCCTCTTAGGTTGTTTTTTTTCTTGGCTTAACACCGACCACTTACTGACGAGACGACATCGCATGCATTTCTATAGAGCCCTATCTCTGCCTGTCCCACAGCATGCAAAGTTCGTCTGGTGGGCGACGATAATATGTGGGGCGAGCTAAGAAAAGGCAAAGCAATAAACGTGAATCACCGCCAGGAGAGGCCCTCGGGGCATAACAAGGCCGAATCTCCCTAAATGGTTGAGTTTGCCTGATTAGAAAACAGCTGATCCCTCTAACCTTCACACGCGGGTGACCCCCTGACCTCCAACAATAAAACAGACATTCCGCACTCGAAGGTCATCTGTCTCTATTGGCTCCCTTAGATCTGGACCGCCGTGGGTGCGTGAGGAGAGGGCAGCCTTGGCTGCGCACAATCCAATTAGACTGGACCAATTTCCATGACAAAACTACGCTGAGCGGATGACAGAGGGATAAGGGTTGACAAGCGGGGGAAGGATGTTTCCAAAATCCCTTCCTCAAGACGCCCCAGCGATGCTCCGGATTATCAGAGGAGGCATCTCACCGTCAAGTTGATGACCTTATTAAAGCACAGAGGAGACTGAGAGGGTTGGGGGGGGGGGTTGTGGTGGAGGGGGTGTAGGGTTCTGGGAGTCACGCTGAGGGCATGCGGATGGGCTAACTGAGCAGAGGCTCTCTATTCATCATGGAGCGCTAACACCTTTTTATAATGCTGATGGGAGACTCTTCATCCCTCTCTCCCACTCTATCACTCCCCTGCTCTCTAACTCTCTTCTTCTGTGTGTGTGTGTGTTGGTGTCTCCGTCAATTCCAATCTCTCTCTCTTTCTTTCTCTGCCTCTGTCTCACTGCCATCACTCCCCCCCCCCTCTCTCTCTCTCTGTCTCGCTCTGTCTCTCTATCTGTCGCTTGCCAATGGCAATGATCTGATGCATATAATTTAGACAAAAGAAGCTGAGAATTGTTTGTCTCTTCATGTCAACCCCTGGCGGAGGATAATGTGTCAAAATCAGAGGCAAATGAAAATGGGAAATGCTTGACAGTGAGCTCTGTGCCTAAAAGTCCCATTTACTCTCCACAGGCAGTAGTGCAATCCACAACATTAATCAAATATGGGATGCCAATTTTAGTTACTTGAGGAAGGAGCTGAAATGCATGTCCTATCTACTCTTGCATAGCTGGCTTTGGTTTATGAACACATTACTTTCGTGCTGGCTTCAAACCAATTAAAAAGAAAAAAAAAGAAACATCCACTTTCCTGACTTGGGATATATTTCAACGAGATAATTGTGATGTGAGCAGTTTCACGGTCCCTAGAAGCCTGAAGAAATAGCCGCGAGGACCCTCTCCTCAACACCCCAAAAATAGAGTTGGTCTTTGAAATCCACCCACCAAAAATAAAGACTTCCACTTTAACACCCGGTTTATCTGTAAGTTGTGGGCTGCAGCAGTGGTGGTATATCGATCTACACAAGGTGACTGTAGCAGACGCCCACCTGAAATGCTGTCGGAGATAGAGACACAACGCCTTGAATGGGCTGGGATTTGGTTTGGCGGAGTGAGGTGCAAACTCATAAACAGTCAGTGGGAGAAGAAAAAACAGCCAAAAACAATTGTACAGGCAAAAGGGCCCGAAAGCAAGGTAAAGTCAATAGGCATCCCTCCCCCCCAGAATCTGGCGTGCCTGTCATAGTGTGCGCGTAAACCTGCAAAGAGGGTCTCTTTAAGTGATAACATCTCCCCCTTAATGGGGGACGTTCCTCCATCCATGCATGGTATTACTTTCCCCGACCTTGACCGTTTCTCCGTGCGTCTCTTCTGCAGCTCAGGTGACGTAACGCCACGCTGCCAAAGCTAATGGTCGATTCTGACTGGAGCTGCAATTGCCCGCCATTATCTTTGGCATATACGCAGTGCATGCGGCTGGCATCCTCTATAGTCATCTTTAAGGTAAAAAATAAACAGTTTGTTTGGGAAGAAAGTATAGACTTTACACATCATATTGACTTGGTACATGCAGAGTTAGATAATGTGGTTAGGGCCCTGCACCTTCTAATACACATAATGCTGAGATATCGTGTACAGGCCAAGAGTACAGTGTGCTAACAATTCCTCACTTATCTTAAGGCATGATTCTCTGTGGACCATGCAAAGACAGTCCAAGAGGTGGATTAAGTGACAGGAGACTATTCTGGGAATGCTTGCAAAAGCCTCTCACTTATCTTGTGCCCTCCACCCTGCAGTTTTTTCAAATACAATATACACTGCAAAAAAAGGTTGACTATATTCATGTACAGTACATGTATATATCTATATATTCTCATGAGCACCCACTTGAACTTTGAAAGAGTACCTGAACCGGCAAATGAAGTATAACAACTGAAAAAGTGCAAAGGAAAGGGGAAAAAAATAATGTTGAGATTCAGCTAATCATTAGCGAACAATACAAAGGTGGGACAAGAAGTTATTGGAAATGATTGAAGATCATTACTGTAATGTGCAGAACACATTGTTCGTCATTTTTGTAGGCACAAACAACTCAGGACATCGCACAGGGGAATAATCTGGGCAGAGAGAAGGCTCTTGAAATATGCAAATGTATAATCAATTCAGAAATGGGCAGCATGGATTGTATTTTAAACTCTAACACTAAGGCCTTGAGGTGGAGTTGTCATTTCTTTCTGGCACTGGGCTCAAAATAACAATTATCCCAGGCAGCCTTTCAAAAGGCATCTCGAGTAAATGCTGGGCCTAAATGTGCAATAACGACGCGCTCCGTTGTTTGTTTTGTGGTACCTC
Organism: Galaxias olidus; assembly: GCA_026901105.3. Taxonomy (NCBI): domain Eukaryota; kingdom Metazoa; phylum Chordata; class Actinopteri; order Galaxiiformes; family Galaxiidae; genus Galaxias; species Galaxias olidus. The sequence goes on from JAPMUY010004946.1 coordinate 60,039, forward strand.
TGCTGCTGTGCTTGTTGCTATTTTTTAAATTACAATTCACTCGCAAGACACAGTCTGCAAAATCCTCTGCCGCAATTCATTGAGGGATGTCTGGAATATAAATGGAGAATGCATGGCATTATCCTACTTTTCGGACTGACTTCATTAAGCAACAAAGAATATTGCTCTGCAGTGTAATAGAGCATCAATAAGATGATGATGAAGAAGAAAAAAGCCATTCCTAGTTCTTCATGAGACGCTATTAGCATAATACGCTACATGCCTCCTCTCACTGCTTTTAATCTACTATGTTCCTCACATCTTAACCTGTAATGGCAAATTGGACGCACATACTGTACCGAGCTGTGTCTGCAGTTTTAGACAGGTTTTCCTTGGCACTTACTTTGCAAAACCAGCACCTTGTTTATGGCCAACCCACATAGTAACAGAAAACACGTAGAAATCAAAATGGGCAGCAAAAGTATAAGTGCAGTACGTATGTTTACTGGATTATGAAAATAAGCAGGATCACGCTGACATTAGTGCAGTTCACCAAAAGGATGGTACGGCCATTTAAAGCCTCTCAGTTACAACGTACTCGGGTGTAGAGCTCTATGTTAGCTGACTATGAGCTACAAAACCTGCCAGCAAACAGAGGCAAAAATACATGATAAAACTTGACCTTCCTCTTACCTTAAATCTTAGCCTATCTTTCCCATTCGGTTGGTCCTTCTTTGAACATCGACTCTTTGCCCTCTCGGGGGCCTTCAATCACAACTCCTAGATGACCTACACAACCCCCCAGTGACATTCACCACAAAGGCAGTCAATGCAGGACGAGCAAAAAAAAAACACAAGCCTCACCTTGACCAGCTCATAGTGTTGAATCCCATTGATTCCCACGTCCGGGTCAAACGCCGAGGGCACCGGGTATCGGGTGTTGATGGCCGTGTTCTCCGGGATGGAGATGTTGATGACGGTGGACTGGAACAGGGGCGCGTTGTCGTTGATGTCCTCGATCAGGAAGCGGATCTTCACCAGGCGGAAGATCTCGTCGGGCAGCACGGCCACCTCGATCTCGTAGTAGCAGCGCTTCTCGCCGAACACGCCGGAGCAGAGCTTCTCGCGGTCGATCCGGTGGCCCGTGGTAAAGATCTCCCCCGTGGTGGCCTCCACCCGCACCAGGGGCACGTCGCCCGTCTTGTACACGGGCTTGAACTGCAGCGGCGAGGAGAGCTTGATGGACGGGTCCAGGTTGAGGTCCAGGTCGTTGCGTAGGTTCCCGATGCGGACATTCTCGGGCTGCTCTTCCCTCACCGTGTAGTCCCTCTCCTGGGCCCAGCAAAGCAGGAGCAGGCAGGTGAGCAGGAACACCCCCTGGAGCACATGAGGCCCACTTGCTATGTCCATAATCGAAGTGGGTCGGGAGCTTCTCTGCTAAGACGGCAAATCTGTCAAAACAGGGATAACGAACAGGGAGATAGAGGGGAAAGGGGGGTGGGGGGCAGAAGAAAGGTAAACAAAGGAAGAGAGACATGTCAACACAGAGACAACATGACTTCCCAAGGTCATACTGTAATTAGAATGATTCAACCTAATGCCGAGTTTTCAACTTTGACCTCTTCATTGTAACAAGCTCTGAGCCTGCACCTTTTCAGTACTTTTGAGAGCCAATTAACAGTGGTTGAACTCAATTAGCCTTTGATGACACGCGCTGAACTTGGAAAGGTTGGCAGTTCACAAAACTCAATCCATTTGCATTGTGGTAATTAACTATTTCATATAGTTCAGTTGCTGAGAATGCCAGAGCAAGGACATTGATTGTGGCATTGCATTCATCAGGACAACATCCTTGCAGAAACAGTGCAGTAGTTTAGAGTGATAAGATGCAGCATGCCTGGGTAGAATGTTTCAGCTTTCCTAGCATCCCCCCCCCCCCCCCGTCTTTAAAGATACATAGCTTTGACATAGTCTTATGTTTTCAGTTGTTTCGAACTTTCAAGTGACAGCTATTGTGTACAACAAGTAAAAAACATAGAGAACACTAACTCTATCTTTGTGTGTTGCAGAGGGATCTCTCCGGAACCAGCACACCTCCAAACTTCAGTTGATTTGGTGGCAGAAAAAGCCCAGCTAAGACACAAGCGGCCCTGGTTTGCAAACGCAAACTGCAGTTATTGGTTGATGGCAGCTATTAATGGTGGATACACAACTAATTGAACTACTGAGAGAGGAATCATTTTTCCAATGGACAGGAATACAGCTAAAGATTATTACATTTCACTTATGACTTGCCTTTCTGTATACGCTCAGCAGAAGAACATTCAGTTATGTTACAACATATGATCTTTGTGAATAAGCCCATAGATGAATAACCCTGTGGGTCTAAGTACCATCTGATAATATTAATAAATTATTGTTTCAGTATTTGGTGCCAATTTCCTTGGTAACTTCTCAAACTCTATCAAAGCGCATGCAAAAACCTTGCTGGAGGGCGAGTATGTTAATTGCCAAAACACAAGTAGGTCATTGGAGGAAGATGATTAGCAAGGAGGCAGTTCAGAATAATGCTTTCCCTGCTTAATCCCAACAACCTTTGACTCAAAATATGGTTTTCCATTATGCGTCCATACATAGATGCATCCAAACATCAGTTTGTTAATTTATTAATGCATTCCTAAATGTACCCATTCAGCAAGCCGTTGCTTTAACCCATCCATCTATCCGTCCAACCATTCATTACCAATATCCTGCCACTTCTGGAAAGAGAACTCCTATGAAGAGCAGAAAATCTAAAGAAAACAGTTCATGGCTAGGTTGCAGGAAGGGGTGGAGCAGCTGCAGTGCAGCGCAGCACACGGGCATAAAGAATAAAGCCATTGCCAAATAGGTTCTACATGTTCGTAATTTGGCAAATAGGTTCTACATGTTCGTAATATGGCTACTACAAAATAGTTGTACCTGCATGTAATAGGTCTGGATTATACAGTATTGTACCAACTGAGCTTATAAATCACATATAAATTTTTACTTTCTGAATATAGATATATCCTGTTTTGTAATAAAAATATATGTAGAATAAATGATAAATGAATCAATAAAATCTGTATATTATAATATGTTAACAGTTATGCTACTATTTTATATGAGCACATGTGCAAATACTGTTATGAACGACAGTAATAGGCATGTTCCACTGCTCATTCAAAAGTATTGATAGCAATAGTATCACAGTCATGTTCACTGAAAACATAACAACTGGATTATGATAAGTCACAATATCATATCACAGGACATCCAGGCCAAACTATTTCACCTCTCAGTTTACTCTAACACAAGGGGTTGGCTACCATATCCTGTTTGTATTAATAAAAACCATATAGGTACCAAGCCTCCATTTCATTTCAAGAGTGGCAAGACATCATCCATCAGCCATATAGTCCGTAGCTGTGGTGATAATGCATGCATATAGTCACCGTAGACTGAAAACGACTCCTCTGGATCACCATATTTGCTACTTTATGAAATTTCTATCCACTTATGGGAGAAGAACAATATCCTGTTGAAAAAGCATTACTATCAGAATGGTACCACAGGGACCTCTTACACTGATAAAACTACGGCAGTCAGCTCCACCTTACCGTAGTCCCACTGACAAGGGGGGAATTGATTAAAAATAAGAATCTAATTAAACCTGTTTGGATCCCAATAAAATGGCCAAGCCATTTAGCTTTTGTTCGCTCAATTTATAAAAAAGACTGATCTTTTTTTCTTCACATATTGTATGTGAGCGTTTTGTGGAGTGAGTAGTGATGGGAAACTCGCTAGATCCAGATGGAGAGAAACATGGCCGATGTTGATCAATGTATGCACTCCATACATTCAAATCCTTGTGTCCTGACACATCAGTCATAAAACATGCATGCGTATCGCGGGTACATGCAGCTTTGAAGTGCACATCATTCCTGGAGAGAAGAGGGCATCAATTGCCATTCCCTCTGAAGAGAGCAAGGCAGGCCAAGGCTGTACCCGACAACGTATTATGAAGATTACATCCTTATGAAAAGTGTCTGATCTACTGTGGTGAATAGAAGATCAAAGGGTGATCTAGATTCTTATGAATCAGAATGTTCTGGAACACTCCTGACATGTTAGGCTCATGACTTGTTGGAAAGGTGTGAAAGGAAAGTCAACCATTCTAAATGAAATGCTGGGGGTCGCACACTCGCCACAAACATGCTGTGAAGCAGACATGGATCCTTTCTTAGCATAAAGAATATAATTGTCAGCTCCAACCAGCCATTGTGAGTTTGGTATGGTGATCGGGGATCAAAACAAGTCTGGTGGAACAAAAAGGGACGTCAGGCATTTCCAAAGCACTGACTGTTTCGAGAATTAGACAATTCCATAGGGAAAGACGCATGTCATCCTTCAGCATATTTAGGCCAGCTTCTTGTTTAGTCATGCTATACTTGTACACACCCAGGGGAACATGCATCCCCTTTCTAAACTACATTTTAGACGTATGTTTGCACATCCTTGAACTGTTCAAATTTATGATGCTTTATGAGGCTGTACAACTCAGTTGGGGTGGGCGTATGGAGAGAAAACTAAATGTTGGGACAGTGGGTTGAATCCAGCATGCAACTCAGCCTTTCCCTTTCAGGAGACAAAGTGGAGGAGCGGCAAGATCCTGGATCACTTTACATGACAATATGATTGGCGGACCAGCTTTGCTGCCATTGTCTGGTTAAGACTCTAAAAACGAAGCACCTTTAGTGCCCCAAAGACGCCTTTTTTTCTGGAAAAGCTGTTTTGAAGGGGGGACCACAACACAGGGAGATTGATATGGATACAGGCCATTATTTTTCTGACGACAATCGTATTCTGATAAACCTGAGTAGCTTGCTGGGCTTCTCCATTGATACTTGACTACATAAATTGTTTTAATATTTTAGACCCAAACCAAGGGAGATTATCTGGCATCGTGGCAATAAAAGGACAACAACAATTTAACGTGTTTCTCAAAATCGCATCAATCCATTGTTGCTATACGTTTGACAACATAATGCCTACCATAGCACTTAAACATGCTACTATGACTGGGACACAACGAAGGGCTAAAGAACAATGTCAACATAGACATGGCAAGGTTTACGGAACACAAAATATAGACGTAGAAACAATAACCGGATCATTACAGATCATCCGCTAGGTCGAAATATTTCAATAATCACCCTCTAGAGGGCAGTCAAGGTGTGCAATTGTGATTCTGAGACAAAAAGACAGGATCAGCTACTTTGATTTTAAAGTTTAAAACTTTACTTATATATTGCTCAAATGTATGGCAATACACATTTTACTAATTACATTTAATGAGCAGTTAACCATTTTTCGAAACATATAATGTTTTAATTAAGTCATTAATTAATAAATAAAGTGAAGTTCAGGTAAAACAATAAATAACTATTTACAACAAAACATCAAGTTAAAAATAACTATATAACATTAACTAAAAGACTAATGAGTAGATTGTGATATTAAAAATGTATTACTCATCAACTCTAATGAGATATATAACCTTGTTGTATAGCACTAATTGTTTATTTTGAAGCTAATATTTTTTATACAGTTGGAATGTCCATAACATTAACTGTTATTTTTTATTGTTATCATGTAAAATGAATCACTTATAGTTTGATGTGTAAATATCACATAATTTCTACTGTTGTGTATTTAGGATATATGCATTCAACATAAGCCATCACAGACAGCGTTCAAAGTTTAAGTTCTGGACAGGGTTTTCATAAGTGAAATATAATCAAATTATTAGTTTAATTAGATTTAAACAGTTCAACACTTTGCAGTTTTGCTGTCTTCAAATGGTCTATAAGCTCCAGTTGGGCTGGCAAGAGAGTGGACGATATCTACTCCACTAAAGTCCATCAGAATATACTATGCAGCTACTAAGATTTCCTACAAATTAGTAATTTTATAAATTTGTGAAGCGCAGTTAAAGAGAAAGAAAAAAAAGGACACATTAAACAACGGCTTGTAAAGCCAAACCAAACATGAAGGGTGAGGAGTACCTCTAGAGGTACTAAAGGCTCTGGTTTAGAGCTCTACAATTCATAGAAGTGTAGATACTGTAATGTAAAACAAAACACTGATTAGTTTTGACAACTTCAGCAAAATATACAAATATTTGATTAGATTTATAGTGTTCTTATTTAAAAACATATATCTATTGATAAACAGAAAAGTAATTTGTTGCAGGGTAACCTTATAATTCATACACATTTATACAGACTTTCACAAAGTTGAAAGTTAAGTAGCTAAACAAATAATGTAAAGTATTCACTATAAATGATACATCTACTCCACCAGGAATTAATACAGATTTAAGTAAGAAGCCTACGTGCTGCTCATCTGTGAAAAGCATGGTCATATAAAAAGCACACATCTACACTTACCGGGTTACAGCTCACACTGGACGGACATTAGGAGTGTATCCTTAAGACTACTTTTAATTGACTCACCTGCAAATATCAAGATCAATGCGCCATAGTCTTATTGTATTTTTAGTTTATGTGAGTTAAGAGTGACCTATGCTGTCCGCTGACCTAATAAACCTGACATAGAACATGTCAAAATTACAGACTCCATGTAAACAAAGACGTATTTGAATACTATTTTATATCTGAATGGACAGCCTTTGTTGGTTATTTGTTCATTATAAAGTTTGCTTTCAATTAGCAATTAGTTTATCTTATTTCCTCCCCCCAAAAAGAACCATGGACGCATAATCGGCCTAGCCGCATAGCTCGCCAGTATAATGCAAACCTCGTGCCAAAGCGCACGGCGTAGCTGAACACCCACGCACTTAGGTTAAACTGCCGGGATGCGAAACCTGTCAAAAAGTGCATATACTTGAATGCCCGTTTGGAGTATTTCGATGGAATAAGTTGTGTCAAGATTTAGTTTCACCTGAAACGTGACAGCCCGCTAAAGATGTCGTTTGCAATAGCGCATCGTTTATTATCATATAGGATTAGATTAAAACAACAATGGCCCCAATCTGTTTAAAAAAAATGCAGATATCACCAAAAAATAAATAAAAAAATAAAACAGTTCCATTTTTGTTGAGATCGTAGACTATAACGTTTTGGGCGAAGGGGGCTTCTTGCCGGGCGATGTAATTGCACCGAGTACAGCCTAAATTTGAGCTTGTATATGATTTTATTTGAAAATAAAATGTGAAAAAATACTAATGCGCATGAGACGGTGTTTGATAGTAGCCTATGTGGGCTCTTTGGTGACCCATTGGATCTGATACAGGCATCCTAAAAGTATGCATCCAACATTTCTGTAGCCGACTGCATTGCATGCTATGGTTTAATATATATATATATATAGTCCGCATTATGTCCTTAAGGCAACTTATTGACTGAATTAAACAAAATGATAATTAGAGGAGTGGTGTACCTTTATATCATCGTTACTGAGAGGTATTTAAAAGCAATTCTTACCTTTCCCCCCTTGAAATAGGCAAGAATAGAAAAATCAATTGCAAGTCCCGTCACGTAGCGACATCACTGCTTTTCAAAAAGAAGTGACATGAATTAAACTGAAGTGTGGAAAGGGTGAGAAGAAAAAAATACTCTTCTGGAGCAGGAATAGCAAAAAAGGCAAATACAAAAGGTTATCCACTACAGAAAATTATCCATGTCCTAAAAAATAAGTGGTCCACATGCGTAATAGAAATACCATTGATTGCAGTCAACTTTCTTTCAAGAGACGTTGTATTCCTCCTTGAATAAGGTATATTGGGTTCACTGTCGATTCCACGGGTCGAGACGCAGTCGGTCGCTTCTTTTACATTGATTGAGTTGCCTAACGTACGCTTATCTTGACGTTCATCCTACTCTGTATACAACCGAATAAAATTGCTCACAATTAAAACGAATGTGATCAATTTCACTTGTGCGTTAGTGCTTCACGACCGGCGCGTAAACTTCGATCCAGGAGCGCAAAACAAGCTTGTTTGAAAACTTCAGCATTATTGCTTCGGTCTTCACTTGTTTTGATATTATTAGAGTTCTAGGATACCTAAAACCAAGTCAAACAAGGGATGCAGTGTTGTGTTGTTCCCCCAGAGGAGTTGGATGAAAGTGTGCCTTAGTGAGGCAGCTTCACTTACAGAGACCGGGATAGGCGGTATGCCGTATCTGTCTGCTTAGCTGTCTAGTATTGTATGAACTCCGTCCCTCAGTACTACCCACCTCTCTCTCCTTCGTTGTCAACCTTCGATTGACATCATCGTGGAAGGAGGAGCTAGCAATGCATTTCAGAGCCCCCCATCTTCTTAAAGCCGTACTGCTTTAAGGAGATCCCATGAAGCGTTGAGGTCTGGCTGGATGCTGGTTACCTGGATATGGACCACAGATGCCTCTGCTGTTTGCTTAGAGGTCCGGCTCCTTCAGTCGCCTGAAAGGAAAGGGGGGCACTGTTCACTTTTACAATAAACCTTTATTGTCTGGTTTGCCGTTACAAATTTATCATCGCACTTGTGTCCATTATCATATGATTTTAAACTATTTTGGGAGGTGTCCACTTCATGTCAAATTATGTTAATATAAGACGATTTTTTTAAACGAAATTGCAAATTATTATTTCAATTGGTTCAACTATAAACACGTGAAGAACATTGAATGTATGAATGAATGCAATGAATGCATTGTATCTGAACAAGTTGTCTAAAAAAATCAAGATTGTTTTGAGTGTGAATGTTTTTCAGTAACAAGCCCTTGTTTAAATTAGATAACAGTTTAGTTCTGTAAAACAAAAAATATGAGAAACTAACCCTAACCCATGAAGAATACAGTCAGTTTTAGATTACAGTGAGATTGATTAGTTTCAAAGTTTTTTGGTCACAACAACAACCTTCTCTCCATTCATCGTGACCAGGGAATAAACACACACCCTGAGTAGCCTAATTCAAACTGGGTATTTCATAGAGGTTAAACAGGGTCAATGGCTGTGGGTGGTCGCCGTCCCCCTACCAGCATCCAGCCAGGTTGTCTAACAACTGATCACCTTTGTCTGTTTCAATTTATCCCCATGTAACAAATCAGTTTATTTTAAAACAAGTTTGGCCTCCGGCAAGGTTCCTTAACCAGCAAGGTCCACATGTGCAGTGTGCACCCTCTCTCCTCCCCCCATCCATCCAGCACCATTAGATGTCACACTTCCCATCCCCTAAGACAGAGGAGGCCACTAGGTCAGATGATCTGGTCTGTTCAGTACAAATAGTGCTTCACACTCACTCAACAGGGAGGAGGCCAACTGAGCCCCCACCCTTCCCTTAAACGCTGCGGTCAACACATTCACACGTCCAGGCTATAGAGACAAGCAGAACACACTGAGTACTACACTAACACAAACACATGCGCCGACCAAACTCCAGAACCGAGGAGCGCATACAGAGATGTACACACAATCGTGAACATGTTATGTCATAAGTGTGTGTTTTCTAAATAAGCCCTTTGATTCCGAAAATAAAAAGTCAATGTCTTTGAATATACAATCCTTTTATAGCTGGATTAAGTTGTCATGCTAGTTTTGTTTAAACAAATAGGTCGTCAAAAGTCTTTTACAAACCTTGTATTGTGAGGGGTCAGTGTAATGTGTTTACCAGAGCTAAAGGGGCTGGATCTGTATTGTCTTAATTATACTGTTTGTCACTGAAGGATGTCTTGAATAGGAAAGCCTTAAAGCTATATTAAAAGGCACACACTTCCTCATACATAATGCAAAGGGCTATTTTACTTCTCTCAAAATGAACTTTTGCAGAGACAACTTATTCATTTCTGATAAGTTTGGTGAACAAGCCATAAGCAAAGTGTTCTCATAGGGACGAATTCAACAGAAATACGATTTGTGTTGGCTCCAATCCAGCCATTATCATTCACATCAACATAACGCAATGCTGTATAGTTACTACGTAGCCAAAACGTATCTGCAGAAGTTAGGCCTAGCTTCTCAATGAGTTTGCCAGGGGCCTCAATATTTCTGTTTTCACCGTTGATTGATCACACGTAGCTATAAGCAACCAGACAACTCGAAAGTATCAACAATATACATGCAATCCTACCGTAAGATAAGCGGATGTTTCCCTTTCCCTTATCTGGCTTATTGTCTAGCCTCTACAGAGCACAGTTTGTATCTCTGACTATAAGCAGCCGCATTCAAAACACAAAAGTGTGATTGATAACTCCAGACAGCGGTCTCTCTGCAGACCCTTCTAAGTGGAACAGTCAGTCACACAAACTCTGCCGTTTCCTTGAGGTGATAGTACATCAACTCTGAGATCCCGGAGACAATCACATGAGATCTGTGACACAGCAAGGAAGGCTTGTTTCCTCCCTCATAGATAGGATCAAATAGGGCCTCCTCTCCGTTGACTTTTGTCTGCATGCTGCAGGTCTGCCAACCGGATCCATGACTCATTACTTATACCAATAGTAGAAATAATTGGAAGAAAGAGCACACTCATTAATATACCTTATCAGCTGGTCACAGACCGCCATGGGATGGGGGTGGAAGAAAAGGAAGAGGGGTGGGGGAGCAAGGTAAGCCTTGGTGTCGTAGTGCATTTAAAAAAAAAGAATTGATTTCTTACTGTCAAAATAAGATGGCCATGAGCAATCCAAAGATGAAGAGAGCTCCAAGCTCTATGTGTTCTACTTATTCATTTGTCACTATACATTTTCACAGAATTCGTTGAGCGTAAGGTGTGGTAAGCCTGTTATTTCTACCAGACTTAGTGCGGACATTTTCGTACACATTAACACACTGCTAGATTATGCAGAGTATGCCAAGGAGAGGTCTCATGTCAATCATTCTGGTCCTGCCCAAATTTGTCTTCTGATTACGGCCAGGTTTGTATCCATAGCAACATCGAACAGCATCTTAAATTGAGCTTGAAAAGGTGAATCTGTATGCATTTTCGTCTTTGTTCCACCATTTGGTCCTTATTTTCTTTTCTTCTGTCTTTCTTTTATCTTCATCTTTTTATATCTTATTCCTATCCAATCACACAGAAGGTTTTAGTTATTGTTTTTTTTAGGTAATTTAGTTTTTAAATGCACCGTGCAAGACCACCATAGAGAGAGAGAGAGAGAGAGAGAGAGAGAGAGAGAGCATTGGGTTTCTGATGGTGGAGAATATAGGCAAAGCTAGTCAGAGCAAGAAAGGTGAAAGAGCTGAAAAGCTTTGCATGTGTTGACCTTTCTCCATACAGGCACGCAACATACATGCCTTCAGTTCCGTTTGGCCTAACAGGCAGCTGGTGAAAGGCAAAGGGCCTCCAGGCATGACCATTATTGGCTTGTCATACCTGTGAAAAGAAATCGCTCAACAAACACCACACATCACACAGGCATCACTGTGCCATCCATTTTACTGAGGGATGCTACACAGTTCAGTGAAGTATAGAGGCAGTCAAGCATCCACTTCTTAGAGTTTATTAGATTCAGTTATAACAAATGGTGTAGGGCTAGATATAAGTGAGGTAAAAACAAACTATATCCAACTCTCTGGTATTCCATGGGTTGTATGTAATCACGGCTTGTGTTCAAACTAAGAATAGCAGCCCTGGAGAAATATCAAACACTTTTAGCGAACTGGATTTGTGCGGTGAGCGTTGTAGAGCAAGACGTTTTAATGCATGCTGTACTGAACTAGTTGATTAAATCAGAAGAAAATACTAGAACTGCACACTCATTTTTTTAGGGGTTGAGGAGTAAAAGCACTTAGAGCTTTGTTGGTGGAAACAATACCCAGAGCTTTTAGTGCAATCGCCCCTCTCTAGTGTGCTAGACAAATATGAATATAAAAGCATACTTATGGACTGAGACCTTTGTGGTAAGATTGAGCCAATGTGTAAATAAAGCTTTATTTTGATCAAGTGATTTTAAGCCGAAATTACACCAGTGTTTGTTTTGTTTTGAATTTATGATAGAACTGGAAAAACATGTTAAAGTCATTGGATTTTAGGTTAGTAAGCTAAATTTCTTCACTGACAAACAATCGAAATGTATAGATTAAATACGTAAAATGTATTTTTGAAAAGACCAGTAAGATCTATGAAACTTGAAGAAACCATTCTCTCTTTTTGGGTTGACCAAATAAACCCGGATAGCCTCTGGTTCCATCCGTTGTACAATGACAGTATCCAATATGTTGTCTTCTCAAAGAGATTAATATCATACCTAAGGTCCTATTCTGTCGTCTGTCTGGTAGCCATAGGTTCTTAAACCTTCCAAATCAGTCTGGTATCTAAATACAAGCTGTCACAGTAATGGCAGTCAAGGCTTATGTATGAGTTGTAAACCTATGGTTGGTGCATCTCTGACATAGCGTATTGCCAGGCACACATTGAAGGTCTCACAGTGAGTGACATGTATTTAGAAGAGGCCAGTTAGAGCAGACCCAGGGCCAGTGACCGCCATTATTGCCACAGTTGACATGTTGTACCTGGGTCTCTTCTGGAGAAGGAAAGGGTTCATAAACGACACGTTGTTAGTGTGTAAGGGTTTGATTAAAGTGTGGGTTGACAACTCACGTAACAATGCTAATTACACAGGCATGTTTCTTTCCTGTGATGGCATCTATGATATTACATTTTGTTTTCAGACTGAAAAGGGGGGAATGTTCTTGTTAAAGTAATCATAAGTGAATCTGTTAAAACAATATCTCCCTGACATATTCTGACCATGTTGTCTCTGCAAAGATTGTGGCATAAATTAGAATATATGTTTTTTTTTCCTTTCCAGTTGAGATAATAATTTTTAACATGCCCGGAATGTTCCTTGATGTGAGCGAATGGACAAAAGTAGATACAATAGATCAGAATATAGATTATAAAAGGCAATTTAGTTTCGCATTACTGTACATTTTTTATACTCTTACAAAAGCCAAACTGTTCAGCCCGTTGCTAATCATAATATGTAGCGTCGTTGACATGGTTTATTTCGATTAGTGTGGTAAGAAAAACATGCTATTACAAAAAGTAACAAGTTATCACATTTAATTTTCTATTTAGATATAACATTTTCTCTGTAACATTTCAAATGGTATAAATAGTTACAGCAGGTGTACAACTGACAGTTTGTTGACATTGTTCTGGCACATTTTGCAATGAATGAGAGCCCTTGTTTGTTCTTTGCATTGCATTTGAATAAGCAATGATATTAATGCCTGTTCCTCTTCCACATACATCACTTCGTGCAACATCTGCTTTCAGTGACAGTACAGTGCGGGATCAATTTGTTGTGTGCATGCATAACAAATGCTTCCCATGGCTCACCTTGAGTTATTTTCCCCCTCAGAAATACCAATCCTACAAATACTCAAATGCACAAAAAACACATCAGCATTGTGTAATCTCCTTAGATCCAGCTGGTTACTGATTCTGTTTTCTTTGAAGATCAATGCTGGAACGGGCCTTAAGCTACCAGTACAGCTTTCTTTGACTGGTATTTTCTACATCTCCGGGAAGACATTTACTTTTTAAGATGGTTTGTGTGTTGTCGTGTTACGAATGCGAGGGTACAGATTGTAGCGGTGCCTTCCTCCTCCATCTGTCCAGTGTGAGATGGACCCGTGATGTACATTGATTCTGAACACAGTTGTCACAACACGTCAGTTGAACATGGTCTGCACCTCACCATTTTAAAAGGTTGATATGCTTTATTTTCATAATTTGGGATTTTGGAGCATTCACAGCATGAAACGACAAAGTCTAAAAATGCAAGTATTCTGCAAGCAATGCCTTTTTAAAAAAAAAGATAAGTAGCACTATTTGATAAGTTAAGCTAAGCTAAGTTTTTGTCCTTCGTTTTGAAATCATGTCCTTTTTTAAGGTGAAGAGCTGCTACATTTGGGCATGGGACACTTGTCAAGTGCAGAACCTCTAATCTGAATGGGTTTGACACCCTGACTGCGGTTGCACGTGTAGGTCATTGAATTGATTTCAAATAAATGTTTATGGGCTGGAAGAGATCTGAATCTTAATGACTAGCCATAGTAAGGTCAACCACTGGCCGGACCAGGGTGGCAACAAAAGCAGGTGGAAATAAATTGATGACAAGTAACTGAGGGGTTGGTGGTGGGGGGTGCTCAATAAGCCAACACCAGAGTTGGCAGCTCTGTTTTCCCCTGTGCTGTATCGGAATTAGAACTTGCCAATGGCCCAAATGGATAGCTCCCCTATTTTTACTGATATTTCAGTGGAAGGTAGAATAGTGCTCCGATAACCACCGAGCACTCATTATTTGGCAGCGCCCTTCCTTCCCAGATGGCTCGATGCTTGATGTTCTTGTCACGTTGTGTTGAATCCTCCCTGCCTTAAATGGGCCTGTGTACACAACTATTGTTTGATGAGCAAAATTGAAGGCAAGCCTTGTAAACTGTGGGTGTGCTGAGCCAAATACATGCCCATCCAACGGCAATGTGTGCAGAGACCTTTTCCCTTTTTAAATCTCACATCTTGAAATTAGGCTCTAAATGGTGGACATTTGTGTAAAATACCGTCAGCATGGGTGATCTATGAATATAGGACTGTGGACCGTTTCAGGAAGACGATCTCTGTGATTATTGTGCTATGAAAAAAAAAACACTTTGAGTATATACATATTTAAAATGTAACTGTATATACCTGATAACATACAATAAGAATATCTTAGAAAGCACGGGCATAACAAGGTTACGTACATCATATAAATGTGGCAATACTATATGACTGCTAATCCCCTAATTAAAACAATTTCATTAATAAAACATGTTCAGTGTGCTCCTCTATCGTTTGACATTAATGTCTGGGTTGAGAAGTGCCAGACCTCAGAGTCTAATGGCGAAGTTCTCCATTCTGTAGTGTGCACATGGTGCATCACCCCCAGTGACACATGATCAATGCCTGCGCCTTCCGTCTGTCTATCCCACCACACCTGTCCCTTCCTCCCTTTTCCCTCTGTCTCAATAAAATGGGCTGACGTCCCATTTTATAAAAATAGTGTGCCATAAAGTAAAGAATTATGTGCAACTGTAATTAAGGTCTAAGGATTAGCCCAAAGAGAAAGACCCCCTCAGAGGAGAGATGGCCTTGAGGAAGGAAACAGAACAACATTCGTGTAAGAAACCACAGGCAAGCACACCGTCATCCAGGAACAATAGCATCTTCATGCATACATGAATACAAAGCAGTTGCAATAAACAAATACATGTCTGAAGACAGGCTGGCAGGAGTACAGACTAGAAAACCAATATTTGCTCTTAAGTTATAAAATAATTAGTTGAAGCTTTTGACGACACAAATGCTCTAATGTGCTCAATTTCAGCCTTTGAGATTAAAGTCAGAGTTAAAAGTAAAATGAAAAGAGAATAGCCTGTAATTGAGGAAATTTTGTTAGTTCCATAAACGTATGCAAATATTTTCTTACTTTGCCAACTAGTATTTTTCCACTGTACTATCATTGAAATTAGTATGCAAAATGGATTGAATCCTAGTAGAGCACAGTAAATCGAAACAAGGGTATTACAGAAAGACCTACGTTAGTGCCCTCCACTAACTCCAATTCCTATTTGGTGGTGAATAATCACTATATTCGTCTTTTTTCTTTTTATCTTAGGCATATACAATGGTGTGTTTTAGGTTTGGTGCATTCATCAACCCTTATCTAGTGAAATAAAAGAGTATAGCATAATAATTTATTATGTGTACACCTTGTGGTCATACAGAATGTTAACTATAAGATTTAATGTAACTTAAAGAGAAGCTACATGGGTGAAGAAGCATATTGTCTGGAAACAAAACAACACCAAATTGCTAAGGCATGTGAGAGGCATGACCATGCCCTCATCCCACAGGGACGGGTGCCCTATTTTGCAAGCCCCAACTGACTCCACTCTTTAAAAACGTCCACTTCCTTGTACAGTATATGAATGTCCTTATTGTTAGCAGCTATTTGTTTAACTTCCTAAAACACCTGCAAGCTATTTCAAAGTTTGGTTAATTATCACGGTAGCTAAAGACTAACTGAGGAAAATATTACACGTGCAGAAACACATTTCCAACGGTATTCTTTCAAATGCTTTGACAAGTCCAAGACCAGGTTACTTTTCACTGTTAATCTTCAGGACAATACCATATTTAGAACTAGAAAACTTCTCAGTGCTTCACATACAAACAGTACAGTAGATTTTTCGGTCATCTGTCCGTATGTCAGTCAGTCCCATTAGCAATCTAAGTGAGATTCAATCAAGTGTAGTCTTGGTAAGGCGGGTTCTGTCAGCCCTGGTATCCGTCCATCAGCGGGTAGAATGTTTTGCTATTGATTTCACGTCGGCAGGGCCCTGCAGAGAACAGCTGGGAGTGACAGCCAGTGACTCAGCCTCAGCTCAGTGACAGACTTCACTGAAAAAGGGTGCAGGAGGAGGACGCTCCGCTGTCGGCCTTTTGCACACCAAGAGGAAGCCGCATCACCACAGTAGCCCAATGGGACAATCATTACTATGTGGGGCTGAAATAGACACCTACAGTAGGACATGCGGATGTCAAATTGTCTGTAGAGCATTGATAACTGATAATTGGTTTTCGGTCCGAATTAGTCACGTTCGCTCTGCCATGCTGTGTTCGCTACTCATAATATTCTTCATCTAAAAGCTATGAACAAAATAGTGCCACTCTCCATGTAAAAAGTTGAACTAACAATGGTTGTAAAATAAACAAAAAGTAACAGATCATTTCATCTGATGTTCTTATTTTGCATTTGTTGACTAACTTGATCAACAGTGTGGTTGTTTGTTGCCTGAAGCATAGGACGGACGAGCCAAACATATTCTCTTGTTGTCTTTAACAGTTGGACGTCTTTATCATCGAGCGCTACTTCTTGGAGAGAGAGAACCATTTGTTTCACAGTGCGCTGCCTGCTGAGCTAGATTTTGCTTTGGGATATCAAAGTGCAAAGCGCAATGATTAAGAATAGTATAATAGCACATACCCACTGGGCTCCGTGGTCTTCAAACATGTGATTGAAAGAAGCAGGAGAAAACAACAACTTATAACTTAAAACACTGCTCCACTCCTCTTTCATGTAGACTGAGGCAACTTTCCTGAGGAACCAAAAGAAAATAGGCTTATTTCTTATTCTATGTTTATTAAGAAGCTGCTGGAGTCACAGCCTCAAGTTTGTCAAGGCAATAATGGCAACACTTTCTGTTTTCTTGTTGTGGACTTAAATGGTTTCTGTTTGAAGTGTCTTTTTCATTTTCTCCGATTGGGCTTGTAACCATGACTTCTCAGCCTTTTTTTCGTCCAGAGATTTACATAAAAACTTCTCAGTCTGGTAACTT
Organism: Galaxias olidus; assembly: GCA_026901105.3. Lineage (NCBI taxonomy): Eukaryota > Metazoa > Chordata > Actinopteri > Galaxiiformes > Galaxiidae > Galaxias > Galaxias olidus. Next base: position 77,430 of record JAPMUY010004946.1, read on the forward strand.
TTGAACAGATTCTGGCTGTGGTAGACTTAGGATATGAGACAAAATGAAAGGCTCTGGTGTAGGATGGGGGACGGGAGGGAAGGAGGGAGAGAGAGGGAGGGGGTGTGGAGGGGGTTGGATGGCTAATTCTTAGCCTGTCTGCGAACGAGAGCAGCAAATCCGCCTTGGACAGTAAACAGTGGCTCAGGGGACTCTTCTCTCCTCTCGCATGCAAGCTGCTGGGGAGTTGACGGAAACCCTCTGTGATTCTAATAGTGTAAGCTCATTGAAATCACCGTATATAATGAAAATAAATCTGCCCGCCACCACCAGCACAACAACACACATCATTATACAGAAATCCACACAGTAGACATACACTCATTTATTTCTTACAACCTCTTTTTTCTTTCTCAGTCTTTCTCTCTCATAAACACACACCCTAAGTTACCCCCTCACTCACTTAAGCACCAGTGGGCTGAAACTTTCCCCAGAACAGTACATTTCATATTCTGGTGCCATATTGTTGTGGTACTCTTGAGTATCATAATGGTGTCGCTTTTACTTTAATGAATTCCCCTAGCATTTTCTGGAGGTTTTTTCAACAAGCGTGGAGGAAGCACATTTGACAATGCACACTGTCCTTGTTTCTTTTCAATGTGCTGAACGGTGATAACTGTATCATTATTTTATTTTATAACATTTTTGTATACATTTTTAAGAATCTTGCAGTATAATTTAGAACAAGACAAATGATACTCTATTTATTGAACCTAGTACAAGATTCAAAAGATATTTCATATTTGGAAATACCTTTTTTTTTGTTTTTAATGAATTTATAACACTAGTCCTGGTACGCATGTAGTCTTGGCGTGACAAAGATCAAACACCTTGGAAACTGTTGAAAGCAGGTAAAAAAAAAAAAAGCAACACTTTTTCTTCTATCTCTCAAGTTTATTGACAAATACAACATATACAATACATGTACCAACACTGACAGTTAGTTCATGATGGCCAAAGCTTACACGTAAATACTATCGGTTAACTTGTGATTTATTTAAAATGACGTACCTGCCACAATCAACTACTGATTCCCATTGATTCACTACATCTTTACCAATCAATTCTTTCTCACTCCCCATAAATAGCACGCTGAAATGTATATGTGTTGGAACAGAAGACAACTATCTACATCACAACTGACAATGTGACAGAGGTGCACTCATAGAGACAAAACAGTGTTCTATCTCTATGGGTACACTATTGTGGCACAATATCTACTGTTGGCATTTGACTGAAACGCTGCAATTGTATAGATTTGGAACCTTGTTTCCTAGGGAACTACACTTATGAGACGTCTACAAATACATTTCAAATGAGGTTCTAGGGCTTATTTGATGTCCGCATTGTGCTTTGTATTTTCCTCCCTCCCCTAGGTAAAGTTGTTTTAGTAATTATCCTAAAACTGGAAAGCAGTAGAGTATGCTCCCTGAAAAAAAGAATACAATGATCAAAGCTGATTGTTTTTTTTTCTGGATTATGTTGAAGTGAATACCATGCTTATGTACTGCGCGCTCCTCTGGGAGGGTCAGAAAACTCTCTTGAGATACACTTTCTAGTCCTTTCTTTTCCTTTTTCCTTTACGTGAAGCACCTGTAATTTGTCTTCATCAGCTTGTGTGGACATCCTCCGAAACAAAAGCCTAACCCGAAAAGTATCAAATCAACAGCACATTTTTTTGAAAATGGCAGATCCAATTTTATTCAAGTCCCTGAGGCATCCCCTCTAACTGTTGCCTGGCCGACCCTTCACTCACTTGACGACGCTTGGCGAGGTCCGAGCGAGGCTTTTGAAGATTGTTCTGTCTCTTTTGGAAGCTGCTGTGATGGGCCTCGATGGGCGGAATGTTAACGAGTTGTCCCGATGACGCCCTGGAGCATGCCAGCCCCGAGGCATGCAAACCTGCTGCCCAAATTGCCAATAATGAACTTGAGACAGCAGATATTGAGTCTATGTTTCGTTTTGACAGGTAGTGAGATGGTACCATCTCCTTTGCCACTCATTCTGACAGGTTCTGAAGACAAATTGGAAACGCTTGAAACTTTTTGTTTCAATTTTCCAACTAGTATACTTTGATAGAATACATCATGTGAGTAAAGTCTTGTGCATTGATTTGGGGTATTTTCAATAGCAAATAATTAGCCTGCCTAAGCTAGTGTTGCAAGGGAGGCTCTATAGCTCTTATCAGTCTGGGTAGCACAGTGATGGAATGGAATGGGTTCCTAATCAATGTCAGAGCAGCATCTGAAAACACATATTTCAGGCAGCTTTTTGCTGTTTTTCCTAACATCCAAAAATCCCTTGACTAGTATACTTATTTGTTGACCTACTTTAGGATTGCTCCGTGTTTATAAAAATGAATGCACTTACGGTTTCGGAGAGTGGCTGCGTTGCCTACATGAGTTTAGTACACCTTCAAGTTGCTTCGGATACATGCATAGTAAATGCAATACTGGAATGTGTGCTGTTCAAAAAGATTGCTTCATGAAACCTTTAAAAAAACACTGTTTATAGGGAAAGAATGACTTGACAATCAACTTATATAAGTTACACTTACTGATAAGTTAATTTATTTAAAATAAAGCTTCTGCTAACAGTTTAAGGGAGAGTGTGAAGTATCTTTTCCAACTATGTGGATTAGCCTTACAAAGCAATTGTGCTTTGTACGGTTCAAATGATAAAACTGGGCAGAAATACGCCTGTGTGGGTAGTATTGCCGGGAGCAAGGATTATAAAGGTATTTACCAACATCTCACCCTTATATTGATTACAGGATAACTAGGAGGTTTATCAACATTACGGCTTTGACAGACAATCTAGAAACACAAGGTTAGTCAGACTTAGCTACAGTAACAACCAAGTAGAACAATGACACAATTAATGAAACATTAAAGACAATATCTATATCATCACGAAGAAAACAAAATAAAATCAACAATTAGTTGCAAAACCATACAAAACAACAGTTGTCGTTTTCAGTTGCACACTAGCAAATGAAAACCTTAGCTCTAAATATCAAAAGTACATTTTAACCTATGATTTTAATTTGAAAAATAAGATAAAAATTTTTTTTATCCCATTATTTGTATTTTGTAAATCATATGTAAAATGTTATAATAACATGAATAATTCTGTGAATATTCAAAGTTCGTCTTTTAGTCCACCACAATCAAGGCCAGTCATAAGAAAAACATGTACACGGCTACTTTTAGCACAGTGATGTTATCTTTATATATGGAAAATAGGTTGTGTTGCCTGGAAGCACATGTGGGATGAGATAGGAGACAGATACAAGTAGGGAGAGACAACAGAGTGGGATGAGCATTGATGCAAAAAAAAAAAAAGTAGAAAAAAGAAAAAGGCAGCAAGGGAATCTGTCAAGGAATCAAAGGGCTGACAAGCTGAAGAGGGATGATTCAAATGTGCAAACAGACGCAAGCACACACACACACACACACACACACACACACAGTTATTTTCTAACAGAAGTCGGAGTGGAGGGGTACAAACCTAATCGAATTCCGCTTAGTTATGTCTGAACTCTGCTCTTCTCTCATGTGAAACATTGTTTTGTAGGTGTACCTGTGCTTCCATCAAAGAAGGTGGTAAACCTTACATTCTGACCCACTTAGATAACCCCACCAGATTATGGGACGGATCGAACACGCAACGTCCCAAAGCACTATAATTCAGCTCAAGCGCTTGTGAGCATATAAACGAAAAGATATTTAAAGCAGAAAATAGTTTCTTGCCCATTTTTAGACTATAACACACGATCTTAGTACTATTTTCCCTGTGTAATTATTGAAAAAACTGGTGTGAGGGCTAGCAGTCATAGCAGATATGCAGTCATGAGATAAAGTGTTTATACTAACTAAAAAGAACAAAAGTTTAATGTTCTACAATAAACAATATGTTTGTTTAAAATATTTACTAAATTAAATTGGCTTACACTTGAAAGTGTTTTCACAACTCCTTAAAACCATGTTCAAGATTATTCTTGAGTTTCTAGGCTATGTGAATGTTGACACTATTTTGGTAAGAAAAGGACAATAGTCAAAAGCCATAGACAAATGTCAGCGATGAAAAAAGCCAAAGCATAACTCATCTTTGCCAATTATTAAGCCGATTTCTTATGAGGGTTAAAATCACCGGAGCACTGTGGAACAATGATGAGTGGGCGAAACTTTGTGCTTCTTGTCTTGTCCCTATTTTGCCTCAATAAAACTGAACATAGGAAAGTGTACAATTCTGAGGGAAACACTTTTGACAGAACAACACTAAAACTTGTGTCAAATTGTTACTTGAAGGCCATAGTTTAGCGATTTGCCTAAAAACAAAGCTTCACAAAGCTCCTAACCAAACATTTAAAGCCTGGAAGCACTACTGTCAACATTTACTATATTCTGTCCCTGATTTCTCATATCTACTCACTGCCCTCTTTTGGTCCTTTCTCCCTTGAAATATAATCCAAGCTGGGGATGCAGGTCCAAAGGTTTTAGCTACAAACGACAATCTATCATGGGACTCCAGTTCACCTGCTGAGGCCCCAGATGTTCTCCCGCACATTTTTTACAGGGTGGCTGGTGGTGCTTTCCCCCAGGGGCGCAGCCATACAGCTGGGACAGCGGAGACCAGTGCCCCATCTGCACATCTGAGCACAAATAGTGACTGTACCAGCGTTAGTCTCTTGCATAGGCCCCAGCTTCATGAATATGTGTAGAAGAGATGAATGAAAAAGGAAGCTCTCCAAAGGGTTAAATCCAGAAGGCTCTAGCTTCCACTCACTCATGTGGCACTTTTGTGGGACCATATGTGTTTTGTTTATGTTGGCGGTTTCTATTTTGTCTTGGTAATGTTTAAAGAGATGATTGAAATTTGATATTTGATGATTTATCGGACGGGCTAGTCCTAGCATCTGTTGGGAGTCTTTGTTCAGTCGTCATTCTGAATAGTCTTTAGGGAGCATATTTGTCAAGGGTAAATGAGTTGTTGTACCCTTTGGTATGCAACGTTTACAACACAATATTATCTGTGATGGTGCTTCACCAGATGGGATCCTTCAATTATCCATTTGATCCATACATACTGTATAACTACTATCTAGTGCAGGTTCTAGGTAGTTTGTTCCCTCTGCTTGGTAGCTACCAGCTTGCATGACGAAAGCTTTGCGACATGGCCTACTTTGTGGACAAAAAAGTAAATGTTAACCATGCAAGGCCAACAAGTCAACTGATCCGGTGTGGCAAAAGCATGGGCAAGGCAGCTTACTGCCTGCCTATTCCTGAGGACGTGGACCAGCATACACAATCTGTCAAGCGGCAGTGAAGGGCCAAGAGAAGCTGAGACAAACAACTGACTGAGTCCTGTCATTTGCCGTGGATGTTGCCCGCAGCGACCTAGAGGCTATGCCTGTGTAAAACAGACATTTGCCTAGAGGCCATTTTCTTTTTCTTATATTTCCCTCCATTTTCCCAACACATTTTCAGATCTGAAATGTAATGCCACCCCACTCACAGCACACTTAACTCTCCCTGCAGACTCTTAACATGTATGCCAATGCTAAAGATAGGCAGCTGACCAAAAATGACCAACCACTATTTAACTTTAACACATTTGACCTGAAATTGGTAAAATGTTGATAATACATAAGTTTGTCAGACTGAACCTATGTCATAGTTTTGACACTTTTAAATGAGAATACATGGCATTTCCACAATAATTCTACTTGGTTCTTTAGAAAACATGTACAATCAGTAATGCTGCCATTTTTATAACATGCCAAGCTTCCACACAATGGTCAATGTCAGTTAAGTGCACAGCTAAAGTATATCTGCTTAAATGTGCCGTCTGAAATGATTATTAGAGGACCAAGAAAAACGGTAAATTTTTTTCCCTGTACATTTTGCAACCGCCAAACAAATTTGGTTTAGATTAGATTAGGTTTACAGGTACTGAGACAACAACATAGAGTTTAGCATCTAACCAGACAGCACAAATATGTGGTAAATTGCAGAGTATATGTACAAATATGTATTGGTAGGATTATTGATGATAAATTGTAAGGGGTATTATGATTATTCTATGGTATACAGAAGAACAGTGTGAACAGTACTGTGCAGGAATAGTTAAGTGTAGTCAGTTGTATAAACATGAATAAATGGTGTGTACAGTAGTATTGGGCTGTGTATGGAATTGTTTGTTGAACTAAAATCTGACAAAGGTCAGGCTCACAAGTAACAATGAAAAAAATGTGCAGTGCAATAGGAGAAAGAAATACAGTAGTATGACTCATAACATGCCATTAATTGCAAACAATGCAAAGATGCCGTCTCAGTCTATGCAATGCAAATGACAGATGACATATGAATCACATAGATTCACATTGAACCATAATATTAGAGGCAAACGGCTTTGTCAACTTCAGAGTACTGACGTTTGGAGAGATGACTTGGGTATCAAGTAAACAGACCTATGGGCACATTTCTATGAAGTCAAATTAATGCCAAAAGTATTGTCTGCATAAAAAAAAACGAATCGTAGATGTGGAAATGTTTCGTGATCAAAGAAAAATTAAATCCAACGCATTTTTCTGAATTTCTGAGTTACGTTCACAAATATACATCAAAAAATTGCAATTGTTTTTTTCCACTCATGTTTAACATTCTTTTCTTTTTTTTTTTACGATTTAAGTTTTTTTTACAACTTTCTGTTCCTGTCGCGCTTGGGCAAGATGAGAGTAGTCATACATAACTCCCCTGTTGTCAGAATGACCACGCACCCTTTAGGAGGAAAACAATCGCTGCAAGCATTCAGGAACTTATACCTATCGCAACAAAAATATCTTAATTTCAGTCAGGACAACTTTAACTTTAATAATAAGTTTAACAATTTGCTTTCGCCGCACGAGGTCTTATACAAATGCTAAGGGAACAACCATTGGTAGGGAGCGGATATCTGCAAAATCCCCCATCGGATACTGTACAACAGACCCTAAATAGGTGGAAGCTGGGGTGGAGGTGGGCAGCAGCAAGAGCAGGAGTATAGTGTGGTGCAGCAGCGAGCAGAAGAATGGTGTGGTGCAGCAGTGATTGAGCAGTTGTAGGAGCAGTGTGGTGAGTGACTGCGGTTTAGTAGGCCGTGTTAAACTATTGCACGTATGCAACTGGTTGATTGATGTGACGTGGATAAATGCTGCGTCTGAGTTGCCTGCCTGTGCTAGCTCTGCCAAGGCATCGCCTCATGTCTTCATCACATTTCCAGGCCATGGAATGGTCAATTGACAGATATATAGGCTACGTGAAAACATGAATACCCTCGGGATTGACAGTAAAGAATTTCTAAAGGTCACTATGATGGCATCATGCAGGGGCTACGTCTGCAGGCCCTTGTTCAGGACACCCTATCCTGACCCTAACTGTGGGCCTCAAGCCTGCCTCAATGTATCTATTTTCAGGACTATGGCTAGGATTTAATTGATCTTTGGCCCACTACAGGAAATAGTTAATTGTCTTTGTGGCCTAAGATTTTCCTCAGATACAGCATGTGTGACAGTATATTTGTGCAGTGTTATACAATATTGCAACACTGTGGAAAGACAGCATCCCACTCAGAGATAATGTATAACACACCTCTATGATCCCACCTGTCCAGTAGCAACTTAATGAAGATATCGACCCTCTGTACAGAGGCAGAGCTGCAAGCAACATAGTTGCTATACCCACTATTCTGGTTAATCTCACCCATGTTGTATGGGGCTGAATGAATATATATATAGAACCACAAAAGTAAATTGTGTCAATGAAGGCCTTTATTTTTCCTCTATTCTTTGTCCAGCAATGAAAGAACAAGTTGGTCATAGTACACATTCCATTGTAATAATGCATGCAACTTCAAGGTAAGACAAAGGTCACCAGTTGTTTATGAAATAAATTCATCTCCCTCTCCAATGTGCTCATCTCATGGTCTCCGTTTGACATTTCTCATTGTAAGTAGCCATGATACAGCGCTTTTACAATATGTACAACTCTGTAAAATGATTAGTGTAAGCCAGACACTAAAGTTGATCATAGCCTTAATACAGCCAGTACTGACATATTAAAATCACTTCTCTACTGCTCCCTCAACTAGCACCAGCAGCTGAGTTGGTTGTCTCTTGAGTGGTGCTATGTTATGTCCTATGAAACAAACCAAACAAAAAAAATATATGTGTTTATATATGTATATATATATATATATATATATATATATATATGCATATATATGTATATATATATGTATATGCATATATATGTATATGTATATATGTATATGTATAAATAACAGATACATAAAAACACACAATAAGTATTCATGATTGGACACATGCCATAATCACTTACTTCATCCAAATGTTTGTCAGTGGAGAGGGTCTCACCACAGTGTGAGGGTTCTGCCTCAACCTCAATGTCTGGAGGTAGGAAGGTCAAAGAATGACCCTCTGCTGTGGAGGGCAAGCTCCAAAGTATGTGGAGGACTTAGTTGCTGCCCCACCTCTCTTGCAAGTCTTCCTGACCTTTGCCTTTTTCTTGTTGGCTACATCAAGGCAGTTTTGAGAATGAAAAATGCATGTGCATGGCCTAGTTGAAAATTTTGACATTTTAATAAACTGTTTGGAATATATTTTATATTTAATTTTAAATTACTGCCATGTCCTTTTGACAGCTGCTGCCAGGTGTTCTGTGATGTCTTGAAGTAATCTTATTCTTTATTTTCCAGAATGGCCTCATGAAATGTTTCTTGTGATCAAACAAAAACTAAATAAAATGCATATTTCTGAATTGTAAACTTTTGGCATTAATTTGACTCCATACATATATATTTCAGACTGAATTGCAGGCCCCTACGGGCCTCTTAATGTTTGAATGTGATGGGCAATGGGGGCTATTTGCAGGTAGCCGGTATGGCACATTTTGAGTTGTTTTATTAATAAACTGCAAAAGCAGAGGGACAGGTCCCCAGAGGACGTATGATTGACTGACAGAAGGCAAACACAAAAATCATATTGTTCCTTGCTTGAAAATTATTGATATTTAAATTATTAAATGTTAACTACGCATTTGCACTGTTTTCAGGATATGATAAGACAATAATTGTTGCTCGAACATAACAAATCATATTGCCTATCTGTTTTAACCAAACAAAAATGCATTAGCCACTCCATTAGATCATTGAAAACACCCAAAAGTAATAATTGCATCTAACACTACCATACCCAAATAAGGTCAGCATACATGGACCTTAATAAAACAGTTTCTACACCAAGGTATGACTCAGTACGCAGTTACCCAAAGAGAACAATTATATGATGAAAAAAGGCCAAAAAGATACAATGAAATTATTTTTTGATCGTCTTAATTCTGTCTTATGCGATTAATCAAATATCTTTAGTAAACTGACATTGAAATATAATAATAATAATTCATTGGATTTGGTTTTTAGTGTGCTTTTCTCAGAGCTCAAAGCGCTTTACAAATTGAGTTTACACAACGAATGGACGGACAGACAGACACCTATCTCAACAATCATTCTGGGTGATACCACAGCAGCCAATATGCGCCAGCACACCCAACATAAACAGACTTTTGCACACACAGATCAGATGGACACACAGACAGTGACATTATGACATTGGCAGTGCCTAGTCAGAGTATTAACCCATGCTTTTGTAAGTGGTAGGAAACCAGAGTACCCAGTGGAAACCACAGAAACACAGGGAGAACATGCAAACTCCACATACACATACCCTTGGGTCAGTTGGGATTCAAACCAAGGACCTTCTTGCTGTGAGGCAACACTGCACACCACAGAGCCACCATGCAGCCCCTATATAATATATGTAAGACAGAAAGCAATATCCAAATAACCCCATTGCAAAATGCAGAACCTTCAATCGGTTTGAAAAACCCTCTTTCATAATACCATTTTAATGGCATTTATTTAGAACTGTAACTGAAAAAAAAGATAATGAAAGTGAAAGCTGCTTCACAGGCTGTTGCTCTCGTGGGTTTAACAAGACATACGGTGGCTGCTTCTTTTTGTGTCCGCTGGAATCTTTGCGTGGGCCTCCATCATTATAGTTGACATGTGATGTGATGTAAAACAAGCAAAGTGATTTGCTGCGCCGTCTCTTTAGCGCGGAGCATCACAGATAAAAACGGTTTGTAGTTGCACTGAATAGCAAGGAACCAACTTTTGAAATAATTTCTCTAAGAAGTAAAGGCTCTGGCTGAGTAGAAGTGCATTTCATTACCATACTTTTTTATACTTTTGATTCAATCCAGATTTACTGTATTTGGTAAGTAGCTAGCCTATTGTTTTGTGTCTGGGTGACCTGACCTTTCATGCATTGGTTTATACCATTTGTTTTTTTAACTATTCTTAAATTAACAAGTTTCATACAATATGTTTCTGACTTATCTTACCCATGTGTTTTTCATCATCCATTTGGTAATTTGTGCCTGGTTTTACTGTAGTTTAAATAGTGTTGTATTGTATTTAATCTCTTACAAACTGGATAGCAACTCATGCTACTCAGAAAAGTAATTGAAATCACCAGGATGGTACCATAAACAATGCTGCGAAAAAAAGATAACCAAATATTTTTTTTTCCATAATGCCCAAGATAAATGTCAATTGGCCCCATATAATTCTACCAAAGATGTTTTTTATTAAATTATTTTAAAAGCCATTCAGTTTCTCTTGCCAAAATTGTCAGAATAATTGAAATCAGGAGACCTCAATAGAATTATAACCCAATTTGTTCATTATATTCAAACTTGAACTAGGCATTGCAATGTGCTGAAATTGAGTCTAGATTGATATGTTCCGCCACAAAAAAGTATAGTGTTAATTGGTTTGTTTTTTCCTTAATGTGAATATTCTATGCATGTCTTTTTATGGTTTTTGATTGAGGTTTACCTTTTTGTGCATGAATGGCAGCATCAGTTTTACATTGTTGTCTACTGTAACCTTGCAGAACAGCCACAACACTATTCAGATTTGTCTGATTGCATCAGTCATAGTACAGCATTCAGCATATTTTGTTTATGTTCTCTTATCTATTGAAAACAATAGGACGATGACAAAAAAAAAAAAACACTCGCTCTCTCGGGTGCCCACTCACTACTTCAGTCCTCCTTTTGCATGGGGAAGTTTCCATGGCAACAAGTGTTCTGCTTTGCCAGCCCTGATTCTACTGCCCTAAGTTATGTAGCATGTGACTGAACAAGTTTCAAAGAAGACTGTGAAGTTCTATAATTCAAGAGTATACATGTGTTGCGACAGTTGGTTAATGGTTTATTACCGTTTATTCTCATTACTCACCATCTATGGCTCGAAGGACATGAAGGGGATTTCCCACGTCATCACGCAGGCTAGCACAAACTCATTGCCCAGAACATACCTATTGCACACGGCATTCAGTCACGCTCACGCATCCTCCCATCACTGTCCGTCAACCAACGTTATCACATTTTCCCAGTGACCACACTGCACTTACCATCCTAGGCCCGGTATTTGTAGTAGCAGTTAACACTCCTTTTCCAACAGTCAGTGGTGGCTCGCCAGCAGAGGGCGATAGGGCACAGCCCTCCCTGGCTCTCCCAGGGTTTTTACATTTTTTTCGTTTACATATTTTGAGCATATATGTGTTTAAAATGCACATAAACGTGTAATATATAAAGTAAAAGTCATTATATTTGGGGTAAAATTTGCTGACTGTTCATCCCATGGATGTATCTATGTCTATGGTTCATCCCCTCTCACTAAATGGCGCTTCAGGGGCTGTAGAAAAACAGCACATTCAGTGCAGCAGCACCAGCCAATAGCTGACAGAAGAAATGCACGTAGCAACAGTGGCAACATTAATTTCGCCAATCAGCGTCCTAGAATCTGCTGCCAGAAAGGCTGTACATTTACTGCCCCAAGCAGAGTCCGCCTGTGGTAGAGAAAGTTGGTTTGTGATCTACCATAGGATCCAGAGAGAAGACCATGATCAACGCAGAGATGCAAGACCCACGCTACGTTTGCATTCCTTATTTTGCTCAGGAAGGTTCCTGAGTCAAATGACCCGGAAGTATCCAAGTGGCAGCCATGATAAGTACTAAGTGCTAAGGAAAGGTGCTTCAATGCTTCCTAACTTATGTACTTTAGCATAGGATACAGTGGACCATCCTTTACGAAAGGAAAGAAGAAAATGCCGCCCCACAATTCCTTGTGGCACTGGCAGCAATATTTCAAGGGATACACCATTCAGCCATCGATCAACATGATTGTCAAGGTGATTGTCTAGTTCTTTATTAAGCATTTTCCATCTTATGTTATGCCGTAACTTGCTAATATGCTTTTATGTTTTAAAATATCAACATGTTTGAAGCTTAAGAATATGTAACTACCATAGCATATTTGTATGCCTAACTTGCATACATTTAACAATTAGGCTTCATACAATCATATTCATTGGGATTCATGCGTGGGGATAAATATGAGTTGACAGGGGGATGAGGATGTGAGCAACCATTCTCAATGTGACATTGGCTACTTCATTTCACTTTTTTAACAGGCAGCCTATTTTCCATTTTTAATTTCAATTCCAACCTTGGTAATACAGTAGGCTAATGCTTGCTAAACATGGGATAATCTACAGGACATTGTAGTTTCTCCACAAACGACCCACGAAAACCACCGTCGCATGATTACGTAGACTCGTAAACTCCTTTAGCAACGCAATCGTCTTTTCCTAAGTCCTTTATGAATTCTCCTTCATCTTTCCTTAACCTCATGAACCTCTCGGGGTTCAGGAAAAGTACATATTGAAAGTGATTAGGACATACTTTATTGGACTATTTGGATCCAGCTCCAGGATGTCACGCGCCTGCTAACTCGATTTTATCTCTTCATCAAAACCCTTTGGAAAGGAGAACTTTGTTGGATAAATAGGAATGACTTAGCTTGGATCAGATCAACCAAATATTAAAATAGAACAAAAGGCTAGCCAGAACAGTGAAGAAAAGTACGTGAGGCTTCTCTCATAGTTGGTACAAGAAGGCGGCTTGGCTAGCTGGATGCAGTCATGCAAATGCCGTTTTTTGCTTCCCGTGCATGCTTTGTCGAACAGCCTGGGATGGATACAAGGTGGACTGTGTCAAGAGTAAGTGACATGAAACACCTTTTTGAAAAAAATAAGAAACATGAGTGTTCGAGGGCAAACATGGAGAATACGGTCAAGCTAGCCATGCTCGACACTCGGCAGAGGATTGGCGTGAGGACAAAATGGAATAGGTTGATAAGAGTAGTAATTAGAGCTCCGCTCCTTTTTTTCTAATGTTATAATACCCATACAAGTCTGATCAACTATGTAAAGTGCTTAAGTGCCAAAGAGACGTTGGAGTTCTTGACTAATTTCTTCCCAATTAATCTAGAACTATATTATCATAGAACAATGATATATACAGAGGGTAGTAATCAAAAGGTTTACTAACAATGACAGCTTTATCAAAAGTGTAAATATGTATTTAACATACACACGTCTGTAATCGTGAAATACAAGACTGCAGTGCTAACGCGAATGTTGGTTCTAACTGGTCCCAACCATGCTGTAGAGTGGGCTCATTCTATGAAGAACTCTTTAATTAAGAACTTGTTTTATGTTTTTAATTGTTCTAAATAGACTCACTCATGGAGCATTTCCTCCAAACACTTTTGCTATAGTAGGCCTACCCTTGAAACCGGTACCGAACCCGTGCCAACCAATACCTAACCCTCAATCTGTTTTGCATTTCCACCGCAAACAGGTACCCTAAAATGGAGGGCACGAAAATGTCAAATAAAACTTATTCCCAAAAAAAACAAAAAAAAAACAGGATGGAACGGAGCGGCTATTTTTCGTACCATCCATTGATATTGATAATCTGTCAAACTTGAATTGTACTGTATATCTGTCCCCCATCCGTGGACTGTTCACGTGTGGCAGGATGATATGAACACATTTAAAAGAAATACTGCACGAAGACATTGTCAATTATTTAGTATTTTATCTCGGTGTGGACTGGTCAAAAATGAGAAACTAAAAATCCACTGAAGCATATAAATAGTTCCACAGCAGCAAAGTTGGGCAGGTTCTAATTTACTGTCTTGAAGATGACAACTTGGTGTTCCTCAAAGCAGATGTCATGCCCAGTCAGAGTAAAACAAACCATCATTCTGCCTAAGTTCTGGTTTCGTCTGTCGGAGCTGCGGAAACTGGCGCGCTGAAAAAAACGCCTAACCCACCAAACCAGTTCCTGATGCAGCCACACAGGACCAGGAGCCTCATGGTGCTGCATGCTGTCCCAGGTGAAAAAAGTGTACTTATTTTGTACTAAGTATAGTGTACTTAATACAGAAAAAGTACACTTTTCTGGATATACTTTAGTATATTTTAAAGTTGATCTAAATTCATGCTATTTTGGAACAAATGATTACTACTTACACTACACTTACACTTAGTATATAAGTATAATAAAGATGCACTTAAATATAAATTTATTACAATTTAAGTAGTGCTAGTGTGCTAAATTGGAACAGCTAATAGTACACTAAAAGTATGTTGAAGTATACCTTTTTTGTAATGCAAGATTTGTACATTAGCAAAGTAAAAGTATATTTAAACTATATAATTAATCTACATCTAGAACACTTTCATAGACTTTTGTGGTGAAGTTGTCACTAGTGTAATAAAGATGCACTTAAATATAGTTTTATTGCAAATTAAGTAGTGTTGGTGTGCTAAATTGGAACAACTGGGTGTCAGAAATGCTCGTCCTTTTATGATGTTTATGTTAAGTTAGATGTGTGTAAATAGGTCTGCTTGGAGGGGGGTCACTAAAACACAGAGTGCCTCACATGTATGGTACGACACACATAAACATCGGATCACCGCAAGCTTAGCAAAGAAGGTTCCGGTGCGCACCGCAACAAATCCTGACAACTTTGTACGGGAGCATCTCTTCCCCTGGTTCCAATAGAAATCAACAATCAAGTATGACAATGACAATGAGCAGGTGGCTTACACATGGATGGAGAGCTGTGGATTAATTCTGGAGAGTAGAGGCACAGTAGTGTGTTAAGGAGCTATGGCTTTCTGCAAGCCCAGATGGAGTGTTCGTAAACGCTCATGAACTGAGAAATACAATGTCCTGTTCTGAAACATGAGTGTCTGACTGAACTGTTCTTTGGTAAACTCACAGATGTGAAGCTGGTGGATAGGGTTCCTCAGCTGCAACCTAATGGAGCCTGTGAGTACTACATGCAGGTGCAAATGGACATGTTCTGCACAGGACTAGAGCATTGCCACCTGCTTGTCTGGTCTCCATCTGAGCCAGTTCTTACTGCTGTACCTCAAATTCTGTGCTGAGGTTATCTAACAACTAAAGGCATTTTAATTCACACACCCTCTGCCAAGGATAGTAGGAAGCTCCAAATATGTCGACCTTTGTGGTATCCAGGCTCATGGCCAGATCTTTTTTTTTAATTTTAAATAGTTCTTATTTTTTGCCTTGTAAATAAGGCCTATTGTTGACATAAAAACTCAGAAATTCCATTTTGTTAATATTTTCTTTGATACTTTAAATTAACATTGCAAGGAAAGACATACGGTTTCAAAGATTTGTATTATAGTGCATTGTCTAAAGTTGGATTTCAAATGTAGAAACACTAATTATTCAGAGGAAACAACAGACGTTCAGTTGTATAAACAATAAAACAATTTGGTAGGAAACAGTATATATTATGAATGTCAAATGCTGAAAAAATTGAATCACAATTAATTGCAAATTTTTTATCTGTTCAAAATTGACCAAAAACTGGACATCTTTCATGTTTCTGATCCTCTTATCAACATGGGAGAGGACAAAATATGCTTGCTTTATGCAAATGTAGTTATTATTGGAAATCAAATAACTACACAAAGCAACTATTGCGCAGAAACCCTCACAGTACTACATTTAGCATTAAATATTGTGGTGCCCCAGCCTATGGCAGGTTCACCACAGAAGAGGGAAAAGGGGGGTGCCGGCCATTTAAGAGAAGGCTGAGGCTGGGAGAGATAATTGAAGGCCACTACATTCCCCTGCACCTTCTTAGGTCCTGGCCACTCCCCCCACCTGTAATCAATTAAGCTCAATCCATTTAAGCTTTAGGTGCTGGCTACCAGAGAGAGGAGGACTCCAGAGGCTGAGGACACAGCGAGGAGCACACACCAAGTCAAGAAGTAAAGGAGACCAGGTCACAAGCCCAGGAGAAGGGAACCCCAGAACAAAGGAACCAGGACAGGTTGGCCCCTCACACCCTCGACTGAATTAACCCCCTGATTTACCTCTCTGCCTCTCTTTCACCCAGGAGGAGGTCGGCGCCTCACCGCTCAATTGAAGACCCCGGTCCGGGAAGAAGTTCTGTTGTATTATTACCCCCCTTCCCTTTTCCCCTCCGTTTATATCATTAAACAAGTGTTCACCTTACCCCTGCTCTCCTGGTATTCCTCAGTCCACCCCAAAACCCTTCCCTGCACAGCGAGGCTTGCCACAATATATACTCAGATAATAACATGGTACACTCAAGCCTGTTTAATTTGACATTACTTGAGTATGAGTATGAGAATATGAATATGACTATCTCAAACTATGTAGTGTGTCAAAACTTTGTTCAAACATTTACCAATATGCTCAAATCACTTAATTTCTTCACGATTTTAAGCCCAAGATGCCTAAAAAACACTTGTTCATTGACAACGCAATCTTCATTCTAGCACCAAACAGGCTTAACCAACATTGTTTACAATGTAACCCCTACTGAAGTCTACCTTAAATGGTTATTTTGGCCATTATGCCTATTAATCAAAATCTATGCAGAATTCGAATGGGGGTTTTACTTCCGGAGCCTCACTGTTGAGCTCTATGGGCTCGCGCTACCAACTTTAATTTCTGCGTTCTGACTAAAAGCACTGTGGTCTTTGTAAAACACTGGTCAGCTAAATGTTCTATTACTTCAGTATCAAAGTTCACTCACAGTACTTAAGAAAACCAGAATGCTATTGTGTCCTACCTGAGTCACTTGGGGAAATATAACGGCTGGCAAGCGAAATGTTTCGGGGGTAACAGGACTGTCTGGATTAGCTGTGTACTTGGCTAGCAAATGCCATGGTATTTAAGATGATATGTTCTCCGGTAGAAAATACATTTTATCAACAGTACCTGCAATTAGAGAGCCTAAGTCAGCCCCTTCTGGTTTACCGCTATGGGACCTTATATCGAAAAAAATATGTATGGAAGTCAACGACGAGAGGCAATTTATATTTTGATCTCGAATTATTTGTGCCATGAAGTACACATATTCTGTTTGTCAATTTAAAAGATAGTTTTGCCCGTCAATAAAGTCGCAGTTTGTTGTAAAACCTTTGAAGTATAAGACTGTCAGAAATACGTAATAAGAAAGACTACAAACCCAATAGTTGCGTAGGCTAACGGTCGTTAGCTAGCCGACTTACTCTCGTTTTAAACTCACCAAAACCTTGTAGAGCAGGTCCCGTATGCTAGCTCTTTCTCAACTAACTCTCCTTTCTCGTAGCTGCCGCTCTTATCATGGACAACTCATAATGATTTTCACATCTTTTAATACTTTTCCCTTTGTTCTAGGAGAAAGAGCTCAAATGTGCCAAAGTGACTGGTGACATACACTGCGAGACGAGAGATGTAGTTCATTGAGGAGGCTAACACAAAACTCAACATTACTTTCATGTTTTACGACAAACGGCAACTTTCTCGACATGCAAAACTATCTTTTAAATTGACAAACATCATATGTGTACTTCATGGGACAATTCATTCTGTCACAGCCTGCACCACCAGTTTCAGGTCATTCATTGACTCTGCCAAGCCCCTGCTTCACTGTGCACCACTGCAATCAGGACAATCACACACACCTGCTGCTAACCTGCACACACATCTGATTATCATTGACTGCCGCTATTTAGTATCCAGTTTTCCACACACTCACAGCCAGATTGTTCTTTGCTGTTTTCATGCCAGACTTTCCCACATTCACTGTTTGCATCTCCCGTTGCCGACTCAGCCCGAATTGGACTTTTCTTCCTCGCCTGTTCCCCGGTAAACTACCTAGCCTTCTGAACCTGACTCTGAGATTTTGCCTTGCATTTTTCATTGCCTGTCTGTGGCTTTTTGGCCATTGTCCTGTGGTGAGAATAAAAGGATATTATAAACTAAATCCTGTGAGTTGTGTGTTGCATCTGGGTCCACCTTCGGTTCGTTACATTACAATCTGGCCAGACATGGACCCAGCACACACAACCTCACCACAGAATTGCTTCCAGCGGATTGAAGAAGCACTCCAACAGCAGCAGGAGTGCATGACCACCGCCTTTGCTAACACTCACCAGAGTGTCGACCCTGGAGCACACGATGACTGCATTGACCACCCAGGTACAGCAACTAGCTGCCATGCTAACCCAGCAGACAGCAGCAGCATCGGTGGCTGCTCCTCAGCCAGCAGTGTCAGAGCTCTCTCCACAGAGAGATTCTCCTGAGCCCCGGGTGGGGGTGCCGGAGCGCTATTCCGGAGACCCTGAGGGCTGTGGGCCTTTTCTCACTAACTGTTCGATACTGTTTGGCCTGTAGCCTCGCACCATCGCCACGGAGGGGGCAAAGGTGGCTTTTGCCATTAATCACCTAACAGGCAAGGCTCGGCTGTGGGGAACAGCCGAATGGGATAGAGGGACATCAGCCTGTTCTTCCTTTCAGGCTTTCTCTGATGAGCTTCGCAAAGTTTTCAGCGTGGTTGCTGAGAGCCCTGATGCAGGGCGAGGACTTTTTCACCTGCGCCAGGGGGCTCGGACTGTGTCTGACTATTCCATAGACTTTCGTACCCAGGCGAGCCGGAGTAGTTGGAATATGTCTGCTTTGTGTGATGCTTTCTTGAATGGATTATCTGATTAGCCACCCGGGTCGATCATCGGAGACAGGAGAGACGTCAGGGGGCCCTTGGACATCATTCCTTGAGTCGTCCCCGGGTAGCTCCTGCTTCAGCCAGACCAGCTGAGCAACCACCTGAAGGGGTCGAGCCTATGCAGTTGGGACGTTCCCACCTGTCTCCAGAGGAACGTCATCACAGGCGCCTGAACGACCTCTGCCTCTACTGCGGCCAGAGCGGCCATTTCCTCACCAGTTGTCCAGCAAAAGCCTGGGCTCCTCAGTAAGTGGAGGAGTCCTGATGAGCCGCACCCCGACCAAACTCTCCGCCACCCGTAGATCACAGATCCATGCCCGTTTCCTGCTGCCTAGCGGGGCACATACACTTCCCTGTTTTATTGACTCTGGGGCCAACGTCAGTATCATGGATGAGAAGCTCGTCACCCAGCTGGAGCTGGGCCGGGTTCCCCTGCCTCAGCCACTACCGGCCTGTGCCCTGGACGGCCATCCGCTCGGTACAGTCACTCACCAGACCACCCCAGTTCACATGCTGATTTCCGGCAACCACCACGAGACACTGCAGTTCCACATCCTTCTGTCGCCCCTGCAGCCCTTGGTCCTGGGTCACGCCTGGCTCCGCCACAACCCCCACATCGACTGGTCTACAGGGGTCATCCTGGGTTGGAGCTCCTCGTGTCACCAGATCTGTCTCAAGCAAGCCGACGTGTCCCAGCCTTCGTCAGTCTCCAGTTCTGCTCCTGACCTGTCTTCAGTGCTGGCTGAATACCATGATTTCCAGGAGGTGTTCAGCAAGACCAAGGTGACATCTCTGCCACCTCCTAGACCCTACGACTGCGCCATTGACTTGCACCCTGGTACTTCTCCTCCCAAGGGGCGCCTGTTCTCTCTGTCAGCCCCGGAGAGGAAAGCCATGGAAAGGTACATCAACGACTCCCTGGCTGCTGGTATCATTCGCCCATCTTCGTCACCTGCTGGGGCTGGTTCCTTCTTTGTGGGTAAGAAGGACAAGTCACTGAGGCCCTGGATTGACTACCGGGGTCTCAATGACATCACAGTGAAGAACTGATACCGTCTTCCCCTCATCTCGTCTGCTTTTGAACTACTCCAAGCGGCTACCATTTTCACTAAGCTCGACCTGCGCAACGCCTACCACTTGGTCCGGATTCATGAGGGGGACGAGTGGAAGACAGCCTTCAACACCCCCACAGGACATGGCAGGTCATGCCTTTCGGTTTGACTAATGCCCCAGCTGTGTTTCAGGCCCTGGTCAATGACGTACTAAGAGACATGTTGAATAAATATGTTTTTGTCTATTTAGATGACATCTTAATCTTCTCCCAGTCCCGTGAAGTGCACATCCACCATGTCCAGACCGTCCTCCAGCGCCTTCTCGAGAACTCCCTGTTTGTCAAGGCTGAGAAGTGAATTTCACGCTGCCTCTGTCACGTTCCTCAGCTCCATCATCGGCCCGGGAACCATACAGATGGACCCAGAAAAGGTGTCTGCTGTCACTACCTGGCCCGTCCCGGAGGGCCGGAAGCAGCTCCAGAGGTTCTTGGGGTTTGCCAATTTTTACCGGAGGTTCATCCGAGGCTACAGCACCATGGGTGCTCCACTCACAGCGCTGACGTCATCAAAGGTCCCATTCCGGTGGTCTCCAGCAGCTGAGGCAGCCTTCAGGGAGCTAAAGGTTAGGTTTACCTCTGCTCCTATCCTCCAGGTTCCGGATCCAGATCGGCAGTTCGTGGTGGAGGTCGATGCATCGGGAGTAGGGGTTGGAGCTTTCCTATCCCAGCACGCTGCAGCTGACCAGAAGCTCCATCCCTGCGCCTTCTTCTCTCGTTGACTCACCCCGGCGGAGCAGAACTACGACATTGGGAACTGGGAGCTCCTCTCGGTGAAGTTGGCCTTGGAGGAGTGGCGACACTGGCTCGAGGGGACTGAGCTTCCTTTTCTGGTATGGACTGATCACAAGAACCTGGAATATATTCGCACAGTCAAGTGACTCAACTCCAGGCAAGCCAGATGGTCACTTTTCTTTACACGGTTTAACTTCACCCTCTCCTATCGTCCTGGTTCCCACAATGTCAAGCCTGATGTCCTTTCCAGACGTTTCCTGGATGAAGAGGGTCCTGCTCCGGGGTCCGACCCCATCCTCCCTGCGCCATGCCTAGTTGCTGCGGTTTCCTGGGAGATTGAGCAGAGAGTGAGGGCCGCCTTGGAGGACCAGCCCGACCCCAGCACATGTCCCCATGGTCGTCTGTTTGTTCCCCAAACTCTGAGGGGGGACGTCCTCAGGTGGGCCCATGTCTCCCACCTCTCCTGTCACCCCGGCATCCAGAGGACGAAGGACGCTGTCCAACGGCAGTTCTGGTGGGCCACGTTGGAGGACACCAGGGGTTACGTCAATGCCTGCCCGGTTTGTAACCGACACAAGCCGTCACATCAAGCTCCTGCCGGACTCCTGCAACCTCTGCCTGTGCCTCATCGCCCGTGGTCCCACATCTCACTGGACTTTGTCACTGGTCTGCAATCGTCAGACAGCAACACCACCATCTTGACGGTGGTAGATCGGTTCAGTAAGATGGCACATTTCATCCCTCTCCCAAAGCTGCCATCTGCCAAGGAGACTGCCATGGTCATCCTCCAACATGTGTTCCGGCTCCATGGCCTACCGGTTGATGTGGTCTCCGACCGAGGTCCCCAGTTTGCGTCCATTTTTTGGAAGGAGTTCTGCAAAATGCTGGGGGCTAAAGTCAGCTTATCCTCCGGCTTTCATCCCCAGACAAATGGCCAAACGGAGAGGAAGAACCAGGAGATGGAGACGGCCCTGCGGTGCTTGGTTTCTCAGAACCCCTCCTCCTGGTCCCGTCAGCTCTTATGGGTGGAGTACGCCCACAACACGCTGACCAGCTCGGCCACTGGTCTTTCCCCCTTTCAATGTGCTTATGGTTTTCAGCCTCCACTCTTCCCTGCCCAGGAGGAGGAGGTGTCCTGCCCGTCTGTCCAGTCCTTCATCCGCTGATGCCGTCGAACCTGGGCCCGAGCACGAGTTTCCCTGCTGTGTGCTGCAGACCGCTACTCTGCCGCAGCCAACAGACGTCGCACCCCAGCTCCCCCCTACAAGGTCGGCCAGAAGGTATGGCTGTCCACCCGAGACCTTCTTCTTCGGGTGGAATCCAAGAAGCTGGCACCCAGGTTCATTGGTCCCTTCGAAATCGAGAGGATCATCAACCAAGCTGCGGTGAGACTGAGGCTTCCCCGGTCCATGAGGGTCCATCCCACTTTTCATGTCTCCAAGGTGAAGCCAGTCCGGGAGAGTCCTTTGGTGTCTGCAGCTCCGCAGCAGTGGATCCCTGCTCAGTACATCGTCGACTCCCGGCTCATTGAGACCTTCCACCATCGACATCCCGATCAACCGGTGAGGTCCACGTCTACTTCCAGAAGGGCACCCCAGGCGATCTCGCCCTTCCCCGCTCCGGAGTCTCCGGAGGAACAAGGCTCGTTGTCGGAGGAGGACTTCAGTCCCGGGCATGCTAGCGCTGGAGTTCTTGAGGGGCCATACTCAAATGAGCAGGGTTCCCTTCGCCTGCCCTCCTCCTCATGCTTGGGAGAAGGGATGGATTGGGACGGAGTCTCAGAGGAATTCTAGCCCGCCTCCGACCCCCTCCTCTCGGTTTCTGTTGACACTTTTGGGATGTCGGGGGCCGTCCCTTGAGGAGGGGGGGGGGGTGTTCAATTCCAGTTTTCCACACACTCACTGCCAGATTGTTCTTTGCTGTTTTAATGCCAGACTTTCCCGCATTCACTGTTTGCATCTCCCGTTGCCGACTCAGCCCGAATTGGACTTTTCTTCCTCGCCTGTTCCCCGGTAAACTACCTTGCTTTCTGAACCTGACTGAGATTTTGCCCTACGTTTTTCATTGCCTGTCTGTGGCTTTTTGGCCATTGTCCTGTGGCGAGAATAAAAGGATATTATAAACTAAATCCTGTGAGTTGTGTGTTGCATCTGGGTCCACCTTCGGTTCGTTACACATTCGAGATCGAAGTATAAGTTGCCTCTCGCAGTTGACTTCCATACATATTTTTTCCGACATAAGGTCCAATAGAGGTAAACTGGAAGGGGCTGACTTAGGCTCTCTATAGCTTTGTCAGGGTTTGTAGCTGAACTTGCCATTAAAAAAATTCCATTTTCTTTATCCATTGCTTGCTGTCTGATTTTTGACTGTGTTAATTGCATAAAGATATGTGTAGTGTTAGTTAAATTTGTAGAACAAATTTGCATTATTGCGATACTAACGCATTAACGTTGACAGCCCAAATATAAATTTATTAGAGCTGTCGCACGATTAATAAATGTAATCGCAATTAATCACATGGGTGTCCAAGGTTAATTGCAATTCATCTTCATCCGCTTTGTCCGGGGTCGGGTCGCGGAGGTAGCAGTTCCAGCAGGGCATCCCAAACTTCCCTTTCCCGGGCCACATTTACCAGCTCTGACTGGGGGATTCCAAGGCGTTCCCAGGCCAGTGTGGAGATATAATCCCTCCACCTGGTCCTAGGTCTGCCCCGCGGCCTCCGCCTGGTAATTTGGGTTTACCAGGTCTGTCCAGAGGCTTCCCCCGCCACCTGACCCAACTCACCACCAGATGGTGATCAGTTGACAGCTCCGCCCCCCTCTTCACCCGAGTGTCCAAAACATGGCCTCAGGTCGGATGATACGATAACAAAATCGATCATCAACCTTCTGCCTAGGGTGCTCTGGTACCAGGTACACTTATGAGCATCCTTATGTTCGAACATGGTGTTTGTTATGGCCATTCCATGACTAGCACAGAAGTCCAATAACAAGCCACCACTCAGGTTCAGATCAGGGAGGCCGTTCCTCCCAATCACGCCTCTCCAAGTGTCTCCATCATTGCCCACATGTGCGTTGAAGTCCCCCAGCAAGACTACAGAGTCCCCCTCAGGAGCCCCCTACAAGGCTCCACCCAGGGTCTCCAAAAAGGCCGAATACTGTGCATAGGCACAGACAACAGTTAGAGTTTTCCCTCCCATGACCCGCAGGCGTAGGGAGGCGACCCTCTCGTCCACTGGGGTGAACTTCAACATAGAGGCACTTAGCCGGGGACTTGTGAGTATCCCCACACCAGCCTTGCGCCTCACACCCTGGGGAACTCCGGAGAAGAATAGAGTCCAACCCCTATCCAGGAGTGAGGTTCCAGAGCCGAGGCTGTGCGTAGAGGTAAGCCCCACCAGATCCAGCTGGTAGCGCTCCACCTCCCGCACAAGCTCCGGCTCGTTCCCTCCCAGAGAGGTGACGTTCCACGTCCCCAAAGCCAGCCTCTGCCACCCGGGTCCGATCCGTCGAAAACCTCTGCCTTCACTGCCACCTTTCTGGCAGCGCACCGGACCCCCTTGGTTTTTCCCGCGGGTGGTGAGCCCACGGGACGGAGAAGGGAAAATGTTGGTGCTGTCCACGTTGCTTTTTCGGGCTATGCCCGGCCGGGTTCCGTGGCAAGCCCGGCCAACAGGCGCTCGCTGACGGGTCCTCCTCCTGGGCCTGGCTCCAGAAGGGGACCCCGGGCTTCCTCCGGGCCGGGTATCATCCTCTCTTTTTGTTCTTTCCATGAGGGTTTTTTGAACCATTCTTTTTAGTCCGGCCCCTCGCCCAAGACAAATTTGCCATGGGAGACCCTACCAGGAACACAAGGTTCCAGACAACACAGCCCCCAGGTTCATAGGGACACACAAACCTCTCCACCACGATAAGGTGATGGTTCCCGGAGAGGTAATTGCAATTAATCACTAAATTAATGCACATTTCATCTGATCAATGTTAACCATAAATGTACTTTTAACAAGGTCGGCTTTCACCAACATTACGTTCAACATTAACCCTGCGATAGCTCAAGCTCGTGCGCTGTGGATGGTGCCGGCTCTACCATATCCACGATATCCCTGACTCCCATGATTCCTTGCGCGAATTATGGGCACAACTTCCGTTGTAAATAGTAACCGGCAAATTAGCGACTCAAGTAGCAAGCTAGCTAATTTAGCAAGATGTGCGATCTTACGTGGGAACATACTAAAACCACCTTAAAACGAGGTGACATAGTTCTGCCCCACCCATATACCATCGAGGGTTGGGAGGATGATTTAAAAAAAGTGGCCCAAAATAACTTAGTTGTATTTTTTGTCGTGATCAAAAAATCTTCACTGTGATCGCTTCTAGTGCTATTGATGGGGAAACTATGAAAATCTTGAAGAGCTCTGAGGCGTATCAGTACCTACATAGCAACAAAGTAGGTTGTATATTGACAAAGTCAGTTGAGGATTTCGTGTTTTTGAAACCTGATGTTGAACCGAGCCAAAGCCTTAACAATTCTCATCAGGCATGGGCTGCTGTAAGCAACTCAGGAAAGGTTTAGACTGCAGGTTGTTCATGCGTATCTGGACCAGGGAGATCACGTAGTCATGCAACAGCAATATTGTGGAAGGTCAGCAGATGATGAATGGCTGCATTTTGTGATGTACACATATAATTAGGTTTACTGTTTGACTAGTCAAACTTACATTATGGTTGTATATACTAATTTTATAAATTTTTTCTACAGGTTGAGAATGCAGTAAGATAGGGCAAGACAGGAATTGCATGCACTGATGTGCAAAGGAAGTGGAATGCAGGAACAAGAAAGAATGTAGGGCAGAGAAAAATAAAGCAAATCAGTTTTATGCACCACAAGTCCAACCTCATTTATGCAATCCCCATCAACCCAGCCCCTTATCAAATCATTGCTCCACAACTGTTTTGTTCACATGATGAATTTAAACAGTGTGGATTCATCTGTGATGGCTCCCCTTTTTCAGCTTCGGACAAATGGGCTTCTTCAGCTTTTCTATAGAACAAGTGGAGACTGCAGTAAGGCAGGAATACAGTTGGGCCCAAAAATATTTGGACAGTGACACAAGTTTTGTTATTTTAGCTGTTTACGAAAATATATTCAGGATACAATTATATAATCAATATGGGCTTAAAGTGCAGACTCTCAGCTGTAATTTGAGAGTATTCACATCCAAATTGGAGCAAGGGTTTAGGAATTACAGCTCTTTAATACGTAGCCGCCTCTTTTTCAAGGGACCAAAAGTAATTGGACAATTGACTCAGAAGGCTGCAAAAAAAATAACAACGCTGCATGGGCTCTTCCCTCATTAACCTGTCATCAATTAAGCAGTTAAAAGGTCTGGAGTTGATTCCAGGTGTGGCGTTTGCATTTGGAAGCTGTTGCTGTGAACACACAACATGCGGTCAAAGGAGCTCTCAATGGAGGTGAAACAGACCATCCTGAGGCTGAAAAAAGAAGAAATCCATCAGAGAGATAGCAGAAATGTTAGGAGTGGCCAAATCAACAGTTTGGTACATTCTGAGAAAAAAGAGTGCACTGGTGAGCTTGGGAACTCAAAAAGGCCTGGACGTCCACAGAAGACAACAGTGGTGGATGATCGCAGAATCCTTTCCATGGTGAAGAAAAACCCCTTCACAACATCCACTCAAGTGAAGAACACTCTCCAGGAAGTAGGTGTATCAGTATCTAGGTCTACCATAAAGAGAAGACTTCATGAGAGTAAATACAAAGGATTCACCACAAGGTGCAAACCATTAATCAGCCTCAAAAATAGAAAGGCCAGAATTGACTTTGCCAAAAAACACCTGAAGAAGCCAACCCAGTTCTGGAACAGCATTCTTTGGACAGATGAGACTAAGATCAACCTGTACCAGAATGATGGGAAGAAGAAAGTTTGGAGGAGAATTGGAACAGCTCATGATCCAAAGCACACCACATCTTCTGTAAAACATGGTGGAGGCAGTGTGATGGCATGGGCATGCATGGCTTCCAATGGCACTGGGTCACTTGTGTTTATTGATGATGTGACAAAAGACAGAAGCAGCCGGATGAATTCTGAAGTGTATAGGGACATACTTTCTGCTCAGATTCAGCCAAATGCAGCAAAGTTGATTGGACGGCGCTTCACAGTACAGATGGACAATGACCCAAAACATACTGCAAAAGCAACCCAGGAGTTTTTTAAAGCAAAGAAGTGGAATATTCTGCAATGGCCGAGTCAATCACCAGATCTCAACCCAATCGAGCATGCATTTCACTTGCTCAAGACAAAACTTAAGGCAGAAAGACCCACAAACAAGCAACAACTGAAGACCGCTGCAGTAAAGGCCTGGCAAAGCATCACAAAGGAGGAAACCCAGCGTTTGGTGATGTCCATGGGTTCCAGACTTCAGGCAGTCATTGCCTGCAAAGGATTCTCAACAAAATATTGAAAAGTAACATTTTACTTGGGGTTATGTTTATTTGTCCAATTACTTTTGAGCCCCTGAAATGAGGAGCGTTTGTATAAAAATAGCTACAATTCCTACATGTTTAATCATATATTTTTGTTCAACCCCTTGAATTAAACCTTAAAGTCTGCACTTCAATTCCGTTGTAGTTGTTTCATTTCAAATCCAATGTGGTGGCATGCAGAGCCCAAATCATGAAGATTGTGTCACTGTCCAAATATTTTTGGGCCTAACTGTATATCAGAGTAACACAGGTCTACCATTAGAGTTACAGATGCCTCACAGTGAACATGGTACTGAACTGAATTGTCAGAAGTGTAAGGTGTTTTATGAGACATGTAAAAATAAGTCCTGACAAAGTCAATATGTTGGCACAAGAAACCGTAATGCAGAGTGCCTCCCAGGTGTGGCATGATGCACGGAAGTTGCGTGTCACTGCCAGCACAGCAAAAAAAAATAAGCTGTAGCGTAGCGCTACCAATTTGCAAATAATTCAAAAAACTTTTTTCACTTTTTCATTATGCGGTATTGTATGTAGAATGTTGAGAAAATGTTTTTATTTAATCCATTTTGGAATTAGGCTGTAACATAATAAAATGTGGAAAAAGTAAAGGGGTATGAATACTTTCCGGATGCACTGTATATATATATGATGTATATATTTTTGCTCATTTTTATTGGTTTACAGTTTATATAAAATGACATGACAACTCAATGAACTTAACAAAATAATTTATTTTCAATTATTTACAAAAATTGTGTACATGTATATAAATGCTTAAAAGATTAAAAATATTTTTAAATCATTGATAAACAGACAGAAAAGCCACTATTTGCTTGAAATAAGCTCCCCTCTTAAATACACAAGGCCTGCACAGATTTTAAGATTTTTGTCTATTTTGGGACCAGAGTGATTGGCATAGTTTGGGATAATACTTTATAAACTTTTAACCGTCTTATTGCTCTTTCAGTATGAATGCAAATGTTGGCAATGCGCCGGGTGTTGGTAACCTCATTAGTCAGCTGACCTCCCCTTCGTGTAAACGCTGGCATTACCAAGGTAACTCTACGTTCCTCAAGTAATTCCCTAATTGTGAACCCTCTGTCCCCCATCACTTCATCCCCTGAAATTAAGTAGTCAAGAAACCCAGAGTCTTGGGTAATGTACTTCACTTCACATCACTACCACCATAAGCGTCTGAAATAAACATAAGTCCACAAGGAGCAACTGCTATGAGGTACTTAACTGTATTACTGGCATAGTAGTGACTGTATGATGCACTTCGTGAGTCAAGATTTTTAGCTTTTTGGCGCACATTTTCTGAGCAGTCAGTTATGTTGTGGGTTAGGGTTAGGGTGGGATGGGAAACATGCTGTGTTTCCGAAATCTACCTCTAAGTGCCTGTGGCAAAGTAGCTCGTATAGTTTCCCTTGGCAGCCATGGAACAAGGGACTTGCAATGCGCAGCCATAACATCAATCCACAGGCCAACAATCTTACTACTCAGACCCTGTGGCCTACCAAGGTCAGCCATGACCAAGTTCAGTTTTAGTTTAATTAAGGTCATTAATATTTGGTCAATTATAGGCATTGACATGGAATGTGGAGCAAACGGTTGCAAACATAACACAAGGGTCATCATCATCATCATCATCGTCGTCCGCTTGGTCCGGGGTCGGGTCGCGGAGGTAGCAGTTCAAGCAGGGCATCCCAAACTTCCCTTTCCCGGGCCACATTAACCAGCTCTGACTGGGGGATTCCAAGGCGTTCCCAGGCCAGTGTGGAGATATAATCCCTCCACCTGGTCCTAGGTCTGCCCCGCGGCCTCCGCCCAGCTGGACGTGCCTGGAACACCTCCCTAGGGAGGCGGCCAGGTGGCATCCTTACTAGATGCCCGAACCACCTCAACTGGCTCCTTTCTACGCAAAGAAGCAGCGGCTCTACTCCGAGTCCCTCACGAATGGCTGAACTTCTCACCCTATCCCTAAGGGAGATGCCAGCTACCCTCCGGAGGAAACTCATTTCCGCCGCTTGTATCCGCGATCTCGTTCTTTCGGTCATGACCCACCCTTCATGACCATAGGTGAGAGTAGGAACGAAGATAGACCGGTAGATTGAGAGCTTTGCCTTCTGGCTCAGCTCTCTCTTCGTCACAACGGTGCGATAGAGCGACTGCAACACCGCACCCGCTGCTCCAATTCTCCGGCCCATCTCTCGTTCCATTTTACCCTCACTCGAGAACAAGACCCCAAGATACTTGAACTCCTTCACTTGGGGTAAAGACTCATTCCCTACCTGGACTAGACAATCCATCGGTTTCCTGCTGAGAACCATGGCCTCAGATTTGGAGGTGCTGATCCTCATCCCAGCCGCTTCACACTCGGCTGCGAACCGATCCAATGAGTGCTGCAGGTCGCAGACCGATGATGCCATCAGGACCACATCATCTGCAAAAAGCAGTGATGCAATCCTCTGCCCACCAACCCGCAGCCCCCCTCCCCCGCGGCTACGCCGTGAGATCCTGTCCATGAATACCACAAACAGGATAGGTGACAAAGCGCAGCCTTGGAGGAGGCCAACCCTCACCGGAAACGAGTCCGACTTACTGCCGCAGACCCGGACACAGCTCTCGCTTTGGGAGTACAGAGATTGGATGGCTCTGAGTAGAGACCCCCTCACCCCATACTCTCGCAGCACCTCCCACAGTATCTCCCGGGGAACCCGATCATACGCCTTCTCCAAATCCACAAAACACGTGTAGACCGGATTGGCATACTCCCAGGCCCCCTCAAAGATCCTCGCGAGGGTAAAAAGCTGGTCCGTTGTTCCACGACCAGGCCGGAAACCGCATTGTTCCTCCTCAATCCGAGGTTCGACTATCGGTAACACAAGGGTATGAAAAACAAAAAAGGATAGCCCAGTATACAAAAATGAATCGGCATCATTGGCAACAATGCTATCTGATACAGGTTTTTTGGCACTCTGTGACACTGGATGGATAGCTTCTACGAATAATTGTGGTCCTCTAGCTCAAAAAAAAAAAAGGTGATATATCCAACAAGACCGACATCAGTCCTCCCCTTGTAACATTTCATTTTCTTCCTTTCCAATGTGATGGCTTGAGGTAAGCGGTTTGATGTCAACCTTCCATCCACTGTGTCTGAGCATCACAATGTTGCAATGTGTTATCTAGCTCGTTGTTTTAAAGTGGGGTATCAGATGTGATTACATTTTTATGTAATTTGCGGCGTTTGCTCTCTTGTGGTCTGTCGTAGCCCAACCATAACGTTGGGTTTGGGTTTTGAGTGGTTGGCCTCTTGTCAACAAAATGAAAAGAACATACGTACAGTGTCTTTGGGGGGTTCTTCAAATTAAGGTTTCTCAACCAAACTCGTTTATTGTCGTCTTCGACTGGCAAACGATGGAAGCCAAAAAGACGCAGACGTGAGCAGTCCGATTTTTTCTGATGGTGATCGTACCAATCTTTTTTAAGCCATAAATTCAGTTTAGTTTGGTTGTGTGTACATCCTCGAACTGCGCAGGTCGTCCCTGAACTTTTCAATGACATAGTTGTCAATTTTTACCCCAGTATTTGCTAACAAACACGAATTTGGCGGAGGCTATGCTATATGTTTCGATAGCTCGAAACAACGCATTTACACTTCCGCCGGATGTTCTGCCCATAATGCAAAACAGATAGGGCCGTTCGAAAATATCGTGGATAGTTTGCAGCAACTGGCCTGAGGTTAGCTAGATCCACCGTCGTTATACATGTAACACTTCAATACTGTTAACACGCATTATAAAACTTGCAGATAAGTTTATATCTTATATAACTGAACCCATCTCACATAGGACGTGTTATTGCTTCTTATCATGTCAGCGAGTTGTGTGTGAAAACAAAACATCGACGTTAGCAGGGGAAAGCCTGAGAGTGAGGTAAAAAAAAAAATAGCTTAGCCTTTGGTTTACCTACCATTAGCAGGCCATATCGATACGTTTAACTGAGACGTCCTGGCTGTGTCTAGATTGTTTGGACAAAATCCCTTGTCATGGTATAAATCGACAGATAAATCACTCTCTCACGGCTGTAGGTTAGGAAAGCAGTAATAATTAGTGCCCAGGCAGGTAGCGTCCACTTTAATTTCTGTGTTCTGACTAAAGCACACTGTGTTCATTGTATAAGATGTACAGTGCTGTGCAAAAGTATTTGCCCCCTTACAGATACTTATTGTTTTTGCACATTTGTCACACTTAAATGTTTCAGATTATCAAACAAATTTTTATATCAGACAAAGAGAGCCTGAATAAATACAAAAAGCTGTTTTTAAATGATGATTTCATTTATTAAGGGAAAAAGCTATCCAAACCAACCTGGCCCTATGTGAAAAAGTAATTGCCCCCTAAACCCAATAACTGGTTGTGCCACCCTTGGCAGCATTCAAGCATTTGCGATAACTGGCAATGAGTCTTTCACATCGCTGTGGAAGAAGTTTGGCCCACTCTTCTTTGCAGAATTGTTTTAATTCAGCCACATTGGAGGGTTTACGGGCATGAACGGCCTGTTTAAGGTCATGCCACAGCATCTCAATCGGATTTAAGTCCGGACTTTGACTAGGCCACTCCAAAACCTTTATTTTGGGTTTTTTGAGCCATTTAGAGGTGGACTTGCTGGTGTGCTTCGGATCATTGTCCTGCTGCATAACCCAAGTGCGCTTGAGCTTAAGGTCACAAACTGATGGCCGGACATTCTCCTTCAGGATTTTCTGGTAGAGAGCAGAATCCATGGTTCCATCAATTACGGCAATTCGCTCAGGTTCTGAAGCAGCAAAGCAGCCCCAGACCATCACACTACCACCACCATGTTTGACTGTCCGTATGATGTTCTTTTCCTGAAATGCTGTGTTAGTTTTACGCCAGATGTAACGGGACGCACACCTTTCAAAAAGTTCCACTTTTGTCTCGTCAGTCCACAGAATATTTTCCCAAGTCTTGGGGATCATCAAGATGTTTTTGGCAAATGTGAGACGGGCCTTTGAGTTCTTTTTGGTCAGCAGTGGTTTTCGCCTTGGAACTCTCCCATGGATACCATGTTTGTCCAGTCTCTTTCTTATTGGTGAATCATGAACACTGACCTTAACTTGAGGCCAGTGAGGCCTGCGGTGCTTTAGATGTTGTTCTGGGTTCTTTTGTGACCTCCTGGATGAGTCGATGCGCTCTTGAAGTAATTTTGGTAGGCCGGCCACTCCTGGGAAGGTTCGCCACTGTTCCATGTTTTCTCCATTTGTGGATAATGGCTCTCACTGTGGTTCGCTGGAGTCCCAAAGCCTTGGAAATGGCTTTGTAACCCTTTGCAGACTAATATATGTCAATGACTTTGTTTCTCATCTGTTCTTGAATTTCTTCAGATGGGGTCATGATGTGTTGCTTTTTGAGATCTTTTAGCCTACTTCATGTTGTCAGACAGGATCTATTTAAGTGATTTCTTGATTCTACAGTTCTGGCAGTAATCAGGCCTGGGTGTGGCTAGTGAAATTGAACTCAGCTTTCCCAAAAATGTGGTTAATATCAGTAAATTCATGATTTAACGAGGGGGGGCAATTACTTTTTCACATAGGGCCAGGTTGGTTTGGATAGCTTTTTTCCCTTAATAAATGAAATCATCATTTAAAAACAGCTTTTTGTATTTACTCTGGTTATCTTTGTCTGATATAAAAAATTGTATGATAATCGGAAACATTTAAGTGTGACAAATGTGCAAAAACAATAAATATCTGTAAGGGGGCAAATACTTTTGCACAGCACTGTACATTGGTCAGGTTTGCGTTAATGTAAAATATAAAATTTGACTAATTTTAGTAGATTTGTATTCAAAACGAAAACTTTTTTTGGCTTTTCTTCAACCTTGAATTTGAACCATTTCAGTATTCTGAGAACTTGTACATTTTGTATGGCAGGTTGATGGGAACATTCTGGGAGATGATTTTGAACACCTTCAGTCGTCTGATAACTCTCAACATGTATACGCAGATTAGCAATCCTTCTAGTGCTTGTGACATCTTTGTCAGCTAGCCTCGTTTCCGAGTGAAAGCTGGTCTTGCCAGGTTTACGTTTTGGTGATGAACTTCTGCATCTGCCACCATATGCAGGAGAGATTAACATAACAAGTCCATATGGAGCAATGGCAACCAAGTACTTCAGAGTATTTTTGGAGTTTGGGGTAGTAGTGGCTAAATTCTAGGGGGCAGACTCCCCTCTGGAATCAAGATTACGTGCTTTCTACAGATAAGTTTCAGGACAGTCAATGATACAAGTGCTGTTGGGGAACTTCTCGTTGAAGAACTGAGGCCTTGTCTTCCCGGATTGTCTCCCTCGGCAGCCAGGGAATGTAGATCCTCGTGTTTTTCCATAGTGTCAATCCAGTAGGAAAGGATTCTACTCACTACTCCTTGCGATACAGCGAAGCGCTGACTGCAACAGGTTCAGCATCAACTTCATCAATGTAATCAATATTTGATCTGAACATGCATTTTAAAGTTGGCCGTGTAGAACTGCTACGTGGTCAAATAACACACTCAGGTAAAGGCCAGTGTACAACACCGAGCTGCTGTCATTCTTCAGAATTGTATGAGCTACGTTCCTGCCACATTGTGTTTGTTTGTGACAGGTTGGCTGGTTAACTTGTAGCTGTGATCAGTGAGTGCTGGAACCTCCCACCGTGTAGCAGCATCTTTATGCGTCGGTGGCAGTCACTTTCAATTATGCTTCTGCATTGGCACCATTGTCTTCATCTGTCAAACAAAATAGACCGCAATAAGATTAACCTTTTCCAGCCTGAGCCCAAATGTTCCGAAATTCAAATCATAAAAAAAATATGGACTTACGATGCATAAGTCTTTTTTTGTGTTTTCATATTACATCACACATTTAAAGTTTATACACCATATTGAAGAGAAGATCTAGTTCTTTCAATCTATATAAAAATATATATGATTGTTTTAGGGTAATCATCCTGTCTCCAAAAGCTTTTGCACACCAATTTCTACAAAAATTTAGTTTTTTCGCCAAACTTCATCATAAACCTCAAATTATCACCATTTTAAATACAAGATAGAGAAAAAATTTGAGCATACGAAATGTTCACAATTTCCTGGGTAATTTGGAACATCAATTAAATTAAATATATAATTTATTGTAAAAAATGTATAACCATTCTAGTGATCTGTGTGAAAACGGTTTGGAATGTTATCCAAATGGTACATTTCAGGCCACCAGTCCTCCTTACTCTTTATGGCCAACAGTATTAGTAAATTAAGAATGTTTCTGAAAATAAAACAAGACAACCACTGAAATATACATTTTATGTGTTCAGCAAAACACACACTTTATTTAAATTAACAACTTTTGACACTGCAAGGTAAAAAAAACTATCTGGAAATGTAGTTTTTCAAACTATTGAAAATTATTCTTAATTATATATAAATACATATTGTAAAAATAATTAACTATTAGTATTATATAGATAGACACAGTGAATACTTAAGAAAACAGGGTTAGTAATATAACTTTAATAATAATATAATTGATTTATAAATAGGAAATATATATTTTATTCCATCGCATTCCTAAACAATTACAACACCTGTGGAGAGAAAAGATAACAGAAATGAGGGGCAGGGAATGGAGGGGGCAGAAACCTCTCAGATTTAAAATGTATTCCACTTCGCGAAACTAGTCATATATGGCCGAGCGCCAAGATATGAAACAGTTCCTATGGCGAGCTTTTTACTTTTACATTCTGGAGAACCGCAAGTTACTTTAGTACGATTTTTTGTTTTAATTTTTCCTATAGCATAACCAGCCGTTTTTGGGTAACTCCTGCAGTTCAGGGGCTTGGGCTGTGTGGAATGATGACATAGGCACAAGAGGATTAGGAGTGTGAGTTGGGAAATTTGCATGGACATCAACCCCCCACCCCCACCCCCACGCAAGGATATTTCCCTCAAACCTATAAATTTGTTGTACACTGCAGACTGAAGCACACTATCCAAATCAATACCGTAAGGTCGCCTAGGGGTAAAGAGAGGGTTCATTGCCTGTCTATCATTATCAAAATAGGAAGGATAGGATAGGATAGTCAGGGAAGTGTTTACGCTTTCTAGCTGACTTGGGACTTGTGCGAGAGGGTAGCCACATCCAAAATGATAGGGGGTAACAATGTTAGTCTATTGTGAGTATTAGTAATGTGAGAATTACAATTTAACATATTATACACACACCCCCACAATCATACATTCCTGGTTGATGGTCTTGGCTGGGGATCAGGTCCCAGCTCTTCCTCCTCCTCCAGTTGGTCTTCCTCCTGAGCGGTCATGCCACCATGCCATGGTACATCTCCTCCTCTGCTACGAGTCTATTGAGGGTCTGGAGCAGCCTGTCATAATCTCTGTCCATCTAAAATATAATATTCTCTTCCATAGAGCCTTTTAGTTCCTTTTGTTGTGAACAAGCAATATCCTAGCAAAGTGTTCCTGATAAACAATATTCTGACAGGATTTTCCAACCATATGAATAAGCATTTATCAAGTGATTATCTTGTAAAATAAAAATAAAAGTCGACCGGATAGATCTAGCCTAGTCAAGTCACCAAGCCTGTCGTTCTGCTCTCACTCACTCACTCCCATTTTAGAAGCGTTAGCTAAGCTAGCTGCCTTTGTTAAGACTACCTTCTTGTAAAATGATTCAAGTGAAAAATAGACAAAATTAACCCATTTTGCTTAACGTTAATAGTTTAACTCAATAACTGAAGTACATATGGCAAGTTTCACAGACATTTTTACCTCAAAATACAGTCCTAAAATTAAAAGGGATGTCGTGCTAGACAACTCACGCTAATGACGCTAGATAAACAAACACTTTTAAAAAATATTTACCGTGATAGATTAATACTTAATACCATCATACTTTTGTTTTTCAAGTCATGTAATTGACTTAACATGAAATATAACTGGTCTTATCTCGAAATATTGCCTCAGATTTCACTTTGCAGCGTTAAATACGATGCTTTGGGCCTGTTTCCTGGGTTAACTCCTTTGGCTCCGGTGATTTTTTTTTCAGTGACGGGGCATTCAATCCCCATAAAATATTCGCGCCACTTACCCCATAGCAAATGACAACGTACATAGCGGGATTTGTCAGCTATATCCGGCTTTCTTCAGAATAAAAGTAAGTGATTCACCGGCTGCGCTATTAACCCATTAGTCATCAGCATTTTTGTTACGAAATTAAAGCATGCCGGCTGGATAGGGTTAACAAATTAATACTGGTCATGTTTGAAAGCACACAAAAAAATACATAATTAAAATATCTTTTCATTTAAGCTCTTACCTAACTTATTTCCGTCTAAATACTGTATCGATGCAACTGACTACGGCTAGCCTAGAAATAGTTAATTAGGCCTAACTTACATGTTGATGTCCTGATGAGATGTCGCCGTCTCATTTGTACCGGCGCATCATAGCCCATCCGGTTCTCAGGGTAAGGATAATCTTCAGTTGGCCTCTTGTGGACAAAGTGATGGGAACACTCATGGTCATTTTGGTGGTTTCCTTTAAGTTTAAAACGTTGAGCCACAGTTGAAGACTCCTCTTTAGGAGGTGGATAAAAATCATACCCATACTCACAACCGCACTCACTTGTCACTTTTGGTCAGTGGTCAAAACACTCCTGCTCCAAAAACAATTTTCGCTTCTGCCAGTCATTGTGGCATCCTATAACTGAACACACAATCCCAGTCTTTCGCAAATCCACTACGTTAACCAACAAGACGTCAAGAGCTTGGGGCAAATGCTTAGGCTAGGTCAAATGATGTTTCCCACAAAATTATTTAAATAGAACACACCCACACTTAAATGAGTATGAAACCTTGAGTGGTACCTAGAGGAAAGGGTTCAACATAGAACCATTACATAATCATTTGGCGTTTTTAAAGGTTCTACCACAACAATTAGGACCACTAAAGAACCTGACAAACCAGTATTTTCAAAGTGTAGAGTAACAGTAACACTGTTTACTGATAACATATAGGCTTGTATCCGTGACTCGTACTGGTTGAACATCTCCGAAAGGGAAGGGTATAAAACAGGTGCATTAAACATTTCCTTTTTTCAAGCATCTGGAACAATTTAAATCCCAAACCCTGCTAATGCCAGTGATAGTGCTGTTCTTCTGTCAGACACCGTCATTTCCTCCCTATGACATGGCCTTTTCGTACTCAGTCATTTCCTCTGTCTGAAGGAGACCACATGTTTTGTTCCATCGGGTTCTGGAGCAGTCTAATTAATGCAAAGTGATATTGGCAGGCGATTGTCGTTTAATCACACAGAGCACCGATGGCAAAGAGGTTGCATCTTAACTTAAAATATTCAGTTTACTTCATTGCCACAAGGCAGAGACACTGCAGTGCAATTGCTTGACAGCCAGATTGTGACTTTTAATTTAAAAGAGCTGCCAGTAAACAATGAAGGCTGTCTGATGTCTGAAATTACGGACCCAACTGGTGCTGGAGGGGTTTTAGAAGTAGAGAAAAAAAGGGAAACTGTATTTTCAATGGCCTAAGCAAGTAAAGGAAGAAAGGAGATAGATACAGAGAAAGGCAAGAGAGAGAAACAAGGGGATTTACATACTTCTGTGTATCTCTCAGAGTGTGTCTTAAACCCAATCCTGAAAATAAGTTAAAAGGATGTTGATTTGTGATTTATTTTTACTTTAATTATTCAGGGTTCTTGAAGCAAAGAATGAAACAATACTATATATTTTGCAGTTTTCTACTACGCTTAAGAAAGCAAATTTGTAGACTAAAATAATGTGGTTGCTTCCTTGTTTATTACATTCATATTTTCTTTTTTTATGAAATGATCTCAACCATAACCAGCTCAAATATTTTCAAATAAAGCTGTATATTGTATAAATATATACTTACATACATACACTATATAGGTACATCCAAATATATATATTGACATTTTTATTCAAGTTAAGAAAAGTTAATTTGATTACACGTTTCGAGAAGATTTTCTTAAAACTTAAGACAAAGCAATTGCATAATATGGGACACCTGTCAGACTGTTGCAAATTAGGTCTAATGTAGTTTGGTTCCATTACAATTACTCTAAGTCCCTATCAAGCAGCCAGCTAGTGGATCTGTGGGCAATCAAAGTACTGGACACAAGATGTGAATTAAACCACCCATCAGTCTCTCGACTCCATCTGTGGTCAAAACCTGTTCTGCTTTGATGCCTCCGAAATCAAGCTGGTCCTCGAAGGCTCTGCGAATCAACCTGCCTTCACCCACTGCTTAAAGCATACCCTCTCCTTAATGACCTCTTCATAGGTTTTTGGAGGTAGGCAAGTTTGAGGGGGGAAGTAGAGGTGCTTGCAACCTCCGCACATTTCCCAAATTGGTTTTTAATTACACTTGAGACGGTATCGTCTGCGGTAATTTAAGACAGCAGGTCCGTTGCTTGATAAGAGCATGAAACATCGATGAAACACAAAGAAAACAGAAAAGCACGTTTGTTATAACCTTGTATTTCCTTTATTGCTGGCTGCACCAATCACACGTTACATTTTATTTTTACCTCTGAATGACTGACCTAAGGGTATCAACGTAACATTTGAAATTATGTCAGTGTTGTGAACACCTAGGTTGCAATAGACACAAAAATATTACCATTAAAGCGAGAAACCTATGAGGTGTTAATCTTTGGCTTAAGCAAACCCTTGAAGTAATTGAAAGCCATGCAATTTGCAATGATTTACTCCTGTCTTTAAACACAATTGCTGTAATGCCTGTCTTGCTGCCTTGGCATAAGCACCATTTTATACGATGTCGCCATTGCAGATCGACATATCACATTCTGGTGAATGGATCTCTTGTGCCAATGGTTTATGTTAATCAGCCATTTGCGGCGGTTAAAATGACAATAGGGGCTTTTTCCAATGTACACTGTCCACTCTTGTATTCCATGCTCCAGTCTTCAGTCAGTCAATTCGCACTCTTCTCTTTTTTGTCTCATCATTAAATGTCAATCTCTGCCGGCTCAAGTGAAGCGGAAGTAGTCAATATCACCTTGTTGTATGTGAGGTCTGAACCATGGATTCACAAGGCGGCCTTTCTAGGGATGTCCTCCAAGGAATCGTTCATCGTCCAAAGGAGAGGTGCTCAGGCAGAAAGAACAAGCGTCTTGATGGCTTTCTAAAAGAAAAGTGTTGGCACGCTACTGTTGTAGCCTACATCATAAACCAGTGCATATAACAATTGAATTGATAGCCATGTTTGAACTCAAAACTGCATTGTAATGTTAGGCAAGGAAAAATGTTAATATTCAGAGATATTTAATAAGAAACAGAAATATATCTTCTCAATTGTGTATGCTATATGCCTACTCTGGAAACATAAGTAAGCCATTGAAGAAATTTGCTGTGTTCGGTATTCCAACTATGCATCTTTAACATGCCAAAAATGAACACATTTTCCGTCATAATTAGTATGTAGGATGCATAGTTGTATGCAATGCCGAACACAGCAACTGACACCAAAAATATCTGGTCACAATGTTAAATAAAAGGTATTCTTCAATTCACTTACTTGCTTCACAAGAATTGTGAAGGCCGATTCAGGAATTCTAACTATAAAATTAGACGGGAAAAATATATGTATAAATGTAATGTAATGCCTTCAGCCAAATCTCTTTGAAATGCAAAAGGTGAGGCAGTGTTGACAAATATACTTTCAGGACGAAGTCGGGAAAACAAATTAGCTGTCAACGTTCCATCTGATCCACCACAGCTGCTGATACTTGCACAGTAGATCACACTGTTCAAAGCTGCAAGCAAATAATGGTGATGCTCGCAGTAATAGGGCCTTAGGGTTATAGTTGTCAGGAATCACCAGCAATGAGCGTTATGGGCTAAATACCCCTCCCCCCGCCTAATCTGCCTTTGTTGAGCCAACAAGAGCACACAAGCGCATTAGTTTTGCAAGTCAAATGGTGCGACTGAACTCTGACCTGCATTCCCCGTCAAACGAGGCCCCATTTATTTCTGTGCCGATGCTGTGAAGAGCAATCACTTGATTTTGTTTGACGAAATGTTTGAAACATTGTGTGTTCCTGCTTAAAGGCAATTGCAATGAGTGTGGTACATATTGTTGTATTAGTTGTATCATGATGCATACTTTAAACCGTCACGTCAACTATTATGGTTATACCACGTAGGCTACTAGCCTCATGAAATAGTGTACCGGTCAATACCACCACAAACACAACAATCAGTCGTCATTTCACATATTCATATACATAGCACTGATGGGTCACAGTGTCATTAACTGAGAGAGTTTCTTACTCCTTTCAATGGATTGCATTTGAAACAGTGGGGCTTGTGGATTAATTATCATTTATAAAACAGAAAGGTAGAGAGCTGAAAACTCACAGCTCGGCCTGTTTTATGGGGCTGCACTGATGGACGCTTTCAAACAGAAACCACCGTTAGAATATATGTATATATGAATAATGACTGACACCATCTTACTGATGGCCTCCCTGAGGGGACATTGTATGTTCAATAAAGTCGGTACACATCAGAAAACGTTTAGCAAAGGGTAATGCTGTGGGGCCTGTGGTCAGACCTTTAAAATGGCCTGGTAATGTAATGAAAAATGTCAGCTATGGTTGCTGAATTCATCTTTGAACTTGTTATAGCTTTGACCTCCGTCTGTTGCTGGATGCACGACAACATGTAATCAAATGATTAGATGAGTCATTGGAACATCGTTTTAAACTAGGTCCAGGCTGTAACAGGCTGTAAAAGGGAATTGAAAATAACTATAATTCAATAACAGGGTTTCTTAATAACTGTGGATAAATCAGAGAGGCAGGACATTACAATCATGGACCCAGACACTGATAAGAACTACGTTTTTTTGTTAAAAGTAACGGAAAATTACGATGTTATTACCCATTGTAGTCTAGAATATATTTGATCAAATCTTCTTCTGTAAGGATTAGTGTAACTGTGTGTGTGTGTGCGGGGTGGGGGTTTCTACGATTGTGTGTGAGTATACCTACTTGAGAGTTTTTCTCAAAAACAGAACTTTGTGGAAGACTGTGAAAAGATTGTGTAGGCCATTATTTTTTTTAGCAAATTCATCCTCTTATTTTGATATGACTTTACAGTAGAGGTATTTAAAAGCAGGACAAGCAAGCAGCCTACAATGATTATATAGAGAGCACGTCAAGCCATGTGATGCCATGAGATGAAAGTGTCCATACCATCTTGGAAAAACTATGGATCTCTTCAATTTGGCAAAACCATGAAGGCAACAGTCACCTGTTATAACCATGCAGTGGATTTGGAGTGTGTGCCTAATCTTTTTTAATTGTGGGGTTGGGCCGCAGTTATTCTTCTTTTGTGGTTGTTCTTAGTCTAATGCAGCTAAGACTATTAGAATTGAACCATGGTAAAGGATTTGGGGGGTAATTTGTGGAGACGATGTTGGGGCCTAAACGAGAACAAGATTGAATTGCTTTCATGTTCAACGAGAGTTTTTGATAATCCACTAAGTGACGTTATGGTAATCTTCCGTGTGATCATAGGCTCTGTTTGTTTGGTGCAGTTCCATTGTCACTCATATAAGTGTGGAAATAAGCTGTGATGCAGGTAATTTAGTCACTTAGGTTAACTAGTAATCTACTCCATGAATCATTATATTTCTTATTTTGACCAAATGACTAATCATTGGTTGTTCAACGAGGTAGTAAGTCCTTTTGTTTACAAACTGTTATGGTCTTTAGGAGTGCTCTGACACTCCTCCATTACAGCCACTAAGTAGTCAAGAATAAACACTGAAAAAGCCGAATTGTTCGACAGGCTCTGGAAAAGTTTTCAAAATAACAGCTCAAGTTAAGTGATGTTGCATTCAGTCCATGTACACTGAACCCAGGGAAATCTGATTCGGTCCACCAGTGAGATTGATCCAGAGTTAAAGTTTGCTCTCCAGCAGACACACTGATATCTCCCACAGGTTATAGACCAGGGCCAAGGCAACCCCCACCCCCCCACCCCCCGCCCAGGAATCTCTCTCTATTCCCAAAGCTCTTCCTCTATCCTAATTGGCTTTTGTGATTGTCTTGTTAGATAGCCCAGGTCCTACATCCCAGAATTCCTCACAGAGTGTGGTGGGCCATTCATTTCCTTGGCTGAGCCACCTGGTTTTAACGAGAAGTCCATTCCCTGCAGTGATCCTCCGGAGGGCAATCACCAGACCCCTGTCTCATAGAGAAGATCCCTCAGGTTCTGACCCGAGGCCCTGGCTCAAGGAGCATGTCACAGCAACTCTCTTACGCCTAAGCACAAGTTCATTCCACACCATTGTACAGGTAATTAAAGTGAAGAACATGGATGTTTTGGGCCAGCGCCTTACTTCAGCAGATGTTGAACTGCAGTGGTAATGAAAGAGGGCCCTCTACAGTGCAAAGTGCAAGTTCAGTAGAAAGATTTTTGGTTAAAGCATGAGAATTCCATGGACACTTTTAGCCCCTGCTTGTAGATAAGTCATTCAGTGTATTTCACATTGTGTCTACAGGTACTCGGGTGGAATTGCCAATAATGGCATCGACAAAGCAAGATCTTATCCTTCTTAATGTCCTGCTAACGAAATATTCCTCTTATTGATTTTCTAATTGACTTTTAAAATGCAATATCAGAAGGTTTTCCAATGTAACAAGCTGAGTGATTTTTAATGAAAATCTATAACTTTCTTGTTTTATCAAGATGATACATTCTGCTGACATAATCGGTCATTATTAACACATGCTGAGGTACTGCCATTCATTTGTGTCTCCATGGAAATGTGTCATTTCATTTAAAGCCAATCAAGAGAAAAGTAAAACTTTTCTACCTGTCTCTCTCCTCACAGTTGACCGTTAACCTGTAAAGTGAGGGGGCAGAGAAAGTTCCAGATGCTTAGCATCACTCGACAGTCTGCTGCTGTATGTTAATTGTTTTCTAACTATAGGTTGTGTGTGATATGTATTTTCTTCACTTAATTACTTAGTACTATACTTTTTTTTTCATGTAAATGATGCCAGGATACAGCCATAGGTTTTGCACTTTTATGCTTTTCTGTTGCTTGTCTTAATTTGTTTAAAATGGATTTTGACTGCAACATTAGGAACTTCCTGGTCATTGAATTCCCTGTAGCGACTATCAGTTATTCATACATCCAATGTTTTTCAAAATTGTGTTCCCCTTCTGAGCAAACAAGACCAACTTCCTTTTATTGAAAACCAATTCTTGCCTGTTAGAAAATTGCTTCAGATAGCAGCAATTGTTCATAAGGTGTGTGTGTGTATTGTTGCAACACATACAATGTTGCCAGATACCTGCTGAGTGAAAGTGAGAGAACACTACAGACAAAGGAGACGTGAGACTATAAAGAGTGGTAATTCAGAAGATAGCTTAGAACAGGTATCCATGACCATGCTTGAATAGCCAGTAGAGAAACCATTTGCACAAGTACAGCTTTGGTCTGCCATCTCAATCTTTGGACAACTCTTTAAATTGAAACCGTGTACATGCCATGTATCAATTTGGTGTGACCTGCATGCATTTAAGTTTATCTATAGTAAAAAAAAAAGTTTAAAACATTTCGACCCTTTCGTCTAATGCTAAAATCCTACACTGTATGGAAGGGCAGTGTATCCAGAGCCTTTTAGAGTCCTCAAGATCTCTGCTGAACTCTCTATTTCCCCATTTTCCAAGTTCAGCTGCATGTTGTAAGGAGGAGCTGTTGATCATTAGCACTTCGCCCACGAC
Organism: Galaxias olidus; assembly: GCA_026901105.3. Taxonomy (NCBI): domain Eukaryota; kingdom Metazoa; phylum Chordata; class Actinopteri; order Galaxiiformes; family Galaxiidae; genus Galaxias; species Galaxias olidus. The sequence goes on from JAPMUY010004946.1 coordinate 121,719, forward strand.
GTCTGTGGTCTCTGGCAGCGCTCCCTACTCTGTCATTGGCACGCTCTCCCATAGTGTGTTTTAAATTGTAGGAGGCAGAGAATGGAGCTGCGTGGGGCTTGTTTGTTAACGACACAACACCCTCATGAGTGCTCTCTGGCAACCTGCCTAGCCCCCAGAAACTGTGTCGCTCCACAACCGCCTCCCAAAAATAAAATAAGCTCAATTAAACAAAAAAAGAAAAAATACACATACTTCAAGTCAACCCAATCTGGTTTAAAATGTGTGTATTTACTTAGTCATTTACCCAGTAGTCATTAGTGGAATAGTTATTAGCACTGTGCGCGCCGCACTTGCTCTGTGATGTACATCGACTAATTATATCAAACTCGCTCTTTGGGTTTTAATTTGTTTTCAATAGATGACAAGAGCAAAACCTTTTTCTGTGACAGCTTCAAATTGATTAAAGTGGTACGTTAAAAAAGTGGGCTATGTACGGCTGCTTGGAGCTGATGGTACTTCCAAATTGTCCCCCACCAACCGCGGTGTTAATTGTCCCTAATAGGCCTAATGTTAAATGTTTAATCACTAGAATTGTTCAGTGATTGCTCCTTAGAACAAGGTTACCCTCTTTTTATCCACACAGAATAAATCTTACTAAAAACTTGCATGAAAAAGAATACTCTGGAGGTTAATTTCACCAGCAACGCAAAATTGCAATAATGATTATTTAATATCTGTAATATGTGATTATAAAATGACACATCAACTCAACAAGGTTAGGTCTATCTCTGAATTGTTAAACACAAAAACATACCTGGTGATGGTTTTCAAGAAGTGATACCAAGGAAACACATGAAACACGGGTGTGTTGGCAGTTGTCCATCCCACTCAAAAATGTTCTCAATTCTACATCCAATTGGCAGAAGATTTCAGATATGCTGCAACATCCCTGTATTCACAAGCACTCAATCAGATGTAAAGGATGCACATATTTACATGGGGTGTTGCTGGGGGCTAAGTTTGCAGCTTACAATTCTCTCAATATTTCACAGGAACGTCTGGTGGAAACAGCGTCACTATTTGCAATGAAGTGAAAGATCCGGTATGGTTTTAGATTGTTCCCTAGTGAAACTTTAATAATGAATGTGAGCTCTTAAGATGGTCACCGGCAACTGAACTTATCATCTGGAAATTAAATGTTTATAAGTTTTCACTCGGTAAGCCGGAGATTTCTTTGCATCATCTCATGCTGTTGGTTCCTTTGCATTTCAATAAATGGAGACCTGAAAGCTTTCTGTGAGGTCCACTTGATAATGGAACACATTTCCCTCTGGCAGATACCATGCAAGTTCACAAAGTCTTGCCCTGGACATTAGATGAGTACATAATTATTTATTAGGCTATTTTATAGCACCATTGGTTATAAAAGGAAACTACTTAGTATGATAGGTTTGCTGTAAATTTAGATTCTATAGCTCACACACACACAACAGCATCACACACAACTGTCAAAATGCTGTCATGTGCTGTTAAGAGTTTTAATATTTGTACAAGGTTTAGCGGTGGGGGTGGCACAGCAGTTGTAGGTTGTCAAAGACCTGTGATGATAAATAAATATGATGAAGGGCCTTAATTACCTGATTGCTGGCTTGGAAGCAAGATCACTTAAAATAGACAGAAACGCTGCAGGGAGAGGAAATACTCCTACACCCATCAGGAGAGTGACATACAGTTTATACAGTACATGGCTCCTCGGTTTCTTGTTGTGTGCTCTGTTCAAGGCAGAACTATTTTATTAGATGCATACTGTAAAATACTTGTATTGAACGTCATTATTTGGTCTCGTCGTGTTTAATATTTAGCATTTCCATAACAATACCTAAACAGCTTTCTGAGGTAGTTTTATAGGTTTGTATATACGGATATGGTTTTTTATTGAAGACAGTTTGAAGATAGTTTGTAGTTTTGAAGTGAAAGGTTTCTACCACAATTTGCCCTATGTGTGTGCTTGTGGGTATGTAATTAGATACAGGAAATAAGTTTACATGCATAAGGTTAACTGATAATTGCAGTAGAGGCTAGCTTCATATACATATTCTAGATACATAGGCAATATGTTTGACGAAAGAAACGTCAAAAATGTTATGTAACCATCTAGTCTGTAATCTGATTCATTGCATACACGCAAATCGTAAATAATCTCCAAACTATCTTCCATTCCAGATGTCCCTTTTACCTTACATTTAAAGGGATAGTTAAACTTTTTTGGAAATAAGATACGGTCCTAGTTGACCCTAGTCAGTAGCTAGTATGGCTTTGTCATAAGTGTACACTCCAAAGCTGTGATGTTTACACGTAACTTCTGTCTTTCATACATGCAGAAATTAAAATGTCAAAGTTAGACGTTGTTATTGAAACAGATGCGTGGTCGGACCTATTGTTGCGAGGCAGAACCATAGTTTTTCTTTGTGTCGAGTAAGCAACAATAGTTCCGGACGTATATCACTTTTGACGGAGCCATGCTAGCCGGAACTACTGGCTTACATTCATTGTGCTAAGCTTTGGCTACATTTACCCACCTAACCCATCTATTTCTGGACGTACAATCATAACATTGATATTGACCATCTTGTCTGACTAAGTAAGAACATATCATATTTAAAAAATTATATATTAGATCTATATTTCACCAAAAAAGTGATCTATCCCTATAAAGTTACTAGAAGCAGTTTATCTGTAGGAGGTGATGTTGGCAACCCCTACCGTTTGCTTGGTGCAATTATTTTCCCTAACCGTCGCAAAGAAGACATGCAGGATGCTCGTGGACACTGCCTATCGCTAGCACGAACAACGAATATATTCCAGGTTTGGGCATCTCTTCCTGATTTAGTGACACACTTCTTTGTGCCTTAAAGCAACCTGTCATAGTTTTGTGGGAGATTGTATCCGGTGGCCGACAAAATCAGTGTTAAATTGAGACTTTAGGAGGACTGATCTGAACAACTATTTGTTAATTCTCCCGTAGACATTACAATGTGCTATCAGAAAAAATGCATTGATTAAAATGTGGCCTATAGTGGCTCTAAGTAACAGTAGTTCATGAAATCATTTGCTAAGGATTTGCATGATAAACACAGATTACGAAGCAGATTAGTATCCAAAGAGAAAATGACAGAATAGCACTTAGGCCAGCAGTTATTTTTGCTATAAGAACAAAATACGGTATGTCACATCTAGAGTATATTTACGCAGAATCGGCTCAACAGGGGGGCATTGAATCTTTCCCTACTGCTCTTTACGCTCTAATCAGAAACACAAAAAGGGTACAGGTGTCCCTTGAAGATACTGGCAGTGCTATTAAGTATTTAACAGCGACAGTGCTCTGTGGGGATTCATCCCTATTCTTAGTGTAACCTACTTTGCACTACAGTATGAATGCTAATAGGGATGTTTACTGAACCCTGCCTATTTGTTTTTCATGTTGCAAACTATATTTCACACATATCAATTGCTGATGTGTTCCATTGGTTAAAGGGACGGCTGAATAATTATTGAATTGATTTGGACTAGGTTCTGTTTGACAAAGAGAATTAAGATGCCCCTTAAGGAACGCTCTTAACTCTCAAAGTTTTCCTTACCAAACAATGATCTTTCTGTTCTTGTAAGAACCTGGCTAGTCTCACTCTTAAAGCGATGACCAGTGGTTCTTTCATGAAATACATGAACCTTGGAACAGCTGTACGGTTCTTTCAATTTAAACGGCTATTGATTTAGCACAAAGTTGTTGTCCAATTTATGGTCAATGTGCATTGAGCAATACATCACACCTAAAATGTTTGTGCTGTATAAGGGAAAACACAAACAACGGGTTATCCATCCCTACACTACATGGATCATAGTGGAGATAGATCGAAGAATGAGCGTGGTCTTGTCAGACACTGCACATGTCTAACCTTTCTTTCCAGGCCCAGCGCAGCATGAGGCTCCCACACAGGGCGCAAGCTCTATTAACCGTCTTTGTTGGACGACGATACCTCGGGGCAAAGGATCCTTTCTGGCCTTCTTGACTGTCAATGATGCAGTTTAGCGTTTGTTTCTGCAAGGTCCGAGGAAAAAAATATATAATTGAGAAATCAGCGGGGCCCTCTCCTCCTCCTCAAAGTCATTCGCTTACACACTGTGTTCCCACACCAATCATCAGCTTAACGGCTTAGCTGTATTTGTACTTGAAGATTGTATTGCTGGTGGCGCCTGCTTCTTATCCTAGCAGGGGCAGTGAGCGAAAGAGGAAAACTTCTGGCCTGGCACGCATGTTGTATTGATCTATTTTCACCTTCGTACCCAAATGATTGAAATGATCATCTAAGTGTATGACCTCGAAATGCAGACCTAATCAAGTGCCGTGCAGTGCGACACAGGGCCTTCCTCAAACCACCCCCAACAACCTCTCCCTACCCACTTGCACCCCGTTTACGTGGAGGGTCTGCCACATGAAGTGTCATCCCAAACCAATAAGTGTAGAGGGGAAAGTGGGATATAAAACCCTCCACAGTGAGTCTACTCTGATGCCGACTCTCTGACCACGTGCAACACCTGTGTCATGGAAAATGTTTCGTAAAAAATAGGTTCCGTTTCCGCCGGAGATAGGGAACTTTGTCTCAACTTGCTGCTGTATTAATACCCTGTACACTATTGAAGGACACTTCGCATACGGTCTTGAACTCTGAAAAAGAGGGGGACTTGGTAGGGGAGGAGAGTGTGGTTTTAAGTAAGGGCCTCAATTAAGTCCCTTTATGCTGGGCAAAAGTACGGTGGCTGAGAAGGGCAAAGGAGTCGCATTTCAGAGGCGCTGCATTGATATTATACCAGCAGCTTCGATTCCAATCACTCAACCTCAGCCTAAAACAGTGCTGCAACAAAACAACAACAACACAGCGCCGCGTATAAATCAGAACATAGTTGCAACATATCTTCAATTACTTGGCTGCAGCAACAAAAAAACGTGGTTCTGCAAAAATATCACAACAGAAAAAAACAGAAACTGAAAAGTTTAAATGATCAATTTGAAAAAGTTTGGAATTCATAATTTGTCCAATGTGGCGGGGAGGTAACATAATTTCTTACTGTATCTTACAGACTAAGTCCCTGCTGTGTTGTTATACTGTGAAAGACCTCTGTTCAAATTCTAGTTACAGTGATAACAATGCTGAGCGGTGTGCTTCTCAATACATCCCTGTGTCATCACTTTTGGGTGTTGAGGTGAGGAGTCAAGCCCTTGGAGATGTGATCATACTCCTCTTCCTAAGATGAGCAAATGGTCGTCTTCAATGCCCTGACCCACACTGCTTGAGCGTGGGTGGGAATTAATCTGTGACTTACTGCATGTGCCTCCCTATATTTTCTATCAAGCACTCAACCACTCTTTCCAGATAAAATACTATGCTATCGTGTGGAAATAAAGCAACAAAGTTCACTGCATTTGCTACCACACCCTGTTACACATTTCCTGACAATTTCTGTGTTGTTTCGTCACTGTAAATATATATATTTTTTATGATGGCTTGGTACAGCTTGATCCAATGCTATCCATTGAATACCTGATGCTGAATTAACATTATTTTTATCGGATGATATGAATCACGTTCTCTTAACTACCACCTGTCGACCTCAAAACCAAGACATTAATGACACGTGCAATTTTTATGCCGACATGATAATAACCTCACCAGCATGAATGATAGGAGTGAAGCATCACTGTAACGTGAAGTCAGATAACTAATTAAAACTGAAAACTAAAATAAATTTTTCATCTCAACAGTGATGAATAATGATGAAAGATTTTCATGCTCTTAGCTGGTTCTGTCTCATCTATGAGCATGCATGTGCTTACACTTTCATGTTTTCTAAAAAGCTATAGGACAATGATTATAGCTCAACTAAGTGGTCAAGCCCATTAAAACTGGTTATTTATTTTCATGCTAAGGTTCTCAGGGCTGACAAAGTCTGTAATATTTTAATGCTCATTCATTCAAATGTTATTTAGTCGAACAATGACATCCAATTGAAAAATTGCAGTCTCCTGGCAGATGCTTTCAATGGTCAAAACATATATTCCATTAGCATTTGTAAGGCATTTGGATAAACATTTTAAGTGGGGTTAACACATTTGGCATGACACAAATTAGAAAAATAATCAAAAAGCAGAAGAATGATACACTTACAGCTGAAACAAAATAGAAATGGGCTTTTAATCTGTCTTTGATTTTAATTAGGACTAATACTTTTTAACCAAAGAAGATAGACAACAGTGAAAATTCAAAACAAAATATGACAGACATGCCTTAATGTTTGCTAATGCTTTTTAAAAATAAACTTGAATGTCATCGTGAAATAGTCTCTGGCATCTCAGTTAATTTACCAGTCCATTTAGAACATGAAGGATGGCCTCCAACAGACTTTCTTTGCATTCCTTCAAAATATGTCTAGGTATTATGGTGACCAGCAACAAACTGTCCACAGGGTAACAGCTACAGACATCTGCTGATGGTGCAGTGTCTGTAATCCTCTGGCGTTCACACTCTAATCTTTCAATCTGAAAGGTGAAACACAAAGCGAAATTTTTTTTCCTGAAGTTAAAACATGGTTGCTTCAGGCAGGTTTGTTGCACATGTAAAAGACAACTGTAAAGGTGATATGATGTACAGATTTACAGGACGATAGAAGTTGCAGACTAAATGTATTATGCCTGTGGGAAAGGTTTCGGTGCCAGTCTTCATATGTCGGTTTATAAAATGGAAAGTATTAATCAGTATTAAGATATGAAAGAGATCAAATAAAGAAACTGAAAATATAATAAATAAACAGAAAAAGTCCATCACCTATGTATGCACTTTTCACTCTATGGTTTCTGCACTATTTTCTCTGAAACACTCACCAGGGTACTCTCCAGAATCCCCTCTTGGGTTTCGATTATGGTAGAATAAACATTTGCTTGATTCAAATAAGACAACACACAATATTGTTGGGTTTCATTAAATATGGAAGAAATAAAAAACAATTTACAAGAGACGTGGAAGTTCATCCCCTGTATGACTTATTAAGAGCCAGTAGAACATTATTTGCTACCAGCTAGTATTTAGCCCTCACAGATTGTGTAAACACTGGATGAGACCCATATGTGCAGCTCTCTATCCAGAATAAAAAAATCCTCCCAACCTGTGAAGAAATGTAATCCAAACACATCAAAACATCACCTAACTTTACTACAAACCTTAAGGACTACAGCTTTCTGAAAGAAAAAAAAATATAGCCATAAAATAAACTTTCAATATGTACTATATTATTTAGTGCAGTTCACCTTGGCAATGTCCTTTATCAGATTAAAAGAATTATTTTGATGCAGTAAATAATCTGCACAGGGACATGCCATGTTATACTGTCGGGAGAGCAGTGAATTATTCATTGTAATCTGGCAATGCAAGGTTGTTCATCACATATTAATGTGATACATCAGGGAACGATTCTCCTCCGGCGTTCTATGAGCCGTTTTACTCACCCCACGTTGGCACTGGGTACATGTTCTGTCTGTCACTATTCATAGGCCTGTAATCTGAGGAGGCTAATCTGATGAAGAATCTTTTTTTTAAGTATTTGAGAGTTCGTAGATGGAATATTGTTCAGGCACACATGTTCATGCTTGCATACAACACATACACACACAAATAGAAAAACAATGTACCTGGGAAGGCTGACATGTTTTTTTCTTCCTTTCTACAAAGATAGATACACTGTAATAAAATCAAGATAATCTTTTGCGGAATTTAATTTGGCTCCTGCTACGTATTGACAATTACAATGATGCCGTGTTTATAGTGAAATCAAGGTAATTAAAAGTATATGTTACGGTGTTGTAAGTGTGATGTCATAGTAAATCAATAGAACAACAAAACACTAAGGCAAGTTGCAGACAGGACATAGCAGCATTGTTTTTGGCTGCAAACTTTAGGATGATTGCTGTAAATTGTAAAAGGCAGCGAGAACCCCGACGGTGACAAAACTTAAATTCTTCTGCCTGGGCCTGACTTTGTGGGCAGATGATATGTTACCAGTTCCACAGGAGACGGGACTATAAGTCACCAAGAATGAGAGATTGCCTGCAGGCTCATTAGAAGGAACAGCTGGTTGGTTAATGAACAGGAAACAGAGTGTCAAGAGGTTCCCCAAACTTCCCCCGAGATGTATGAAGAGTATGCGTTTGAAAAGAAAGATTCATGCTGATGCATCATTACCTTACCATACTTAAATGACTTTCAGAGGATGGAAGGAAATGTGTATACTAAGGGAATACCAATCAAATCAATGTGCTGTTGACTGTAGCTACAAATTATAATTATGGTATTAGAAAAGCCGATTTTCAAGAACAGCAATGTAAAAGCAAATAAAATGTTGTATGGTAATAAGCAGATATTTTCTTACCCATCAGAAGAAAAAAAACTCATGTTGTGTTGGGCATCAATTCCTCTAAATAAGTAATAATGTCCAAGCATTGTATGAGGTGCCTCTGGTGTTTTACTTGTGAACATATTTTGACCCACTGAAAGCTACCTGAAATAGGCAACGGGCTTCTGTTGGCATTTGAGTTTGGAAACAATTAGATTTTATGATGAGTTGGAAGTAACTATTCAACTGTATATTAACAGCACTATGCAGGAAGATATGCTTTAAACGTGTAATAGTTAATACAGTGTGTCAATGCAGTACAACGCTTATCAAATTAACTGTTCTTTGAATGTATCCCCTTGAGCTCTTCCTTGAGTTGCACAGCAGTAACATCAGCAACCGCCATAGGACAATGTCCTCTTGGAACTTCAATCTAGAAAGGTGAAGGGTTTGACACATTATTCTGGCTAAGTACCATTTGGACAGATGATGAAAAAAATGTCGTCCCCAACTCTTCAGCTTCTTTCCAATTACTCCTCTTCACACACTAGAAATCCCAGCTGTCACTCAGGGTATTGGGTTGTCTCTTTAATCCACTAAAACTGTTCCATTGTAATTAGCGATTTCTAAATTGTTGTTTATCTATGTATTGTGTAACTGTTGTTTAGGTCCAAAAACAAGTATTTAGACAAAAAATTGGATGATCATGGTAAATGAAATCAAGGAGAAATTAAAGTCTACAGAAAAGTGTTAATCTTGTCAGCTCTCACTTTTCTTAGTGACGTATCACGCTGTGCATGAAAGAACCCCTGAGTGGTGACACTGAGTTGTCAGTGTGGCTTTGTATTCAGAGCTGTAGTCATAGTCAGGTCTACATACACTGGTATTTCATACAATGTGGCATGAAAAGCTGCATCAGAACGCAAAATTTTGCATCACTTCATTTGAGTTGCAATTGTGGGGTCAATAATCAGTAAAAAAAAATACAGTTGAGCAAATACATATTTACCACATTTATTTGTTCGGATTTTCGAACTCAAATCTAAGACAAATACAACCCGCATTGACAATACAGTTTTGATGATTTTACTATGATTATTTCATTTATTGAAGGAAAAAAGTCATCAAACAATCATAACACACTGTGAATAAAGTAATTGCCCCTAGGCTTGATAAGGAGTTGTGCCACCTTTAGCAGAAATAACTGCAACAAAACACTTACGATAACTTGTTATAAGTCTTTCACTGCGCTGTGGAGGAATTGTGGCTCATTCTTCTTTGCAGAATTGTTGTAATGGAGCCACATTGGAAGGTGCTCGATTGAGACCCCCAACATTTTCTCCAGATGCAACGAGACTCACATCTTCCAAAAGGTTCGATATATGATTTTCTTTCTTGTAGTGGAATCATGAACCTGTTAATGTGAAGCCTGCAGTTCTTTGGACGTTCGCCTGGGTTCCTCCATGGCTTCCCGGATGAGTTTTTGACGTGCTCTTGGCGTAATCTTGGTGGGACAGCCACTCCTGGGAAGATTCACAACTGTTCTATTGCTCCTCCATTTGGAGATAATGTCTCTCGCCATTATCTGTTCGATTGAGTACTAGAACCTTAGAAATGGCAGTGTATCCCTCTCCAGACGGATAGATCTCAACAACATTTTGTCTCAGCTCTACTGAAAACTCCTTGACTTTGGCATAGTGTGTTGCTGGTTGACACTTTGTAGCCAACTTCAGTTTGCTTCAAATGTTCTATTTAAGTGGTGTCTAGATGGAACAGGGCTGACAGTAATTAACTAGGGTGTTTGTAAACTAATTTAATCTTATTTTTTTCAATTACATCGATTATCGATTAGGTAACGAAGGGAGCAAGTACTTTTCCACAGGGTGTTATGAGTGTTAGATAAGTGTTTTCGTTCATTACATGAAATAATAATTTTAAAACTGTATGTTCTTTTAATTCTTGTTCTTTTTGTTTAGTTTGAAGATCTGAATCAAAAACAAATTGGCAAATTTGGGAAGATAAAGAAAAACAGCAGGGGGTCAAATACATATTCACACAACCATATACATACGTTTTACAGTTGATTGAGCATTATAGTTACACGTATAACCCTTATAATGCAACGTTTGGTGTCAGCAAGTTTAAAGTACCAATGATGGGCTCATTAATCAGTGTAATATGCTCTGCAAAAATTGTATATCTTACAGTACACTATAGGGGAGTATAGTACACTATACTAAAGCAATTTTCAGTGAATTATTAACATTTATAATTCCTTTTTTAAGACTTATAATGTCACATGTGAGCATGCCCAAATAAATTATTACCATGAATCATTATATTTCTGTATTGTTTTGTATTCGTCTTGTCCAATCTGCCAAGATTTTCAATAATTGTGGAGGTGACAAGTATGACAGTATGGTCAACTTACTTTTTTGCAATATTGTTATGAAGTTAGGTTCAAATGATGGATTCAGTACAATTTATGAATGTTCAATTTGCTAATTGACCAGCTACTGTTACTGCTACAACATTTACTAAAATGGCAGCACACCAGCCATGGCCATGCTTGTTACTACTGTAGCTAGGACACAAAGAGTTGTTACATCTGACCAAGTGACTTGCATCCCACAATATTAATCCCCTAATAAAATGGATATTGTATACTAGATTAGTCAGTCATTAGATGTCCGCCCTTAGATGATGTTTCCAAAAAAATAAACTACTATCTGCGTGGAAAACACAAACATAATCAAGAACTGTAGGCTTCAAAACTGATTACCTCGAGGGATTAAAGTTTTGAAATTGTGTGTATTGGGTCTTCCTTTATTTTTAAGGTACAAGGTTCCCTAAAACAAATTGCCTATAGTCTTCGTATTACTAAATTTGGTGCTCCTGACTACATCCTTGTTTGTATCCCCTTTCACAGAAGATGCTGCAGCTGCAATAGATAAAGTAGTATACTAGGCTGAAAGGTTTGATGGCAAATCTAATAAATAAATTTATTGGCCATTCATGTATCTTCAAAAGTGCATTCCAAATAGCTATTTTACCTATTCAGTTATCTGCCTGCGGGGTGGGATGAGGCCGACTGGATTTCTTTAGGTTTCGTTAAATAAAAGAAGTGAACGAGTTTAAATGGTTGAACCAAACACCAATAGTGACACCGCAATATTGTTAGCTTTCAATATCAGAGAGCACTTTAATTTTGAGATGTCTGTCATGGAAAAGAGCAGGTTGCCAAATTATATTTTGTTACTGTGTGCCACAAATCAAAGCTTTTCTTTAGAGTTTCCCCAAAACTCAATACGTGTTCATATTCTTTTGTTCTCTTAAATGCCCCATTTTCTTGAGAAGACGTGTGTAATTCTAATTTCAAAATATTTGCTGTTTCTACCCAACTGAACATTACACTGTTTGTATGAGAAAGCTCTGTTCATAGATTCCACTGAGTGCTTGAGGGATTAGGGTGCTGCCATTTGTAAAGTATCAGGATGTGACGCAAAGTCACACATATTTCAAGCAGACAAGAACTGAACTGCTCTGCATTATCGTTTATCACTGTACGGACTCCATTTGCTGATTGTTGTTATATTCTTCAATGTGGTTCAGCAAGAGGTGATGGGGCGTGTGAAGCGAAGGTCCACCGGTTTGCCATGGGAACTCATCGAGTTTTTCCTTGCTAGGACAGATGATGCCACCACTGGGGAATTGTTTGATAACACCACCCAAAGAAGTTGAGCTGCTGCATACCTGCACACCATGCTAGAAGAGCTGTTTCAGTCTGGTTGGTCGAACGCCTCTGTCCTACAAATTGGTTAAGGGCCTGATTATGTGACCACTGTATCCTCTTTAACTGCCCTGATGTCTAAATATGACACATGCTTTGGAAATGATGACATCTGGAAGTACCAACTGACACCAGAGAAGTACTGCACACATCTCACTGTCAGTGGGGAATGAATCATATACTCGTGAATGGATGGCCTGGCAGGTACAAATGTCTGCTCTAACCTTTCACGGCGTCCGCTACCATAAGCTCAACCATTAAATTTAGAATTAACTTGTGAGGAAATGTGGGCATTTTTCTATTAGAAGAGACATCTTGTCAATTACAATCCTAGTGGAGATGGTCAGTGCACTTCCTGTTCGAGGAAAGGTCAATAGCCATGTGTAATGAGTAATTGACTCAAGGCGGAGAGCGGCTCACACAGTCCTCTGATCAAGGACCAGAATGTGAACTATTTCCATATCATTTTCACTTCCCTTTTTTTTTTGACTGCGTTCAGAGGAAATCAGGGCTGATTGAAGTGCTGCCGTTGGGCCAATCCATCACCACAAATAAGTTGTGAAAATGAAGTCTAAATGGGAGGACGACAAGAACAGGATTTTGGGGAATATTAACAAGAGGCCAGACAGAGACTAAAGACTAGAGAGATGGATCACAAGTATGTAACAATGGACCAATATTCTTGTCTCTTGAAGCTACAGTGCTGGAACACTGTCTGACACATTACAAGTAGGCCCACTGACATGCCATGCTTTCGTGGAGTTTGTTTACAGCAGCACATTCGAAGGCACACAATTCTTGAATTTATGACTTTAAACATGCCTTGGGTGTCCCTCTTGTTTTGGTGGACTTCATATTCAGAACAGTAAAACATGAAATACGATGCGTGATAGTTGAACAAGTAAAATTATTTATAAGTATGGTGCAGAAATAAATAATGTAAAGGGGAGTGACATTGGAGACTCACTGGTGTTAGTTTGGATGTTGAGTTGATGGAATATGTACAGAAACATATGAGTAATGACATGGACAAAACAACTGCAAGAATGACTCTTACGTCCACCCATATTTGGTGTCCGTATTGTAGGTATTGTGTATGTGTATATGGTAGTTTTGTCTTCCCTTTCTGTTCTCGCCTTCACTATCCCATACATTCAGGTGTCAGTTTCCCGTTGGTCTTCCCGCATTCACGCATCATCAGTCATATGTTGACGGACCATCATTCAAAAACCGTCCCGCCGGTAGTCTCCGGTAGAGCGAGAGATTCATGCATCCGATTGTGTACTTTGTGTTTGTTAGTTATCATAGTACTTGCTCTCACTTATTGGTCTGTGTATTCTGTGGTTGTTAGTGGGTTAATCCCTGTGCGTCATATCTGTCTGTTCGTTAGCTTGTTAGCGTGTGTCGCTAGCTTTGAAATTCAGTTTAATAAAGGGGACCTATTATTCTTTTTGGGTTTTCTCCCTTTCCTTTAGTATGTTATATAGCTTTTGGGGGGAGGGGGAGCTAAAATGGAGAGTTTCAGACAGAGGGTGAATAGAGGTGCTGCAGACCCAGGCAGTTTGGAAAAAATAAATTGTTTATTGAACATTAAAACGCGTAAACCTATTCGAGTAGAACTCCTAAATAAAGGTATGAACCTGAAAATTTGCATAATAGGTCCCCTTTAATTCCCCCATTTAGTCCTTCAATAGTCCCTGGCTGTCACTCCTTTGTGTAGAATTCACTTTATGATTTGCAGTTGGAGAGTGTTCCTAGGCAGTTTAGGAGAGTAGTTAACCAAGGGCCTGTAGTTTTGTTTATTTGATTTGACAGTCTGCTGCGCTTCTCCACTACATTTGTCCGGTTCATGGTGGTTCTATTGTCGCAGTTGTTATATCCATATGTCTGTAGAATAAATACCCCCACCTAGAGGTTTTCACTTTATATATCGGTTTGTGGACATGCAATCACTCACTAAACATCCCACCCAATAGGAACGCGGGCTGTTGCGCTCCCCTCCATACTCCTAGCATTAACATCACGGAGGGGAGGTTCAAAAAATGACAATAGCTTGTGGGCACATGAGATTTGTTTTTATTACTGTTACTTGCGTAAGTGCAAACATACAAACCCTCTGACGTTCTCTGACAACATGTTAATACGCTTTGATGAAATACTGTATATACATTAACCTGACCAACAACTAGACTTCATGTTTCTCTGTTTCACTGTTGGGTGTTGCTTTGAAGTGATCAAACAAAATAACATATACACAAACATACATTCAACTGTTACCTCCTTATGAATAATAAATACAGTGGAATAGACATTGATGTTGTGGAAAAGACAATATTTCTAAATTCTCAAAAATGCATAACTTGCTGAGGCACTAAGAAATAGAAAAAAGTAAAGTGCCGGAACTTTTTTTCAGTGGTGAACCAACGACATGACCATATTTGTAGAGGGATCACACTAACATCACAGAGACACATACTGAGACGTTGGCTTAGATGTTCCACTTTCTGCCAATTGCTAGACATGTAAACAACATTTCCTACTGTTAATCTCGACAAATGTTGAACATGGACGCATTAGGGTCTGCGATGTTCAGGCCGCATTATGATGATGAAAACGTCTATGTATAATTCTCTGTGAAGTGTAAAGCTGAGGAAACTAAGTGCTTCTGACAGGTCCCAGCAGGTGAAAGTTTGGAGAGCTTTTGGGATATGGATTTCAGTTGGTTTAATGAAGATGGTGGCACATTTCCAAGATCTGTCCAAATGCAAATATGTTCATTTCCATTCCTGCTCATATACCACCACCGCCATTCCTATCATACTTCATAATTAAATATCATTAATTAAATACAAAATCTGGACTTTATTTCCCACAGAGACTCCCTTGCTTTATTATTAAGCTCCCTACAAATTTCATGAGTTTTTTACCCAGAGTCTGGGTTTGGTCTGAAGAGATCTACGTGTTCAAATGTTCACACTTGCGTAATATCACATGGGTGCGCAGTGGAACCTTTGCACTTAATAACCTAAAGGTAAATTATTTGGTTACTTCAGGACTAATTTCCCATGTCATTTCATCAATGATTGGCACAGCAGTTGGTTTGAATGTATAACAGGGTGTTGTGCTATTAAGAGGCAACAGACACAATGTAGGGCACGAGCAGGGCATCTGTTCTAACTTAGGAAGTGCAACGGAGCACTTCAGTGTGCTAATAGAGCAACGAGAAATATGCTAACTCACAATGAGAGGTTTGACCTTTTTGCATTGCTTTACAACATTCAAAGGTTATCGGGCCTCAACTTTCCGATCATTTTAGCACGTTTTCTTTTTAACAGCTTAGTTGTGAGTGCAAATGACATCTGAAAGTAAAACTGATCCTGAAATACATGAACTCTATCACTATATTTTTCTCATCATCTATTTAAACTCCCCTCATTAGGTAAAATGAATCAGTCCTTCTACCTTTGGCATGGTTCACTTTGCCAAAGGATACGTTCGCTAGTGAATGTATAGCAATGAAATGTCAGGTTCAATATAACCCATACAATAACATCAGAAAGAGTTTAAACAAATCTTTTTTGTCTGCTGCTAGACTACCTGATTTCACTTCAAGCGAAAGTCCTCAGGCAACACACAAAGGCAGAATCCAACAATAGGTGGAATTGAGTGAGGGGACATACTTATCCTCAAATTAATTAGATGAAAAGTGATTGACTAGAGAAATGAAATTGTGAAGTCAATCAAAACTAGATTGAGAAGTGATGGAGAATACATTACTAGTCATGCACCTTGTCTGAGAGTCCACTTGACTTTTTGCCAAGGGATGTTTTTTTTCCTCCATCTGCAGATCATTTTGAACGTCACTTATCACCAAGCAGTCCTCTTTACAGATTTAGCAAATGTCAAGTCAGTCAAAGCTTTATTTTTAATCAAGCCTGTGAAATACCATGACGAACTTGACTGAAAAGAGTGTTCAGGTATTTCCATATTATAATAGAAAGCATGAAGGACTTTCATGGGCAGCCTCATAAAGAAGCTATTTACGTTCTGTATTATACAACCCCTGTTTGCAATATAGGGCAGTAAAGAGCAGGGGGAAATACAATTCTTTGTGGGGAAGGAGTGGGATTTCTCCCTTTTTTGGTTCCCCTCGGTGAGGGCTTCTCCGGTATGTGCTGCCGGGTCTAAAAGTATCTGTGATAGCTCCAACGACCTCTGAATCAATACATTAATGTGCACTAAGAGCTCCAAAGGCAGATACATCCTCCACTCTCCCTTGCTAACATGCAAATACACTTTTGAGTGCCATGCATGAAGCCCGGCTGCCAGTGCTTCACCATGTGTGAGGTGATTTCTCATGGACTTTTTGCTGCCATTAGCCAGGTGCCATTTGGACTCAGAGATTGTAATGAAACTCCTAAATGACCCTGATGAGGTACGGCAGGATGCGGAGGAAGACTTTTGACATTCCTCCAGGAGGACTGTCTCCTCTGCAGAGCCATCAGCGACCGTATCAGCAAAGCCTCATTAGAGACGGAATCCATCTGTAGAAAGGGGAATTTTTGCAACATTAATTTTAACACTGCCAATCCAGTAAATAATATTCTAGTTATAGCCTTGGTCGCCAGCTAAAAAGAGAGAGAAAAAGACAGGAAAAGAGGGGGCTGAGAGCGGACAGAGTGAGAGACCCACTTAGTCTAAAAGGCAGTTTTCTCAAAGCCATTTTTTTTCATTCTTGGCTAATCAAGGTCTGTACAACTGCAAAAATAATTCTTTATTTCCTTCTTCATTTTAATTATGTATTCTTTTTTTTTTTTTACAGTGGTTTTGTTTTCCATATATGTAAAATTGAGGGCACAATAACCTTATTAGATTTGATTACATCATGTTAAAAATAAATAAACTATATATTTATAGAAATATTAAATTTTATAAAAAAAAACTAAACTGAACAAAACTAACTTAGATCACTTTCAACAAGCTCATTCGTTCATCAACAATTACATTCACAGCCCCTAAGGCAATCCACAATTTAGCATTTATGAAACTTAGTTGAATCTGTAAGTAACACTTCTCCTGAAAAACATTATTGACAAAGGCTGACAATGCTTAAACATATTGACATCCAGTACCACATTACATCAATACGTCATCCAAGGTGACATGTGATTGGATGAAGCTTGCCAGGCACTGCCTTATTATGCTTTGATAAGACCTTTAGAAAATTAGCAAATCCATACATTAATTAATTTTAAATGCAGCTCGAAAATGGAAATCATATAAGTTTAATATGAGCCCAAGGTCAATGGTATTTCTAATGAGTTTTCAATTTCTGCAGTCAACACATTTTCATTACATCTGATTTCACTCTTATTTTCGCCTTGTCTAAATCAACATGCTGCCCACAATTATACAGATTATTCTGAGATATCCTGCCATGCACACAAAATGAAATCCCCACTTTGCTGCTATAATAGGCTAATAAAATATTTACAGATAAAAATGGAAAAAGTACCCAAGCAATGGCTGAGACATGATCAAACGGACAAAATCAATGAGAATTTACTTTTTTGAGAGTTGCTCTCTCTAAGCTGTCTCTATCTGCTGAGGTAGCTGCGGTGGAGTTAACTAGGATAAGTGGACCACACAGGGGCAGGAGTTCGATAAAGAAAGCTAGAGCAGAAGTTAATGATTATGGATATGCAAGGATGGGCTGGAATACTTAAGCACATGTATAACTTCATTTAGGCAACTTGAGCTATTACCAATAGCTCTATGAAAACACTGTTTTGAATAAGTTGTGTTAAAGTTTTAGCAAGTAACAACGTGTTAAAACAGCTTTTTCAAAAGGGATTGTGCTGCAGTAAAAAAAAAAACTGATCAAACAACTCGTAGACTTTAAATTCTTAGCGTTTTGTGCCATTTCCTAGTTGGGTGGTAACACATTAATTATAGAATACTATCAGTTCCACTACCTTGGTTCATATTAATTTTTCCCCTGGTTGATTTTATGTCCCTTTTCCCTCGGACCTCACTCCACCTCTGAAACATTAAGGCTGCATACCAATCATTTCATTTTAATACCCCTGTGAGATTACTAGGTAAAGTATTATGGGAGACACATACTGTTCGTGGTGGTCAGCAAAGCAGTTGGTGCTTAGAAGAAGCAGTAAGTGATGCTTCATGCAAAATGTTTCTTATTGATTGGAAGTGTTTCATTAAATTGTCATATCCACCATAATAATGACTGTTATGAACATGGAAATGATCATGTTTCTTATGGATTTGTACCGTAAATTATAATCCCTTGTCAAAGCTGTGATCTCTCTCAAGTCGACACAGCAAAGTTTACACTTTAATAGGTGGGGCAAAAGAATTGTAAAGACCCATTTTCTTTCACAGTTGAACAAATCGTTAAGTAACAAAACAGGTCATTGATTTTACAGCTTTGTCCAGAGATTTTATGAGACCTAAGTGACTCTCATAAGATTTCACTATGCATCATTAAATCAGAGATGTGGATGATCCCCCAAACATTTTACCCTCTATAATGTCAATGAGCTAGGCACTTTAACGCCTCTCCATAAGAGGAGCAAAACATACCTCGAAGCTGGGAAAACAAACTCAAAACACCAAAAGAGTCAAATGAAGGTTTAGTTGGTAAAACATAACTATGAATTCCATAATTCCTTGATGAATACATGAAAACCCTTACTGTATTCCATCCATCCATTCTTTAGAGAAGGCACTTGAATATTTGAATTTACTTTGAACCTTCTTGCTGGAGAACGGGCTTGTGCTAGGCTTTTAAAATTAATTTTCATAATACATGAAAAGGCTTTTAAAGACTTGCCTACTTAATGGATGACCTTCTGAGGAGACAGTGAAGTGTAAAAATGTTGCTTGATCTCCAAGAGCAGTGGTAGAATTGAAAACGGTGCCATCTGTCTGCTCCACACTCAATACGGAGTCCCAAAATATGACATCAAAATAATAATGAGATGGTTGTGATTTTGCCACAGAAAGCCAGGTTTCCATCCTAGCCCTCCTGTAACCCAGTCTCTCCGAGTGCATGAGCACCACTGTCCTGCATTTGAAACGTTTTTCCTGTCTTGGCCTGTCAGACCAAAAGCACCCTGTTTATTTGGTGTGCAGAGACAAAATGGAAATTTGGCCAGACACGTCTCTGAGTAAATGAGTGTAGGTTGCAGCGCTGCTCACAGGTTTACCCCTCTGGAGTTGAATTGGGAGAGCCTCCCAATCAGTATGCAGCAGAGTAGTGTGGTGGCCACTGGGTTTAGGGCTTTGGCTGCTCGACTACAGTGAGGTAGGGCAATGGTGGAACTCTTCTGCCCTAAAGCAAGGCTTTTGCTATGGTGAGAGAAAGGGATGGGGGGACGCCCGGTCCGATAGTCATTCGAATTGTTCATCCAAATGTTAAAATAAGCATTTGCTTACATCAGCAAACCCAATGGTACGTTGTCAACTGCACGGTAAACAGACTCCTTTCTGTTTTGCTTTTTAATGCAGAATGGGCATTCACTTTTCAAAACAGCCTCATAGAAAGAGAGCCTTAGAGTGTAACTGAACCTCGTAAATTGCAAATGAGAATATGACAATCATACATCAATCGATTTAAAATTAAAGTTACAATTCAAGGAGTAAGATGGGAATGACTATCGGGAGAGCCACTTGCCTGTCAGGAAAATAACAGATCCAAAGTACCTTTTGGTATCCTAAATTAATTATTTGACTGGAACAAAGATAAGGTGGCGTTGTGCAATGTTGCATGAAAGCCACATAGACAGCAGCATGAACATGTTACCCTTGTGTTATCTCAACCTGTTATCTCTCAAATTATCATAATCATTTGACAATGCAGCCATGTGCTAGATTCCAATGACTTCCAAACATGAATACTGTAGCTTGCTCAAGGTTGTTTCTTTTTCTTTTCCCTCTTGTTGTCTTTGTGCAGAAGGCGAGAGGGTGTCAACAGATTGAGTCGGTGCAACCAGGGCGTCGGGGGATTTGTAAATTAGCCTGGCCACATATGGGGATGACACAAGTGGACATGAAAAAGTATGTTGGATTGGGGTCAAGTACTAGTTTTAATCTTAGCAGCGGGGGAAAGCATACACTGCAAACAAGCTCTGGCCACAAGGTATGGCATAAGGACAGGGCAGATGTGTCAGAGAAAATAAGCAATAGGGCCAAGTATTTCTAATCTATATTGTGATAAAATAATATGTATAGTTAATATTACTTATTATACAGTATTATTATTTGAACAGTAAGGGTGAATATGAAATCAACAACATATGCTATCTTGCCGATTTATTTTTAAGTTGACAGAGAAAACACAATGCTATTTTCTTCCTCGTTAAATACCAGGTTAGATGTGATAGTCCCAGCATGTGGTTTAGTGCTGTTTGTACCGTGTATCTTGAACAAATTCCAGAAATCCCTCCCAAGTTTGTATCAAAACTGTAAATATTGCGTCAGGTTGAGCTTTGAAAGCATGAACAGTTTGGGTTCAGAGGCTATTTCCTCGCCTAAGGGATATACTGTATCCAGGAAACTATAATGTAACTCGAACTGTTATCGATTAAAGAACATTATTGATAAGAGGCAACTCTGTCTTGAATACATGCGAAAAATCGTACCAATAATACTTGAAAACAGAAGCTTTTGCCCAAAATGATTTACTGTGTATAATACCAGTGTACTTTATAGTGCAGAGGCCCAGCGAATAAAATGGCTGCTCTTGGCCCATTCATCATTTTCACCCTTAAATCTGTCAATTACCAAGATTTTGAGTGGTGCTTGATGGAGCACTCTCTTGTCCAACAGGATTAGGTGTCTGGCTGGTGTTGCCAGTGGCCACACTGGTGTGTCTTGACTGGCAGTGCAGTTATTTACTGTAACTGGGATGTGGCATGTAAATGTTTGTCAGATCCATGGCCCCTGTTTAGTGTGGCCATTATTTTTATTCTGTCAGTCGTGTCACTTTGAATCGGGGGCCATGTCACCCATACTGGTCCCCCACAGCCAAATGAACTCAGTGGGCCTTGGCCTCTTGAAAGCCACGGCCTTTCACTTCCAGAGCTGTCGTAGGACTTAAGTCAATTGTGGTGGACAGGCATGAATCCTATTTTACTATTCAGGACCAGTTGGAGAAATATTGGCATTAGCACACCTTTGTAACAAATATTATCTACTCATACTTCTTTGGCCTATTAGGCATGCAGTGCAGAAAAGTGATCTAGTTTCTTGCTTGTGAGTATTGAATATGAAATAGAGTTGCAAGGTACTCTGGAATTAGTGTATAAGGTAAAGCATCACAATCCAATCAATTTAAGAACACTCCTTAACTCCTTTTACTCTAGTAGATTTTGTCTGTGAGATAGCAAGATAAAGAGATGTGGGTGAGAGAGACCGAGGGGCGTTTGGTTCAATATCACAAAGAACCCACCAAACCTTCAGACCTGGGTTAAGAACCCCGACCTAAAAGCCATAGATGTGCTAACCATCTACCGCATGGCCCCACCTGCCATCCCTTCATCCCTCCATGGCCTCGGGAGCTAATTGACATATTCTGTCGTTAATTATCAAGGTGATGTGACAAGTGTTCCCCCAGAGGTACGGCGGGCTCTGGCATATCTGCATTGCGGAGTAGTTGCTTTGCCGAGCGTGACATCAAGGTGTCCTTTGGACACCGACCCTCCTTCTCTGCTGATTAAAGATCCTGTCATGTCCTATCGTCCAGCACCAATAATTACATCGGAAAACATAAACCTGGCCTCTAATGAACCGCTGCTCCATGATTATTTGATCGATATATACACAGAGGGAGGTGTGCGTCTATTTCTGTGTGGATGGAATGCCACGATGGCACTTTGGAGATGTGTCAATTATGGTATGCAGTGACTAACTCTTCAACAATGAGCAAACTAATTCTTTGTGAGACCTGTGGCTCGATATATAGACTGCTGTATGCGCATTAGGGGTGTCGTGCGAGATGAACAACAGATTCGAGTCGAGCAGACGTAAGATTTTTTTTTAAACTATTTATGCACCTATTGGGGTTTTGCCGTAATATTTGAATGATTAAAGAGCTCTGCCTTAAAACAGCACTACGATTACAAACAGGGCTACAACCTGATTACTCACCCAGGTGCTCAATAGCACAGTTTGAATATGAATAAAGGTCAGGTCTGGCCACCAAACTTTCTCCACGGTAAATGTGCATTTTTAAATTTATCCTACTAAATAAAATAAATTTTTTACTTACGCTCCATTTTTTCAATCCAATTACGGCAAATGCTCTGACTTCAAATTGATGTCTGAGCACTGTACGCCCTAGTTTCAATCAATACTTTTTATGTTGTGCTAAATGATGAATGTTCAATATAGCAAGAGACAAACAAATGCAATATTAAACTCAAATTCTGTTGAAGAATGGGTTATGCACACAATGTATTTTACACTGGCAGGCTACAGTTAAATGGATCAGGGTAATTTGTCATACATTGTCTGTCTCGTTTCTCATTCCAACTGGCCCTGGCAAGTTTAATTTGATGGAAGTCATTATGTGATATTAGGGCGTTGGGGAGTGGACTTGTGGACGGGTGGACGGGTGGATTGGTGGCTGGTGTTGAACACAAAGAGTTCCCTAATTAAGATCACTTGGGCTCCCATGTGCATGCCCCTGTAATGCCGATATGAGGGGTTGCTACAGAACAAGGTCAAGTCGCCTACCGTGAGACAGCCGCAGCTTTTATTTTAGGGCATCAACCAGCCTCGGGCGTCAAGCCAAACGTCAACCTGGATGAACGTGACCGCTACGCTAACAACGGCGAGTTGCATGAATCCTGGCCAGGCGCTACTGCCTCCTTGTGATATTTATTAATTATAGAAAGCTCCACAGATGTGTATGTGTATTCGTGTATAATCATATTCCTGTAAAAACCTAAAAGATGCATGTAGGCCTCTCCTTTTCCATAATATGTGATGTTAATACCTGTTCTAGCACCTGCTGCTCTGCAACACAAAGTCTTTTCCTGTCATGGTTTGATTTTCCATAGCTTTATCAAAGCAACCTAGTCAAAGACTCTGCGTTCAAAACCCCCACGTCTACTTGATTGTTACCGTGGCAGCGTGGAAGAGAGGATGGAGATAAGGCAGTGCTGGGCTCACAGTACAGGGCTGTGTAAAAGGGCTCCAGAGTGATATGTGGTGACAGTGCGGTGCCAGGCTGTTGACACAGTCGTCGTCTCCTGGGTGCTGGGGGTGGGATGGCCCCAGGCTTGATTATTTACAGGCCTGCGTGTCTCTAAATGTTCTGTGAGGCACCGGGCAAATTCTTCCTCTTGCAAGCCCTTTAATTGGATCAGACCTATCATTTATTAATGGTCCAAGTATATGCTAGTCTGTATATTTTCCCCATTTGCTGCATAATTATTAATGGCTGAAGGATCAAAAGGCCGATAGGACCCATCTGAAATGTCGGGGCTGAGAGAGGAATGGATTCGCCAAGAAGCGGAGGAAAAACTGTCCTTTGTACCTAGATAGAGAATGATGGGTTTCTTATGTGTGTTGACACCCTGGTGTGATGCATGCATCGTCAATTTACACAAAGGGTCTGAAATGTTTTGCATGTGCTTGCATCATACCGCATTTTCATCGTCTGAACAGGAGATTGTCAAGAGGAGGCTTGTGGGCTTGATACAAGCAAAAGATTCCAAACATTATACAGCGCCGCTATTTCGAATGGTGAATTTCTCTTACTTTGGTCCCAACCACTGCAGTGCATTGAGTTTAATGAGTGACATCAATTGGCATAAAGCAGGGATTTGATTCCCTAGTCCTCATCTAGACTCTGAATGACTGTGTGGGGAGTTTTGTACGCGGGAATGTTCACATCCTAGCTTTGAAAGACTTCATAAAGTAAGAGGAGAACTAAATTATTAAATACGTGTACTTAAGATGAGCTCAATGGCAGAGGGGGGAAAAAATCAATTCTGTGAACTGAAGGAGTGGAGAACTACTAGGACCTTTTCTGACAGAAATAACGCTTAACTTTCTACAACGGGAGAAAAAGATCTAGAGGTGCCTTCATAGGATGTCTTTCAAGTCACATGTTGCAAGCTAGTCACTGCCGCTCTCTGCAACCAAATGAGACATGACATTCTCTTGACAGGCCAGCATACTTGTCCCCATTAATTATTTATAACCTGCCCTGGCAAAGTGTGTCAGACTGGAATTTAATTGTCAAAGTCTCATTAGACTAAAGGGCATTTTCCTGTCACTCATTCGACTAAATTGTGTATGTTTCTTTTGTAGGAACACCGTCAACACTAGCCATTTTTACTTATATTCTCACAAGAGATGCTAGGGCTGAGGAATTGTGTGTTGTATCTGATGGGATGTAATATTCAACTAGTATTCAACAGTAAAGTCGTAAAGGTTATATTGAGGAGTGCACCTGGAAATGTAGCCCTATTTATGGGAAGCTGAAGTATGCTTTAATTCTCCTAGTGGCTACTCAGGAGTATTTGTTTTCCGTTGAGATGAAATGTATCAAATGTCAAGTAGGGAGTGGAAAAGCGACAGCTCCCAGCTATGTTCTGTCCCTGTCTGTTAGAATGAAGGGCGCATCAAAACTGCCACGAGCCGTCTTTAGAATGCCACTGAGGATGATAACAGCAAACGTCAATCAAGGAAAAATATGTTAGCTTGACAGTCGACTGAAAAACACAATGATAACATTTCTCCCCAAAGTACTGTTCCTTTGATGTTGGGTCATAGGAATGACAGATGCATGCTATAATATGAAATGGAGCAAATGAGCTATATGGCAGTTTCAATCTAATTATCATTTGTACTTATAGTAAGAAAT
This sequence comes from Galaxias olidus, assembly GCA_026901105.3. Lineage (NCBI taxonomy): Eukaryota > Metazoa > Chordata > Actinopteri > Galaxiiformes > Galaxiidae > Galaxias > Galaxias olidus. The sequence goes on from JAPMUY010004946.1 coordinate 146,828, forward strand.
CTCTCAGCAAACAAATATCTTCAGTTACCAAAATAGCTTGTTGGTGTGACATGACCATGGAATTATAGCACATGTTCACCCACTGTTTAAGATGGGAAACGGCCTTGATGTTCGCTGTACTTTGACCCACAGTCTGCAATGAAGTTTTGATGTGACATATGTTACAATGAAAGTGGGTGAGCCTGACTGATGTTGAAGATTCAATGGGCTGAGATTGGAATTAAAGCCCAAGTGATAAAGGAACTTGTGTAGACCTTTGTTTGATGTCAGAAGGGACCAAAGATTTTCCAATGAAATATAATGTGGCCTGAGACAGATATTTGTGAAGTCTAGACATGTGACGTAGGATAAGCGTGATCAATGACTCAGGTTCTGAATGTTCACTTTCGAGAAAAATAAACATTGTTTATTGTAGCCTTCTTATAAATGATTCTATTTTAGTTACACATTTTATTATGTGTTTTTATCAAAAATCTTTAAAAAAAAAAAAACCTTAATTATCTTTTGCGTTATTGTGTACTGAATTAGTCTGCTTAGCTACAGGGGCGAGTTTAGAACCTGGAAACATCAGGGGCTTAGACCAGACCACAATTTAGTTTTTAAGTAATGCTTAAGACTATTCAGGCTAGTAAAGAAAAACTTGTCATTCCTTGATCGCCTGCTAAAATTTATTTTGGAATGCTATAGTATTGCTATAGTTTAACGGGATGTATAGCTATATAGGCCAACATTAGTTCTTACCATGTCTTTTTTTATTCTTTTGAAAACAGCATGTTGTTTTGCATCGTCTAAATCTTTCTGTGAAAAATGACATTGTATGCACTGCATAATTGTTGTGAATTCACACGCTAGAAGTACAGCGTCTAATGTTACTAGTGGTAACGACCAGTGTGGCTATATAAACGCTTACAAATTGAAACTGTCTTGCGTTCCCTAACCCCGATTATCTTTCTCTACATACACACACATGCACAATTTGTGGCCATGAAACATACACAAAGTGTATGTTTGCAACAAATAATTAATATTCATAATGTTAAATATTTTGTCGGTAAAACAATACCCGTGGCTAAAGAATAATGACCCATGGCTATAGCCCAATAGCCAGGCCCTAAACACACCCCTGCTCAGCTATACACCCTACAAATACTTTCTGTCATGGCAGGTTGCCCATCTTAGTGACAGGTGGAATCAGATATATTTGTATAAATAAAGACAGAGGCGCCTAAAAGTAGCACAGCCCTTTTGTGCTAATGAGTTCCAACCAGCAGTTTAACAGAAAAATGTCATTCAAGCCCTTGGCTTTTGAGCATCTGACAGTTGGGTCACACGGCCCTCAAGGGGACGGGATCACTTTAACCACGTTGCACTTGGCTTTCACACAAAGGCTGCCTTTAGTCCTGGAGCCATGTTCATAAGGCTAAGTTTTAATCAACAAGAACTAATGTAAATACCCAACAGGCTACCAGGGCAGGGCAATCTTTGTGAATGATCAGTCGACTCATAGATTGTACAATCAATCTCATAGTCTGTCTTTGGTGACTGATCAAATTCGATTCAGAGTCTTCCTTTTTTACAGGTATGAATAATAGGGGGAATATCATTATTGAAATTGAAAAGAATTGCTTTCAGAAATATATATTTTATGTAGGACCATTTATCTTGAGTAGTATTGGAAGATAGAGTGCCTGCACTCCACACTTTTCACAATTAAATATTTGAAAAGTTTGAAATGGTTTTGTTATCAAATAAATATGAGCAAAAGGTAGAGATGTCATTCTGTTTCCAGGAATATATATTCTCATACTAAATATTTTAAGACTAAATGGAGTCACATTTTTATGTTAACCTGGATGAACCTGTTACTTGAAAGGGGACAGGCACAATATGATGGACTTATTGATTCTCACTTTAATTATTTATGCATCTTTGATTTATTAGATTATTCTGTCTGTACAATCCACTCTGAAGTGTCATTTCTATCATACAGTACATACATTATATACTTCTCATGCCTGGTCAATGTCCATTTTACAGTTAAAACTGCTTTAAACCTCTAATTTTCTTTTATTTAAGAAATAAATTAAATTGTACAGCTTTAAAAGAAAATTCTTCTTATGGCTGGTTATCTTGATCTTAGAACCGAAGAGACAAAGAGAGAGAGGGAAGCAGGGCTTCAATACTTCCCCTTGTCACTGGGGTCTCACAAAAGGGACTGAAATTTTATTTTAGAGTGACTAACTTTTGACTTGTCTGATTCTTGCAACCTGTCATCATTTCAAATGTGTCTGTGGGGCCTCCATGGCTACCTTAAAACTCAGACTGAAGTCCTGTATAATTTTCCCATCTTCCCCAGCTCCCTCTGTGCTAAATTGCATTGGAAGATGGATTTTTGGCATCTGAGGCTGTCAGGTCTCCACCGGGGAAGACTTTATGCACTAGTACACCCGCTATGAAAGTGAATTCTGCAGGGATGGAGGAGAATCAGAGTGTTGCGTCAAGTGCTACCACTCCAGCGGGTCTCAGGGCATTTTTCTATCTCTGATTGTATGTATTTAAGAATAATGTTGAGGCTGTGGATATTCCTTCATTTCACACATCGTCTCAATTGCACGAAATTGATTGTAACGATGGTGGGATTGGAGCTTAAACGTGTCAAAATGCACAAGCCGTGGCTTCGAGAGGGTGGCCTAATGCCTGGATCTCAGTGATGGCCGTTTCTAGTATAACAGCAGCCTGTTCGGAGCTCCATCGATTACATTTCTAGGTAAAGTAGGTAAACAGTAGCCTATGGCCAAAGTTGTCCCTGCAGGGAGTCCTGCAGGGGAGTCGGTCTCCTCGGCTGGGTCTGCGTCAGGTGGATGTGACTTTGGGGATCTCTCAGCTGGGGGAATATACAGGGCCATCGATCTCACTACCTTCAGATTCACATGGTTGCCTTGCCTTGCCTGCCTCCTAAGTGGAGCGTGTTACGTGATTGAACAATATGTGGCGTTGCCCATGAGAAATTGGCCTTCTAGTTGAGCCTGTCTTCCTTTTATGGCCCGCACAAATGTTGTGTACACTACACGCACGTCCACAGAAACGTACACGTACCAACACACACAGGCAAACACACACAGTTCTGCCTCTTGTTCCCTTGTCCTCCGATCCAACTCTCCAGGCTCAGAGGGGTTTTTCTTTCATGACACACTCTAACAATGACTGATGGGTATCAAAGCCCACAACAAAATGTCAGTCTCTGTTTCAATCGTGTATAACCGATTTTGTCATATTCAAAATAGGGTGCTCATAAGTCTAGTTGGATTTGAGAAAACGCTCTCTTTTGTGGCATAAATAAAATCAGTTAGATCAGGCTATTTACAAAGTAGAAGGTCATAGAATATAACCATACATCTTTCAGGGCCAGAGATATACATAATGGGGTAATTTGGCTTGAACTGTAGATACAACTCGCCAGTGTCTTTCACCGAGGTTGAGTTGAATTCTGTGCTTGACAATTGGAACACGTCTCATCCCCTACATAGCTGACCCTCCCTTATCAATCTGAATCTGAATTTGATGAGCCACACATTCCAGTCATACCCGAGTGTGTTTGTTTAGCATTACAGCAAGAGCTGTATGGACATATCCCTCTACACAAAAGGTTAAAAATCTATATTCACTGGGCAGAAACTTAGAACAACAACGCATGAGATTGTCATTAATTTACAGCAGGTGCATTCCCCGATGCGGCGCCTCTCTGGCTCCGCCCGTCTTTGTTTATATCTTTAAGGCCCTTGAGCAATCCGGCATAGTAAAACAACACTTAATTAATCAGAAAAAGGTGATTATGTTATGATATTAAACAATTAAGCACAATTTAATTGATGCCGGAGCTCTACAGTCAGCAGATATCTTCAGTCTTAATATTGTGGTGGAGCACCAGACTGGATATTGGCATGGGCCTATGAGAGGTGATGACAGTAGCTTGTGGACAGACCATGTTCACTTTGAGCAACATCCATCCAGCTCATGAGGCCCATAAGTACCAACTTGGCTCTTAGGGCTCAATGGACAATAAAGGAGAACTGGTATCATGGCTATCTTTGACCACCGAGGCAAATAAAGAAAAGTAGCAAAGGCCAGAATTACTCAGTGTTTTCTTTTAGGTCTCGAAAGTAAGCAAATGAGACAATTTGAGCGAGTAAAGAAAATGCTTTTCTGGAAATCATCATTTATCAAGGCACGTCGCTACAGCTAACATGTCTGGCCTTGATACCTACTGTTCATTTTCAGAAATTAGTTGTTCCCCCCTAGAAAACAATATCCGTACTATTCTATTTATAAAAAGTGAAAGTTGAGCCTGAGAGATGATAGCATGTTAATTATGAATCAACTAACCTCAGGGTCAATTCTTTATTTGTCATGAATGATACACCTCTCACTTGGCACAACTACAGACACCAAAGAGTCAGGTTGTCCTACTGCATGCAGGATGTATTATATAATTCAAGTGAATAGGCCAGCTTGGCAATATTTTTGCTTGGCCTATGGCTTTGCCCACTGTAATGCCCTTTGCTCAATGGGGAATTTGCTTGGAGCCATGGAATCTACCTGGCAGCATGCCCAAGACAAGAAACTGTGAAAGCACTATACCGACTCAAACAATATCCTGGCTGTGTTGTTCTCCTGTTGATTTCCACCAATCTCAGGGTGTGTAAACAAACATTGGAACTATTTTCTTCTCACGCACCTATAGAAGCAGTATTTCATTATTGAATGTACAGATTATGATAAAAAAATACATGAGTGATGATAAGAATGTAAGGGCAAATAACAAACTTAAAGAACGAAGGCTTTGGGAATTAAGAGCATTGGTCTCAGAAGATGGAAACCGTTCCCTTTCACAAAAGTGTTAAATCCTGTCTAACAGGTTTACCTTTCTCCTTCATGCATATTTCTCAGGTGTCCTTAAGAAAACTCCTCAATGTTAGGCGCAGTAATTAGCCAGAATGTGTGAGACTTCTGCCAGGTTTAAAGCAAAATCCCGTCGGGATTTGCTCCGCTTTCACGAGACATTTTAGCTTCACTTCCCCCTTCTCTGTTTCGAAAAGGATTACATGCCAAAATCATTTATGCAGCATAAAACATGCCTTTTGGCATAAAGATTACTTTAGTGAAGTTTGTTCAGTAACTCATACATTTTGTAAAGCTGGCTGACCTTTCACACTTATAAACCACAAGGAATAAAATCAGGAATACGGTTTTGGACTTATCAATTGTGACAATCCGACACTGTTAAAATTGACCCTTCGGATTGTCTTTGAAATAGAGAGAGAGACAGAGATACACAATGTGAGGTATCTTTTATAAGTGTAAATCAAGCATAATTAAATACGGTAGCTGGACAGATTATATACTTCTATCACTGTCTGTAAAAGTTTCTAGTATCATAAAAAGACATATGGCGTGTGCTATTAAGTGACGCTAAGTATATCCAACGAGACACGTGCACTACAGCTGAACGGATATGTGTCTAGAATGAAAGGATGGATGTATGCATGAATGGACATAAGAATGGATGGATGGATGTGTGCAGCTATTCTGCTTGGCTGCATAATTTGGCTAAACTCAGCTTGGTGAGCCAATACAATCCCTCCAAAGGTAAACTTGGTAAGCCCATACCATAACTCCAAGAGTTGGCTTTCTACAGTACACACCAGACCCACTTTCATAAGGCAATTGCAGGGAAAATATGACATCCTTATATGACATAACCTGTCTCATCGTTCTGAAGTATACACCTCCTTGAGTGATGAGTGAGAGAGGAACGCCAGCACTCTGACAGCTGAGAAATTATTTCTCACAAGGATCTTGTGAGCGGAAGAGTTTACCAGAGGATGGAGCTACATAGGCTCAAGGCCTGTACAAACACCAATGCTTTAGTTTTGTGGCAGTAAATAAACCACAAGCAAATATCAATCTTATCTTGCATGTTTAGCTGCACAAACACTGAATGGTGTGGGACATACACCGATCAACCAAAACATTAAAACCACATGCCACTCTTTGTCATGCTCCTCAAACCATTCCTGAACAATTGTTGCAGTGTGGCAGGGTGCATTATCCAGCTGAAAGAGGCCACTGCCATCAGGGAATACTGTTGCCATGAAGGGGTGTACTTGGTCTGCAACAATGATTATGTTGGTGGTATGTGTCAAAGTAATATCCAGATGAACCCCAGGACCCAAGGTTTCATCAGACCAGTCCACCTTCTTCCATTGCTCCATGGTCCAGTTCTGACGCTCACGTGTCCACTGTAGGTGCTTTCAGCAATGGACAGGGATCAGCATGGGCAATCTGAGCGGTCGGCGCCTGCGCAGCCCCATACAGAGCAAGCTGCAATACACTGTGTGTTTTGACACCTTTCTACCATAGCCAGCATACATTTTATGCAATTTGTGCTACAGGCGCTCTTCTGTGGGATCGGACCAGAGGGGCTCACCTTCGCTACCCACGCGCATCAATGAGCCTTTGGCGCCCATGACCCTGTTGCCGGTTCACCAGTTGTCCTTCCTTGGACCACTTTTGGTAGGTACTAACCACTGCATACCGGGAACACCCCACAAGACCTGCTGTTTTGGAGATGCTCTGACCCAGTCATCTAGCCATTACAATTTGGTCCTTGTCAAAGTCGCTCAGATCCCTACGCTTGCCCATTTTTCCTGATTCCAACATATCAACTTTAAGAACTGACTGTTCAGTTACTGCCTAACATATCCCATCTGTTTACAGGTGCCATTGTAACGAGATGATCAATGTTGTTCACTTCACCTCTCAGTGGTTGTAATGTTTTGGCTGATCGGTGTATATAATTATTGGTGCAAACAAATGGCCATTACATGCATGGGAAGATGATGTGCCTTGCGAGGGTCCAGTAGACAGCCACATGATGACAGACTGGGAGGGGTTTCATTAGGAAATGTCCGGTGCCATTGTCCTTCTCCGACTGCTTTTAGCTTAATCAGAACAACATAAGCACCATAAAAATGGGTTACAGATCATTTCCCAGGTGATAAACTATTGATGTTTTCCAGGACATTGATGTGCAAACAGCACAATAATTTATATTCCCCTCAAAGTGCTGACTGGAGTATAAAAGCGATCCGTCATTTGGAATATGTCAGTGTCCTGTAATTCATAGCCTACTTAGGATTATTATTTTTTCATCTATAAAAGCTTTTATTTTGTTGGCCAAGATTGTGACTTACCTAATCTATAATAGAGAAATTTTCTTGAACTAACAAAAAATGGCAATAATGGGAATATCATTTTTTTTGTGATGCAATTGTGTGCTTCATTTAGCTTTATGTATCTTTATAGGATTACATTCATTAAAAACACAGACTAAAGGGGAGCGTCTTTACGTTTTAGGTGTCTGGTACTCAAAAAGAAACTTTTAGCATCATGAATTAGCCTAAAGACAATTTTCTTTGATTATCTTGTTTATTTAAGGTTTCAATCAAGGGTTGCTGACTCCACTTTAGTACTAATTGTTAACATTAAAACATAATTAAAAAGTGACGATGAAGCAAAGAGAAATAAACAAGCTATTACATGTATAACCTCTGCTAGTTTAAAGTAATAATTATATATGTGCAGATTATTTTATAGCAAGTAGGTAATGCCAGAAGGTAGGTATTCAGTAAATATAAAAACATCACAACAATAAAATAAGAAAAAAAATACCTTGAAATACTAAGATTAATGTCAATTGGACGTCTTATGATTTAAGAAAAGACCTCATGTGCTTATTTACTTTTGCACACTCTACAAGATAAACTATTGAAAGTGTTAAATTATGTATGTCTTGTACACCATAAGGGGATTTGTTTTGTACGTAAAGTGTGTCAATCGGTACTTGTTGCCAATAATGTTTTATACAGTGCCTCATCAGCTCTGTTACTCACCACTATGGTCATCAATACACATCAACATATGAGAGCCATTCAGTGACAAAGCTGGATGAACGCCAGCAAAGAGCCCGACACTCCCTTTGGGCCGGATTGTTCTCACCAAAGTCGACACCCCACTTGCTGATTGATGAGAAATATTATGGCCGGCAGGAAAAGCAAAGTGGAAGACGAATGAGTTTAATGCCACAGCTCTCGTCACATCTAAGGACCACAGCTCTTTATTAATATTTTGTTTGGTCCTGCAACTATCCATCTCTATTATGTTTCACGTGTAGGATTGGATCTGTCGCTTCAGTTATTTACTGGCATTTGTCTTTTGGCTGTAGTGTGTGTATTGTATTGGTTTATTCAGAAATGGCCTGCTCTCAGGTAGCTTCTTACTCCTTGACTGGTCTTCTAAACTATTCTCTTGCGATACTGAGAATTATAATTTATTCTATAAATGAAACACTGGGCATTGCTTACTGTTGGCGTAATTTTTTCTTCTTGTCTCTTAGAGACTGGGCATATTCCTTACAATGCTTGCAAAGTGACGGATGTTTGGTGTAAAACTCAAACCTGGCAGGGGTAGTATTTATAGAATGTAGCTGTCACCTTTATATTCACAGTCTTTGTTGATGGAGCATCTCAAGAGGATTTTAAATCTGGACGCCAGTGAGGCAGCTTCTCTTTGCTGCTAATCAAGAGGACAACTTAATCAGCTGTAATGTTGGCGCGAATCCCCTCTTCTGCACCCTTAAGACCCAGGGAAGAAAGAAAAGAGAAGCAGAAAGGGAACATGTCAGAGGTCAAGTGCAGACAAACCAGCAAGCTGTGCTTATGAAAAATCACTGTGATTCTCCAAGTGTCAGAGGACTGAACAAAATGATGCAAATTCCACGCCGTAAGTGTTTGGAAGTGCCTCGTCGCGGCTGATTAAGGCTCTACAAATTCATGAGAATGTTGTAATTTTCTCTGCATCAAAATTCATGTGTTTCCTCATAAATCAGATTTGGGTTATTAGAACACAAACCTTACCATCTTCTTCTTCGACCATGTTGTAATACACAGGAGCAAACTAACTGACTTTGTTCAAATACGGTTCTATTTTATTGAAGCCATATCAAGAATAGCAAGGATAACAAGTGCACTGAGCATAACATAGGTTTGTATTTGGTAAGATCAATGCTTATTGAAGTTCAAATGTACTAATTGGAAATCGGCCATTAAAGTCAACAGGTCTTACTGTAGTTATGCCTCCCATTTTATTGAGCAGCATAAAGAAGCAACTGTCAGACTTTTCACAGGGCCAACCTATGCAAAGGTCAAATGTCTAAATTATTGATGGTCAGACTGTGTTGATAGACCTGTTAGCCGTGATTGTCTGTCTATTAAGCTGCGGAGTCAGTACTCGTCAGGGAAAGACAAAGTGTTAACTGATACTTTTCCTCTATGCTCAATTCTCACATTTACGATAGCTTTTCAGCAAACACAACAACGGTAATATTTGACTGAATTAGTTTATAAATCAACATAGTTGACACTATTCTCACAAAACAGAGTAATTTCTCTTTATAAAAATATAGGTGATGAATGCTGAACGTTTCACTTGTAGGGCATGTCACATCTAAAAAAGCAAAGCAATATTGACCAATTCTACTAGGAGCCATCGCATCCAATTGTTCTGGAGAGAGAGCAAAGCCTCTGACATTACTTTACAGTGAATCACAAAGGACTTGTCCTCAAGGTATACATCAAATATGTCTGCAAGATCGAAGTATATTATACAAAAAACGTTTAAGCTTGGATTTGAATTCCAAACTCCCTTTCAATCCTTAGGCTATGAAAATCCTGAAGTTATGATATCCCCTACTCAAGGACTGACCATGACTGAATTAATTAATTATCAAGCCCACATTAGACCAGTAATGAATGAATAAGCATGCTCTGATGACTTTTGCAAATGTGATAAAGAAAGCTTTACCCTGAGTAAAAGTGTAAAACAGCAGAACGAGACTGACATGCTAACTTATCATTATGTGAACTTCAAAATCAGTAATGATAAAATATCTTAATTGTACTGCACTGCTTCACAGAACCTTTGAAGTAAACAACATGATCATCAGCAGTTATACAAATGAGAACTGTATTGTGTGAATAGAGAATGAGTTGGTGTTAATATAGGTGTTAGTGGATGGTAGATAATAAGCATGTTTGTGTGCACAAATTGCCAACAGTGAAGTGGGTGCCTGTGCAACAGAGATCTAGAAAGCATGTCCGTGTGTGAATACCATAAAAAAAAATATATATATATGAGATTAGTTTTGGATTGTTACATTTCTTTCCAATTCAATGTGTAAAAGGCAACATAAAACGGGGCTACATGTGCTGTATACATAGTACAAGACAGGTATGTAGCAATAATGATTTTCATAATGACAAAATGTTGGGAATTAAAATTGATTAAAGCAACGAAATGACAGTATTCAGTACGATGACATTCTGGTTTTTTTCATGTGTTTATTTTTGTTTTACCTCATTTTGGTAAAATCTTTACCCACCATACATTTCGAATGTCAAGACTTTCATTACAACATGGCCAGGGGCTTGTGGTACAAGGAACAAAACAGCTTGCTTGTTTTATGCCCCTCAACCGAATGCACACATAAAAAAGTTAATAGAATGTATGAATAGATTTGTGATTTTTTCATTACCTTACCTTTTACCAATACTTAATAATTTATCAATGTTCAGACTCGTTATCTCAAAGGAATCATTAGAGTGATTTATGACTTGGCATGAAGCAATGAGCGCACAGGTGTATCCTAGGGTTTTGTCCTTGTAAAACAGAGCTGAATCAATTCTGATGGCAAGGATTGGCTAGAGAAAAGAGAGAGGGGGAGTTAGGGAATACACTCAGCTCTACAGACATGCAAAAGAAAAGGAGCGACTTGATAATCAAAGATGATTCTGAAACCAAAGTTAAACATTTTTAATTCATTGTAAATATTCATATTGGAATTATTTGTACATATAATTTTTTGTATAATATATTTCAATGTATAGATTTCACCTCTGGCTTGCCTCTGGAGCTAAGCAGTTAAGCAGAGTTGGTTCTTGTTCTCCTTTGAATGGGATACCTGTTGCTGCTTGGAAGGTGTTGGTTGACCAGTAGGCGTCACTCTACATTACTGTCATTGAGCCGACACTTTTATCCAATGCGACTTAGAAGTAGTGCTATCAACAAGAGAAAGTAAAAATAACCACAAGCCATGAAGATCCCTACCCCAATAGCCTAGATAAGAGCGATGCAATTGTCAAATTAAACACATCCAAAACCTAATCTACAGTACAAATAATTGTAATGTAAATTATTGTTATACTACAAAATAAGAGTACATCAAAAAGTATGACGTGCAAGCAGATGTAAATTCTACTTGTTAAATCTAAGAGCCAAAGTGTGTCTTATGTGTGTCTTATGTTTTGACGGAAGGTGGGACAAGACATTGAGGTCCTAACGTTAGTGGGGAGGTCGCTCCACCACTTAGAGACCAGGGCGGAGAAAAGTTGTGACCCGGGTGCCAGACTGCCCTTTCCACGGAGTGAGGGGGTAGCAAGTCGGCAACAGAGTGTGGGGTGTAGGGTCTGACCATCGACTGTATGTAGGAGGGTGCAGTGCCGGCCATTGTCCGATAGGCTAAACTCTACCCTCTGGTCTGTAACAGCCAAATGCTCCAGGACAGTGACAGGGACACTGTCGTGTACAGTGGATCTTTCTGATGGGATGTTAGTGGTCACTGAAGATCCATAAAAAGTTATCCACTCCAATGTTTTTGCTAAATGTGTATACATTAGTAACCTGAATCCATTTAGCCTAGAGGTTTTGTAATACCATATTTTATTTGTTAAATTTGTATTGATTAAAAATATGTTTGGAGTGCTCCAGTAAGCATGACAACACTTAGGAGGAGATAACTTGAAGATGCAGTGGGCTAGCTGCCTATTCTATGTTATGCCCATGCAGCTTGCTGGTTCCTGGCACCATACTCTATTACAGCAGTCCTTTCACTGACTTTGGGTGAGTGTGACGAGCTCAGAGACTTGACAACGATAGGAAAAGCTTTGTTTTTGTATTTTGCAATTTCAGTGTCGTAGGACGGTCTCAGGGCGCACCCACTTACCCCTTCCACACAGACATCTAAAGGTTTTACCTGAGTCATTGAACACTGGTTCGACTCCCGTTGCACCCATTCAGACAGCACTTCGGTCCTGGGAAAGACACGGGTAGCGGCCGTTCACACATATGACACGACTCTGCGAGTTACTGACTTGTGAGTCACTGCTGAACAGTCGTCATGTTGCGACGTCATTGAAAGTGGACGTCTCCACCATTGTTTTTTATTTTTGGTTGATAGAGTGGAGATCTCTGTACAAATTATCGGTGATGCAGCATGTTCACTGAAGCAATGGTTAATGAAAGGATTCACCCACTCCCTTAGTTCTGCAAGGATTGTGGTTGAAAATGCCTTTGAAAGGCAGCGTTGTTTATTAAGAGAAATTACATGGACCTTTGCCTTATGCCTGATGTCATTGCAGCTTGTTGCATTTCACACAAAGTTTATAATGCCGAAAGAGTGTTTTTCTGAGTGAAATGTTGATGGGGCTCAACTGGTACAATAGTCTGAGGATTTGTGAAACCATTACTGCCAACCTAACTTACTAACTCAAAATGAAAGTTGTCAATTAATAAAACAAACTATAAGATGCTTCACAGAACAGTAAGTTCAAAGATATTTGAACATGTGAAGTCTTCAGAGTTGTGCAACCATTAAAACATGGTAACTTCAAAGGGGTCAATAGCATTGATCAGTGCAACTGCCTGTGAATGTTTGAGACAGGTGTGTGAGGAGTGCTCATGGCACTGTGCTTCTCCGGGCCATCTTACTCTTTCTTCTATCCCGATGTGCTCCTGCACGTCCATGAGTCGAGTAAGAAGAGTGCTTTGTAGGTCCTACTCATGCTCCAATAACCTTTACAGACGGGCGTCTTGCCTGCATAGGAGAGTCCATCCTCAACTGATCTACAAAAACAGTGGCTATAGATGCAGTAGCTTGCTCCATATTTATCCTCTTCCTCTGCTGTAAATAATGAAAAACTATCATTAGGAACAGCAGCAAACACATGAAGCTAGCAAACTGGTTAACGTTAGCTAGCTACCACAAACAGCTTTAACCTACCTTGAAACACACTTATTACGGTTACAGTCTCTGTTGTAATCATGCCCTTTACTTAAATCATAATTTTTTCAGTGATGTAAAGTAATGGGCATGATTACAACAGAGACTTTAACAACATTGGTGTCAACGTTAGCTAGCCAGCTATTGTCTGTAGACAGCCGACTTGCTAGATAACGTTAACTTGTCAGCTGGCTTCCTTTTGACTGGTTAATGTTAGCTAGCAATCTAATACTACAGATAATAACTTTCTAGCTAATGTGCAAGACAAAACAGCTTTAACTTAGACAAGACGGTGTCTAGTCTGGTGTGGTCAGCTGTTTTCATGTTCAAGTGGTTAGTTTATGTTGTGGTTGTGAACTTTGGTGTACTGCTTCTTCAAAGACTTAAGTTCATTTAAAACTTTCTTTTGAGAGCAATGTATGCTTCCTTCAGCAAGCAAAGTTTATCATGGTCTATATATTTTACTGTGCCTGTTATTTGCATCTTAATGTATTTCTCCCTCGAATGGACAGAAGCTCTTTAACTTCGGAATCAGTCCAAATTTCTGTAGATGCTGTTGTCGATCCGACACAACAGTCTCGATAAATTGATATCGTACTCATACCGTTGTCTTGTACTTTTGTTCTTTGAACAGTTTGCATTTTCTGCACCATACTAATGCGCCAATTCTAAACCAATGAGGTTTCCTGATCATAACACACGTCGAGTAACCCTTTCACACCACAGCCGAGCCCAGTTTGACCAGGGAACAACACAGGGTTGAATAACCCTTGTGTGGCAGGAAACAGAATCATCCGGTTCTGTTAGTATGTATAAGCAGGTTGTAAGAACTAGTGATGTGTTGTTTGTGGACAAGTCGGCTCTATGAGCCGGCTCTTTTAAGTGACCGATGGGAACCAGCTCCCATCTGGCTATATTTATATATAAATTCAAGACAATCAGAAATCATCAGCAGCACGCATTACGGAAATCATTGTCAGAGTAGATTTGTATTTTATTTAACTGACATTTGTTGGCCAATTTTATGAAATGTTGCCTGAATTCTAATCAAATTATTAAGATTGTGCACCAATTATTTCATTAGTGCATCTCCACGACTTGTGAAGGTGATGCTGGGAGACTGTTCATTGTGGCAACATCAGTCCCATCAGAACGAATCTTCTTAAAAACAGGGCAGATAATAACAGAGAGAAGAAACAGGATCAGCCCCTCCAAGTTTAGTTTTTCTTATATGCCCTAAAAACAATGTTTCACTGTTACTTTACTGGTAAAGCTAACAACTGCTGGATGCTGCTGTTTTTGCACATTGAGATTTATTTGTTATATGGCACACCGTGTTCTGATTTGAGTGTTATTTTTTGTGTGTGTTTTGGAAAGTGATTGAAATAATATGTTCAATCAAAACACAAATGTTTGAACTGCTTAAAGTTGAGGGTTTTATCAAGTAAGAACAAAACTTACGTTTTTGGAAGCTAACTGTAAATTAGCAAGAGCTCTATAGATAAACATCTATATTTTGTGAAACTAAGTATTACTCTGGAATGACTAGAAAGAATCAGGTAAACAAAAACTTTATATTTGTGTGCAACTTTCTTTACTGCTGCGTTGTATAGCTCATATTGTGTCTACATTACGCTGATTACTTTTGACCTGCCTACTTTATCATATGCTCAGAAAAGAGTGTTGGTCTGGCTTCATCCATCAGAGCAGCCGATTTCTCCTACAACGAGGCTCTGGCAAGATGCCCCCGTTTGAGGTACCCCCACTCTGTTGTGTTTTTTTATGATCTGTCTCCATGAAATCAAAAGTAACTTTGAATGAGGGTGTCAATCCATGCTCACAGCTATGGGGAGCCATGATGGGGCTGGTGCCATAGCATGATGAAATGGGGAGAAATGACAGTGGCCATGTTGGAATAGTGTAAGGTCAGTTAGTGAAGGACTTCTGAAAGAATCCTCCTAGGGGCAAATTGCATGCCAAATAATGATTGGTTCATGTACAGAGCTCTCATAAAATCCTGCCATCTTTAGAAATGGCATTTCAAATATGTCAAATTTCATTTTCAAAAGCAGCTATCAAGGGTGAAGGCACTTTTGCCGGCACTTGCTCCCATACCAAGAGATATCAGAATGTATAAAATTCACACTAACTCCCAAAGATTTATTGTCCATCACACAAGTGGACAATACATTGTAGAAGTTTGAATTGAAAAGTAGAAAACCAGGGCCATGATGATGATCAATAGCTGGTCATTAGGTTTAATGTGGCATACAATGTTGTACATGAATTAAAACTGAATCAAGTTCCAAGGGAAACACTTGATGAAAAGCTAATTTGATGACAAACTTGGTTGGGCCAGCAAGGCAACCGTGAATTGCCATGGATGCTCAGGAGTCCATGCCACCATGACTCTCGTCCAAGCGACTTTATTCAACTGACTACGGTCTTGTCTCCTTGAAGAAATATCTCAAATGAGACTGTTAGGCCTTTTACTGTGCACGAGTTGGAGAGCAGAAACAGGACATGTCAAACAGGGCCGGATCAACAAAGAAACAAGAGGAGCATTCATGTTCCGCCCCAGGGAGTTGTACTGCTAGCATCCTCAGCTCGCTTCTGCATTGATTTGACAGTCAATGCCCATCCAAAACTGCACCACCACTGTGCTTCATAAACGAAGGGCAACTTCGCATACACTCGGAATGGCAAGTAAAACTAGGTGCCTACCGTTAGTACTTTGAGAAGTAACTTTTTTCCCCTGAATGATTTTTCCAAAGGCAAACATAAAAATAGCACTAATTAAAGTTTGGTGTTAAAAAAATAACCAAGCTTCACTTAAAATCTGAATATTAAATCAGACATGGAAAAAGAACACAAGCATTTTAAATTCAATCTGTTATTTAAGTATACTGTGAATATTTCTGTCCATAACATTTTTAAGAAATGGACCACTGTAGGTGATTGTGAATTTAGCACAGACCGGGCTCTTGGAACAAAGCCAAGTCTGTCAAGTCGCAGTTCCTCTCCTGGAATTTATGTTTTAAGCACCTGCTTCTTTGCTTTTTGCTCCCTCATACCAAATGATCTAGGTTAGCTTTGCATGTGGTCAACAACAAAGTAAAAAAAACAAAAACTCACATTGTGAGGATTTTCTGCCGTGCCTTGCTGTTCATATAGGGAATAATTCTTTGTCTCAACTCTAATTGAGCATCACTGGGCTGCAGTGTTCATTAAGGAAAGCACTGTTTAACACCCTATAATCATAATTGGTGAAGGGCTTTGTGCTGTGTGGTGTGGCAGACGAGGGGAAGCGGCACCTCAAAGCTCCCCAAGGGATCAACAAAGCACCCTGTTACCGTGGTGACAGATGAGCGACCGCATCAGCGCTGCCACATAAACCTTATTTACTATCACAGCTGTTCAGTTTTGCAATACCTACCTTGCGGTCGGCCTTACGAGGTATCCACCTTGCTAGTGCCTGAACCCCAGTACATGATCAAGAAAAGATGACTGGAATCGTTCCCCCACCCCTACCAAAAATAATCACTACTTTGCAGTAAATTCAAAATAATTGCCTAAAGTCATTATTAGAATTTAGTAGGTCACAGCTCTTTTTATTTAAGCTTGGTTTTGGGGCTCATCGTTTAGGGGATTTTATTGTTTATTTTGTTTTCGTGCTCCAAGGCTATTACTTTGAGACTGGGCCCGAACGTTCGTCTGTTGACTTTCCTGGTGAATTGTCACATCTATCAGGGAGAAGGCTGCCGTAATCACAGGGCTTGAGACAAAAATGTAGAGACACACACACACACACACACACACACACACACACACAGAGCCCTCTCTAAAAACAACATATGTGCACACACACACTCTCTCTCTCTCTCTCTCTCTCTCTCACACACACACACACACACGTAGCTAAGCAGGCATATTGACAAACACACACCCACACTCTGCCCTCACTAGAAATAACGCATATTATGTGTACGTGCACACACAAACCCACACAGTCAGACTTACACAGACACATAAAAACAAACACACAGTTAAACGTGCACACTAGCACACCCCCACACACACACAGGGCGGAGGTTTGTGAGACTAAACTAATAAAGGCAGCATGGTGAGTGCTCCTGGGCCGTGCACACTGTAGTGCAGCCAGCCCCAGACCTGGGCCTTCTCTGCCCCAGAGGCTCTTCTAGGTTTACTTTGATTTCTCAAGCAGCAGCAAGCAGCAGTAGCAGAGTGGGGGCATGTTTGATGCGCCAGGGCCACCCACATGTGCAATAGATTCCCTCTCGCGCTGTCAATGGCTCTCTACTGCATCTGACACAGTGAGCCTGGCGATATAGGGTGAAAATCGAGGCGCTCTCAGTTCAGTTGTGGAAACTATCCACAGAGAAACATGTTCTATGCAATTGCTCTGGGAGTGATGATATATTCAGCATTTATCAGTAGCAAAATGTGTGTGTTATTTAACAGATAAGACTCAAACGATGCATAATGGAAGCACTTTTCTTTTATAATAAGCGATCACTGTTTCAGTGCTGCAATGCTGCCGTTATGATATGAGCACACTGGATAACTGACCTATAACACAATAAGGTGATTGTTAATGTATTAACGTAATCTTAATTTTACATGAGATTTGGCCCCTGGCTAAATTCTTTCCACCTAGTAGGTGTTGGCAGACATGTCACCGAGAGAGTGGTCCGGAGGCGTGCTTCAGGCATCCATTTCTCAAGGACTTGGCTGTACTGTTATTTCCCCCTACAAAACCAACACAATGATAATCTGAATGTAAATTGTGCTGTTAAAAAAAGGCAAAAGTTTGAGGAAGCAAGAAGAAAAAGTGGACATCAATCGATGGACATTTGTTTTAATTTGTTCGCTGGCCTGGGTGCTACGCTTCTCTGCTCTGCTTGCTCACTCTTAATGACCAGGCTCACAGTGGAAGTCAATGACAAGAAAGCTTTCAAGGCAGGTTTACGTTTTGGATTAGAGATTTAGTTGAAACGGTAGCTGTTCTTTTTGCTCAAATTAATACAATGTACTGTGTGTTTAAAATAAGTCTGCAGTGGGTGTTTTAAGTTACAGAGAGCTGCAGGGTTTAAAGGATTCCGTTACCGTCAAAGTTGGAATTCTGAATCTTGTGGCTGCTTTCATTTTTATTGGAGCTTGACATGCAGTACAGTTGAGGACACAGTCAGTGTCAGAAACCATGCATATGTCAAACTGTCTGTGCTACCACAAATGTAAAGTAATATTTGGATAACCTTCTCGTTTGACTAGACAGTGCTGAAATCCAGACGAGTCTGAGCTTTCTTCCAGGTGGAGGATTTGAAATGCAAATATAACTTGTGGAATGAAAACTGTTCCGTTTCGAGATAAGGGAATGTTTCATTTTAAAACTCTAGACAAAAGTCAGAAAGCGGAGTTTGCCTCAAGGCCAATCTTAGTGTTGCATTTTAGATGTTACTTTATTCTCACTGTGGGCTACATCCTTTGCCCGGAAGTAAAATAATCTTCTCGAAGCACTTTATTAGACAAGAAGCAAGAAATACCCCCCCAATCTCTGTAGCACATCCCTTCCTCTGGGGGTTGTTGCATTAAAATGTAATGCTGGTTAGATGGATGAAGCAGTAGGAAAGACAACGGTTTTATGAAACAGACAGGAAGGCATTATGCCTACACTCACTCCGCCTGCTTCCACACACACATGCATGCACAAAGCTCCCCCCGTACAGTAAGCCCTGCAGATTTCTCTATTCTTCTCAGATTTTGATACTGTACCACCCTGAGCTACAGTGTATTCCGTCTGTGTGGCTCACATAGACATCAAACCTTAAGAGTTAGATTGTATTTTTGGAATTCCATTTTGGCTGAGGAATCGATATGGCTGTAAACATGTTTTCGAGTGTTATGACGTTGATTAGATTTGGGGCTTTCCTTCCTCTATTCTCTAGGACTTTGCCTCAGAAAATTGCTTTTATGATGTCATTATGAAACCATTAAAGGCTGTTACAAATGCCTATTCAAGGTAGATTTGTATTGATACGGAGACAGGCATAAATGCAACTGAAGGTAATGTCACAGGGATTAGTCTGCGGATGGCTGCCATACTCATTACCATCATACCTTAGGGAAAATAATCACTGGAAATGTGTCTGTGTCACAAATTCAATATCATGGTCCATTATATTTCTTCAACTTCTTTAAAGAATTCCCTCCATGCAACCTATCAGTATTGTATGTTTGTTTCTGATGTTTGCGACACCTCCATCAATTTAAAACTGGTTGTCAAGAAGCAGACTGATCTTACTCACAAGAAATTAAACATCATTGAAGGAATTAGATTATTTTTTGTAAGAGATAAACAATATTTTACTTTTTTGTTGTTAATAAGCAGTTATGTGGTTGCCTCATCCACCTGTTTTCCCGACATATCTGTATATGTCTCAGGGGATCAGGGATACATAAGCTTGACTAAGCTGTTCACACCTTAAAAGCTTAAAAGATAATGTATTCAAGACAACATAGTATTATAGTTTGACATTTAGTGCCTTGCTAGCTAATATACACTGTACAGTAGATAGATAATTTAATTGATGTAATTAAGTAAGTGGTGAAATTAATCAATGTATGGGCCTAGACACATGTTTGGCAGCTGCTAGTGCATTTGAGTTACATTTTGATAGTACTGTATGAAAAGGTCATAGTGATTTTTTTTTTACTGATGAACAATTGAGTATTGTTTTGTAGCTGCATGACCAATACTGCATTTAGAATATGCTATTATAAATCTGACTTGTTTCAGTAACGCTTTGTTATGGTTCTCACCCTTGGGTTTTAACACTACATATCACTACTGTGGTGTTTCTCTAAGGCTACAATTTCTTAGGTCTGAGGTTAAATTTGCAATCAGTTGGTGATGGATTTGACCTCCATCGCACATTCCTCAGTCGCTATAGCATTAGAGTCTTATAGACATGTTATTGTGGGATATGAACTGCTGTAAAATAGTTTCAACTCTCGATGTACTGCACACACCTATTCACTACTTCTCTTTCAATGCACTGTATATTACTTTTCCTATGGCGTGTACTTGGAATCCACATCTGTTTCTAAGACAGAACAATAGCCTATGTGCCCTCGATAAACATATTCAATGTGCAAGAAAACATTTAATTATCCACTTTAATACACTTACATTGCATTGCTACTCTGCAGATTTGAACCAGAAAAAAAAAACACATTGCTCGAGTCACTAAAGTGTGGAACGGGATTTTGTTCTTGCTGAAGCAAGACCAGGCCGAATCAACCTACCACTTCTGTCCAGCGATGGACTCGGCCAATCATGGCGGATAAAGGTGTGGGGTCACCTTTAATGTTGCGCTACAAAAGAGCCCCTTTAACGTCCTGCGAGGCTATTGATGGAGGGTGGAGCGCCGGAGACCAGCCCTGGCCAAGTGTAGTCCTTTTTTTATGTAGGTAAGCTCTGTCTGATTGAATTCCTTTGCTTATCAGCGATTGGATTGGGCAAGAAAGGGGAGAAGATTTGCGCTTGTGATAAACTGTAGCCCCTGTTGAGCCCGGGATTTACCGCCGCACATGTTGATGAAATCCAGTCCTCTTTACTGTGCCCAAGTGTTTCTTTCATGTTGTGATTTCATGCTCATACAGAGCGATCGCTCATATAATCTATCGACACATATTTTTCCTGGTGTCACAAGTGATAATGGTGTTGATTGTGCTGCCAATCAAACGGTGTTACAATACTGATTCCAACCATCGCCACATAATGTAGTGCTTGTTGCTTTCAGATGTCAGTCCTAATGTCACAAAGTCTCCCTGAAGTGGTTCTAATGCTTATAGCGTCTGTAGAGTCCAAATGAAAGTGAAGTGCACAGGTCAAACGCTCTGATGAAATACTTCCCGTAGACACCGCAGCGCACAAACCTTTGACCTTTATTGACACCATTTATCTCTCCATTGCTCCTGTTGATACCCCGCACACTGTTACGAAGCAGTAAATTTGGTAGATTTACAGCGCAGCTGCTTATACACGGTCCGTTTCTGTTGTTGCTGTGGCCTGTACCTTCCTCTAGCCCTTTCAGTAAAATAGATTTATAAGGCTATTTGGCCTACATGGTCTGGCCTGTGCACTCGTACAGTGGCACGTTGTGCTAGTTGATTTTTATTTCATTGACACTACAACAAAGTAATGTAATGCTGGAAGAGTGTAAGTGTGTTATTCTTAGTGGATTAGGAAAACCTTTGCTGTAGATGAGAGTATAATCAAGACCACTGGCAACATTTGGGAAGATCTGGGACATGTTGTTGGATAAATAAATTACACCTCGAATTTCCAACTAGTTTACTTAGCAAAGTCCATTATTCCCTTAATACCTAAAACAAGCCATTACAAATGGTTGCCTATCTATCAACCTGGTAAATTAAAACACTTCCAATAGTGGTTAGACACATTTAGACACAGTATATCACCATTTTTCAACATGTTCAGTTGATAGATACATTGGTATACTGTTGTCTCAGGGCGATATGGTATTACAAGCGTTTGAAAAGCATCTTAAAGCTTGGAGCCAGATAATTGAATACTTGTCCTCACATAAGTATTAAACAATGGTGTTATCAGACCTTAATTTGCATGGCTAGAAATGTCAAACGACATGTACTGCAAGGTGCCATTATGTTTAATCATTCTGGGGGTAATTGTAAAGCGCTCAAGCAAAACAAGACTTTGGCATTTGGAAACATCTTACAAACAACTGGGGTGGAATGTTTTTGGAACTATTATTTAAATGCAGGTTAACAACGTTCCTATCCACCGCTGAATTAATCATATATATGTCGCGTCAAAACAGCTGTCATGGAGGTTCAACCAATAAAGCTTTTTAACACTAGCCTGCCAATAGTGTGGTCCAGCGCTGCTTATTTATTTATGTTCAACAGTAGGGCAGCAGACCAGAAAGGCCTGTCACTTTCAAGTAATGTTTAATCATATTTTTATGATTTAGTACCGGACCAATCACTAAAATGTGTTTGAATGTGGTTTCCTCTGGCAGCTGTTGCATTCTTTATTTATGTAATGCAGCTTTTAGATGTGTGATGAACAATAGCACTAACCCAGCAATATATGATTTACAGCAAATACCATTAGGAAACGTATTTGAGCATTCCTTCATATTTGGCGTAATCCACCACATTTTGGATTCCAGATGTGAATATAGTTATAAATAAGGTCAGTGAAGTCAATAATATAAAACGTTTATTTGTCTCGGGTTAGTATTAGTATTTAAATGTTTTCGCATTTTGTTGCTGTTATTGATTATCTTTATATGATGCAAATGGTAATTAATAGGCGCACTGATTATTTGATAGTATTTGAAGATGATTGTGTTGATGACAATGTTTTAAAAATAACAATTAACTAGTGTTCACAATTATGCTGAAGACGATGATATTGAGGATGATGATGATGATGATGATATTGTAGAAGGCTCGCCCACCATTTGAACGCCACGTAGTCTATATATATGAGTCACTGTCCTACTAAAACACAGACTATGTTTCCCTGGTGGCAAAACCATAAAGCCAGGGCATCAGTGCTGTGAAAACAGAGACGGCAGCATGTCCACATCCCTGCTGGCCTGCTATCCCTCCTTCATATCATCACCAACTCAGCCATCATAAGGAGTGAGCTGACTGTTCACAGACAGCAAAAGAGATTGTCTCAGGGCGATATGGGAAAACACACCCTCAGAAGCCCGGGCTTTGTTCACACCCGCCATTCTGTTGCAGCGTGGGCCTGCCTAGGAGCTTATTCGAGTGCATGTCACATCAGAGGAGGCTCCGGGAACCACCAGCCACTAATTGGGACGCTGGGAAATGAAGGCAGAAATGACCCTTCTGCGATCAGGGGAGCTGGGACGAAGTGAAAACGCCTCCTGTCTGGCGTTCCCACAGATTTCAACACTATTTAATCTCAAGAACTGCCTCCCGCACCGGCCCTGTTTCGTTTGAAATTGACTTTCAGCTTTTTTGTCATCGTGATTAGTCTAAGAGCGCAACTATGGAGAAGTCGTAACTTTAATTTGCTATTGGGCATTCATTTTGGTGAATTTTGTCCTTGCAAAGTGGAGGGGATTAAAGCATGTTTTGGCTGCTTTCAAATCATGATTTTTGTCTATGGCACGGTCATATAAATATAATTTACAATCTCCACTACAGTACAAAAACACTAATATTAAAGTGAAGCAAGATAGTATAATATTCAGTATAGTACATGTATGACAATAAATAATTATAATTCATTAATATAACATATTAGCATATATAGCAATATAAAATAATAATTCTAAAACTGTTTTTTACCCTTGCTTATGATTAATAATTGTACTGCAGTCCAAAATATGTCCACTGAGTCCTTAATTTGCATGTTGGGACTCCATTTCCCATAGTCCGCCCAGCACAATGCCTTGCATATCATTGTCTCCCTTTTCCACCAGGCCCAGGGCCTCAGTGTACGAAACCTGACAACCTGGCATTAAAGTTGAATCACCTTTCCATATCCTAGTGGCTTCTGCCGTGATCCTTTCTCTCCGCATTACATCCGTCCAACGCTCTGGTTTAACTATGCAATATTATTAATGAAATGCGAGTGCACACCCAGCTCCGCAGATGTGCAGGCCCCATTGTCAAATTAATGACAGCATAGCAGAGAGAACCCAAATGCTCACTGCCACAAGCCATCCTCCGCACAGCCTGTGAGTGTGTGCACCGAGGCTCTCTGCTGTGCAGGCGCCTCACTCTCACGCCGTCCCAGTTCCTCCGCCTCAGATAGATCAAGCCCACCTCCATGGCAGTAGATATCGGGCGCTGTCAGCCGATCGGTAGCCCTCCTCGACATCTTCCGCCACCACCTGACCTGCCAGAGGCCCCGCGTGATCGCGGCGAGCCACTGTGACAAGGGGCTGACCTCGGAGCCTGTGATCTCGCCTGCAACCAGGGCCCGGCTCGCAGGCCTAATCTGTGAGCCGCATCACAGCGGCAGGCCCCGGTCGCCTATGGAGGCCACACCGAGACGACAGGTCATTACTGCCGCGTCCTTCAAAAGGAGTCTCCTCGCAGGGCGGCTTTGCCCGGCGCTCTCTCTCCTCGATCACACTTGGCACGGGGTCTGGCTCTTGAGCCTGCTGTGTATTTTTACCAGCACTTTACCCTCCTCAAGGGAGCCAAGAGCCCTGGGAGGGCCAGACTTCTGGTCTCGCAAAACCGCTGCTACTCCTATTTGTAATAAATGTGCACTGGCAGTGTCGGAGCCGCTAATTACTGTACTTTCAAACCATTCGTTATACTGTAGGGGCAAGTAGAGATGTCACGAAACAAAACAAACACAGATCATATGGTGCTGTTCATCACTGTCTCGATTAAATTGCCCTTGGATCACAGCGCATTGCTGCAAGTGCCCGCATGCCCGTTTGTGTGTCATAATATATCCAAGGGTGCATGACTGCGTGTCCTTTTTTTTGCGCCATCAGAACCTTCTCCTGCATCTTCCTTGTTCAATCCACACAACTGTGCGTTTTAAGAAGTACGAAATCAGATGGCTTTGTCAGTAATGGTTGATAACTAATTCATTGCTCCTCTTCATCCCCCCCCCCTTTCTCTCTTATGTTCTGAAACCGACGGTTTCCATTTTGTTTGACACTTTTGTTTTCACTTTTAATCTAGTATTTTAGTCCAGCTTGAATGGATGCTTCATTTCCCCCCTTTATTCCAACGTCTATAACTGAATCTCTGTTAGTCATATCTCCGCACCATGTTTTCTTTTTGGGGTGGACCCATCATTCGGTCAGTGTTTGAGGCGAAACCTTTTCCAGTGAATATCATATGAGCAACTCGTGTCTGCTTCAGTTTACGGAGTGCCCGGTAACAAGAGAGTAAACAACAATTGTCGGAGAGAAGAAAAACATGGGAAGCCCACCCTCCCTTCACACAGCCCTCTGCGTCAGATATATTTGCCGTCATGTCTCGGGGCTAATGTGGCAAAGACTGGAGAAGTACCCTGGGCCAATGTTTTTTAGACCCCAGGCGATATCTATCACAATCAAAGGGTTTTTATGCAAATGACTGCTGACTGATTCTTTTAGAAATAGCGGGGTCCCTTTTTTTCCCTGTTTCTCACATCAGGCAGGATTCTCATTAAAAAGCAAGAGGAAGACCGTGTGCTTAACGAAGAGAGCTAGCATCACTCCCAACTGGATACAGTATATCATCAACCTGTCAGATTCATCACAAAACCATGGGATAATTGGTGGTAAGAGAGATTGGAATAATTGTAGATCGGGTGATATGTTTAATTGTTCTAATAGAGAGAGATGAAATTGTATGGGGGATATAACGAGAAGGGGGAGAGAGAAAAAGAGAGAGAAAGAAGGTGAAACACAGGCTTCTCTATGTAATTATCACCCCACTAGCACCCTTTACCTTCTGGCCTTTCATAATGATCAGGGTGGTTATGACTACGCGGCAAAGGTGTGGCCGACATAATCATCAAAGAGCCCACAAGTGAAATAGCTTACCTGGTGTCAAAGAAGGGGCAGGCTGGAGACGTCATCACTGCAGTGTGCGTTTTGTGGGCCACCAGCTCAGTGTTGGTTCTCTTGTCCCCAACTTGCTTTTGTCAAAGTTATTTTTGAATTTGCTGTCAAGAGCTTGTGAACACATGAATTTATGTTTTTTTTTGTTGGTTTTTTTGTCTTGCAATTTTTTTTTATTGCATTCCTTTTAGGGGAAACCTTCGTCAAATATATACACACATTGAAATGTTCTAAATGCCAAAGCAGCGGCAAAGTTGACCAAAATCAAGATGCGAATTACCAAAGTAGACTAACATTAACTTGCAAATGCGAGCAGGATTGTGAAATTCATTATATAACAAACTATTGCCCTCTATTGGAGAACTGTGCTATCTGCATTGCCACTGACAGCTGAAAGAAAGGTTATCACGAGCAAGAAGATGATGTACTTAGTAAATTTGCAGCTCCGACACCCAGCCTTGTAAATCCTACAAAACAGGGTAAACATACTAATACTTTAGGGAAGAAAAACTCGCTTTATGTAAACTTTGATCCTCTGAAAAGGTGTCCCTGGCATTTTTCTGTGAATGTTGATTTCACTCATGAGCAACAAGGTTGCCTGGACTTCTCACCTCCTCTCTTTTTTAACGTAGTTCCGCACGGTAATTGGATAACACAGGTTTATCCCGGGCAAGCACTTTGTATGAGCAATCCAATTTCACATCCTCCTGAAAGGGAAGCCATTATTCTTTCCCAAAGGTTGATACTGCAGTCACCTCTGCACAGAAAGGTTCTCTCCAAATCCTATCAATGGTTAACCTTGTTAGCAGGCAATCTGTATTATTGTGCCATAATTCCATAGCTTGCCCTGTCCTCACTGTGACACTGTCGTTGAAAAGATAAAGCTTGGCTGTTTAGTTGACAACAATGCCGCCGTACAATGTTTGTATTCTGTCTGTGAGCATTGGCACAGTCCATCGCATCATCCAAGCTATATCCCCAGATGAACATTCTAACCATGTAGAGGCCCGGGTCTAGCGGCAGCTGCATTTACACTGTAAAGCTGCCACCGGTTTCCAAATGCTGCATCCATTGGTAACAACATTTCAAATATTATGTTCAAATCTGAAAGAGAAAGAGGAATTGCATTTGCTATCCTCTTGAGTCTGGCTTTGCAATATGCAAAACACATATTCAGCAACGTGACTTAGAGTTGAGGATTAACTTCAAAAAGAACTCTAAAGCCCTTGATGGGCAATACATTCATAACTTTGATGGATATTCAGAGCTATTCCCGTGGGTAAAATTAATTATGAATTTTGTCGTCAAAATAGGATATCTTACTAAACAAACTGCTTTTAATCAACTTGACTGTTTGCGTTCTCAAAGACATTAGCTAGAACCATCAATTTCGATTATAACTGTGTTGCTGTTTTTTGGTAAATTACAAAGCAAATTGCTTACAGCTGTCAGTTTATGTTTTGGACGAATGGTGAACCGGCTGATTAAAATGTATTCTGTGTTTACGAGGTTGGTGTCATAATTGTTGCGCTGATAGACACTTAGTAGTAGTAGTAGTAGTAGTAGTAGTAGTAGTAGACATAGACATGTAGACACATGGACATAGATTTAGACATAGTCTGTCACTTGAGTATGTTTACAAAGACACCATGCTCCTAGTGAGCAGAAGGCCAGACCAAAAAACCTTATGAAGCGTCTCATTATCCTGGAGCGATGAACAATCCAGTGTCTGCGGGAGGACTCTTTGCTGTCAGCGTGCCAATGGTCTTCTCGTTGTGGATATGCATCATTTACACATGGCAAGCATTATCCAGGGTGTTAGCAACTCATTGGAGAAGTGCGATTGGTTATCGGCCAACACAGCAGGGAGACGAAACGAAAGCCCTTAAACAATAACTGGGTTGCCCGTGGAGACAACCATTTAGTCCACAGTATTGAGCGCTTGCCCCAATATGTAGGGACTCTCATGGTCCACTATGGCTTCCGTTATGGTCAATGCACACGTGCTAGGGGTGTACTGTATTTTTGATACTGAACGCGGATGTCTATGTGACTGGTCACATCAAAAAGCAAGGACGATCTCTACACGAGGGTCCCAAATGGCAGCGGATCGACTATGACTCAGGTATGGCAAAGATCACCCTCCAAAAACACAGTTGTGTGAAATCCCAAGAACCAAAGCGAATAAATACATGAACAAAGACTTGCAACTTCAGAGGAAGATGTAAGAAGAGCGGCACAGTTCAAGAAAGACTTGAGACATCTGCGCTCCCTGTGGATTGGAATGTGTGTTGTTGGGCCTTTTATTTATAGGCCGCAGGGTCCCAGTGGGGGTTGTAAGCGTGTAACGCTGTGTTTCTGTGTACCTGGAGTTAAATAACTCACTGTCAAAAGAGTAGCACTCCGGTTCCACTCCTGCCAGAATAATCTGTGCGCCTATTTTACATTTCTACCCCCGTTCCAATTGGGCTGAGGAACTTTCTCCAGGGAGTTATTACACTGTTGGCTTGTAGAAAAAAAACAACAGTTTGGGGAATTAAGGGATTTCAAAGAACACAGATCCGTGATTTGTTAACAAGTAGCAGTGGTCCAATACCTTGTGTAAACAAGCATTATACCAAAAACTGTATAAATTCAAGTATTGCTCAATTTAGACTCCTTTCCACTTTTTATCAAGAGAAGTTCAATGACACAACAGCTTCAAGTAATTACATGCTAGTTAAATGTAGGTCCACCAACATATTCCATTATAATAATTTCCCACCTAGTCAAGACCAACAGTTCCTAATGATACGAACAATTCATATGAACTAAAAGTAATACCCATTTGGAGAATATGTGTTTGCTGCATATTGAAGTGAAAAGCGAAGCGCTACAACTGTCAGGGAAAATACTGTTGTGATAATGGAAGCAATAGTCTATAAATATCTGGG
Organism: Galaxias olidus; assembly: GCA_026901105.3. NCBI lineage: Eukaryota > Metazoa > Chordata > Actinopteri > Galaxiiformes > Galaxiidae > Galaxias > Galaxias olidus. Next base: position 175,558 of record JAPMUY010004946.1, read on the forward strand.
TCTAAGATATCTGGGCACTGCATCAATATTAAGTTGCTCTTTTGGTGTTGCTATTTCATAAAGCAATAATAACAGTGAGACACGGGCAAAGGAAAAGAAAAAGGCGTACACAATACAAAAGCTAGAAGTGGAAAACAATGTTTTATTAAAAGTGCTGAGCATATGTGTCATATTCCATTGAATGCTTGTTTTTCTGAGATGCTTCGGTCTGCCTGTACCGTATGTGTGTTTTAAGCCAGATAATACTGAAAAATTCCACACCCAAACATTTTTCATGCACATTCTCCTCCAATTAATATTAAGCAAAGCTGCAGTCTTTTTCATATCTGATGAAAACTCGGGGTGGGTACCAATTAGTCTACTGTTAATTATCTCCCTCTCCTTTGATCTCGACTATGACTGCTCTGTCAGACGCTCTCATTTATTCATCACTTCTGCTTGGTGAGATGGAGTCTTTAGAGATTGCACAGATTGATGCACATTAAAAATGGCTTCAGAGGCGAGCCAAGCCTTGTGAGAGTGCACATAGCTGTTACATATTCTTTGTATCCACCCAGTCTTCTCAAGTCAAAGCCCCCACTGCGAAGGCCCAGACTATTTGAGCAGCGTGTTCACTAAACACGCCGTTTCTCATAGAACACATTGTAAGCACTTGTAAAGTAAAGTTACAATACGGTTTTTTTTTTTTACATTGTTGGAATCAATACCACACATTGTTGTTCTTCACACACAAAGCCAACTTTTCTCACTGATATCCACTTTGATGACATGAAGCCAAGGCTGTAAACATCAAACGAAAATTCCTGCACTGAGGAAAGGAGCTGAATATTTCACAATGATGAGCACCGCAACACCTCTGTTTGTGTCAGGAGATAATATTTCTAAGTTTTCTCTTTCTTTGAGGTGGACAGTAAGTTGAATTCGCTTGACAGTCTGGATTAGAATTAGTGTCAACTCAGAGGACAGCTGAGACAACTCCAATGACAACACAAACCCTGTTGAAGTCAAAAAAGAAAAAAGGTGCACGCTTTGTGCCTGAGCAGTGCTGGAACGTTATTGCGGATTCCACTTGCCAAGAGTTTTATGGAGCTTATGGTGATTATGCAGCAACACTATCTTATGGCTTCACATTTATATCCTTGCTGTACTGTACTACGAAACACGTTTCAGTAGGAAACAGATAGTATTCCCCCATCTAAAATGGCAGGTGGACTTGTTCAAAACCTTTGATTATGACAGAATAACAGGAAATAAAATGTGGGCTTGGCTACGTTGCATTTCTTTAGTTAAAAAGATAGTGTCAGATATTTCAATGCATGTTGAATGGATTTCAAAAGTAAAATAAATAAATAAATAAGCTCTATATGCTTACAAAGTATGAAAACGATTGAAAAACAAAAAAAAAGCAATGCTGGTCGAGCCCTGATGTTCTGGCATATCCAAGCGAAATCCATGTCCCTCAAGCTCTACTTTCAAAGAAAATCCCAGTGAAGAACCTCACTCAAGGGTAAAGGATCATCTCCAACTGGGAGAGATGCTCCCCCAGTCATGGCCAAAGCCACCGCTGGAACGAATCTCGGTAGCCTGAATACATTACGACAACTGTCTGGAGAGAGAAGGATAGAGCTGAGACACTATCACAAGTTAAAGACCACTTTTGTCATCCTCGGAGATATGTGCAATGAAGAAGAAAAAAAAAAGCAAACAATAATACATACAAAACCATACTTCAGTCGGGTATTTGCTGGATAGTCGGCTGTCAGAAGAAACTCGTCAATTTAATTAAACAGATTGTTTTATAAAGGAAATTAATGAATACATAATCATTTGAGCTGCTGTGCTAATCTGCACTCCTTTTTTTTCTTACGTGTTCAACGAGTGGAACAATTATGGTTTGATTGCTTTTTTGAATGAACCATATCTCTGCGGTAAGCTTTGCATCGAACCTGTGCCAATGATTTAATTTAACTTAGTTAATCAATCTGTCAGCCTTTTGAAATGTTTCGGTATAAGCACACACACATTCTATTCTCCATCTGCATTACGGGAGACGGGGGGGGGGGCAAAAGACAAAGGCAACAGAAACATGACAACAATAACAATCCACAATGACACTGGTCCACAGTTTTCAGTGGGGAAACAGATTTGTAATGGTTATGCACCATTCTAAATGGTTTTAGCCCCACAATAGAAGAAAGTTCACTCCACAGTGCCCCACTTTGAGACGGATGTCACCGCTAATGCACCGCTGAAATAAGCAGACTCACCAGACACCCTCTCTTGGGACATAGCTAATTACGTGTTCAGAATCTGCAGCATGGCTCCCTGAGCTTTTTTTGCCTCTTGTCACTTCTCATCCATTCAATTGGATTGGACATATCCCAAGAACAACCTACAGCATTAGTTTTCCTGCAAAAACAGGTCACTGTGAGTTCATGGGATGTGGAATAGTTCTAATTATTGAGGTTGGACGGACATGGAATGCCTAATGTCTCCCAGTAGTTCGACCCCCGCAGACCCCTACTAGAGAGATACTGCTCTTCTCACAGGCTGCTCTACTCAGAATAGGTGTGTGGAAGCTTCTTCAATAAAGATTGGGTCTTAATAATAGAGAGTCCTTAACGCTTAGGATTGCTGGATCAACTTGGATGAAGTGACAAATCTAGGCTTAATGGCATAATTAATAATGTCTAGACACAAAATTAAAACCGCAGAAATATGCATTCAAAGTATAAAGTCATTTTACTATGTCAGACAAGGTCAAAGCTTATGTTTTTACAGTGTGATCTAGAACCAGATAAAACACACTGTAGCTTTTTACTGACTTGTCCTGGCCTTAGTTTTGATAGCAATGGTCTTCACTGAAAACAAGTTCAAAGCCATAATTAGCAGACATGTTTTAAGTTCCATTGTGTTCCTCTCGCAAAAGAAAAAAAAAACTCCATCAATTATTGTTGAAACTTTGGAACATTCTTTAAGCAGCAGCCTCATTAGCAGCAGAATAAACTGCACAAGCGCTGAACTTTGAAAACTGAGCACACTTTCATTTTCTGCTTGCACCAATTTATACGCCATAATCTTGGAAAATAAACTACACTTCTGACGGGTAAAAAAAAAGCCAATTGACAAGCCCCCTAGCTCGTGCGATGTAGTTGAATGCATGCTTGGTTCATTGTATTCGCATGTCGGCCGTTTCAATTCCCTTGCCCATATGTGTGTCTGTCTGGGGGCAGCGGATCAGAACTTTCTCTACAAGCAGTACACACTTAGGAGGTCAGTCTTGTGGAGCCCTCCACATAGCTGTCAGCAGAGATACTGCACTGCCAGATTTATCATATGCTCCGAATCTCCCACTGCAGTCTGGTGAGGAGGGCAGAAGGGAATGCTGACGCTCTGAGTGACAAGCTGCTTTAGCGGACGGAAATTCGAAACGGGGCGTTCCATATTCATGGGCTGATTTAAATTCTGGAACTGTTCATGGGTTCTTTCACAAGACGCGGACATACAAAGTATATCCTTCACATCGTATGGAGCTGTCTTATCACAATGTGAAAAGTGATATTAGGAATGTGGGACAATCAATTGGGGTTCATGACTGGAGTCAGGGAGGCATTAGTAAAACATTCTCTATGTGGCAGTAATCACAAAGATCCGGTCATGACTCGACTCTAAATAAGATACCATTTTCAATAATGTAATCTAATGACAAGTGTTTCAACCTATGTGGTTTTTGGGTCATGAGCCATTTTTTGTTAAAGAAAATGTATACAATGGAGTAGCTTTTAATTCCACTGCTCCATGGACTTTAAAGAAAAGGTCAAAGCACACCAAGAATAAAGCTGCAACATATTGTTTGATTTCAGACACTCTTTCTGCTTCCCTTTCCCGTAGTAATATAGAAGAAGCTAAAAATGGCTCTGTAGTCATCACTGTGGAAATGACCCGCACACTGCCATTACACAGTCGACAAATATGGCCACAAACATCTCTGCAGAGGGGGTCTTCAAACCCTGTTCTTGAAACGTTGTGGCATATTGGGAAATTGGTTGGGATTTGATTGTTCCTTAATTTTGGTTTTGTTGATGCCTCGGGTCTTTAATATGGTGTGGAGTACCACTTGGAAAGTTAATACTTTAAATGTATCTTTGACGTCCACGTTGGTTGTGAAGTTTTAGTTCCTGTTCCCTGTGAAATTGTCCCTACATGATGCCTAGATGATGCAGAAAAACTGCAAATGACTAAGGTCTAGTCTTGGTGTCTCCAACCATTGATGGTAAAAATAAAATTATAAATAATATTTATCAGTTTGTGATGTCATAACCTCTACCTAACAGAAGTATTTAGTAAAATGTTTAGTCTTATTTTGTTGAGTTAGTCATCATTTGTTCTTTTGTATTGTGTTTCTCATATTACAGGTTAATGTGATTTAGCAGAGGTCAATAGCAAACAAAAAACATATATCCCATCTATATTTCTTATAATGGAGATAGTGACCCTATTTGTGTGTGATTATTATTTTACATAAATGTTATTTCTGTATGACTTTAAAGTCCCATTAATGTGCAATTTGACCTGGCAAATACTCAATAGAGGCCCGAATGTCAAACACCCGAATACAGTTCAGATAGGCCTAATGATGAAAAATTCTAAAATGTAATGTAATGTAACATCTTGACATGTTTTTAAAATCTGAAAATAAAGTTCAAGTGTTATATTGGACAGTCTAATTCTCTATGCTATGCCCTTTCAGTTTCTCAAAAGCAACGTCTAAATTCTCATATCAACTGGAATCCAATCACCTAAAACAAATTCATCACACCAAAAATTTAGGAATCTGTTTGGTCCTATCCTTTGTTTGCTTCAGGTCAACATGATTTTGACTGTGAGACTGGTACATGGGACATTAAGTATTACCTTTAAACATTTGTTCAGTATGGTACCCTGTCCCCTACGGCTAGAAAAGAGATAATCTGAGCGCATACCAGTTGTTTGTTTGTTTTATTGACTAGCCTCAGGGTCTTAAAGGCACAACACATGTTTTCACAAGTCTACAAGACTAATCACAGCCTCTCGCGAGGTAATGCCCAAGAACAAACAAGGCATTGCAAGTTCAAATCCCAAATTTTTTTTAAATACATGAGTGCCAGTTGACTCCCCAGGCCAAATATGATGTGTTGGCTGTCACATTTATTACATTATAGAAATATAGGGGAACAAATATTTGGAAGTGCAGAGTGTGTGTGTGTGTCTTTGGGCTACTGTGTGTGTTCAGGATGATCCTTCCTTGGGACAAGGAGCGGGCTTATTGAGGACACACTCTGTGAGAGTTCTATCCTGAGCTCAGCGGGCACAGGTGGGTTTGGTGAGAGGGTTCATCTAGCTGTAGCACCTGCTAGCCGCTGTGGTCTCTGCACTGGATGTGCTCCTATCTAAAAGTGACTTCGCAGAACCCCCAGACTCCATACACCTGTGACCAGCTGGGCTAAAGCAAAGCTGTGTGAAGCTCATGGAGATCAGAAGAAAGCATGTCTTCAAGTTCTGAAAAGGGAACGTTTATGACAACCCTACGGCATATCTCCTGCATAGATAAACCTACAAAGCTGACCTTATTTTATGTCAGAAGGGGTATGACCCAACCTCCTTTGGTCAGATGTTTCTTGCTTTAAAAAATAGCTAATTCTGTTGCAAGTACGTATATTCGTTGTAGCCTCAGTAAATACATTATCATGATTTATTTGTAGTCATTAATTAATCGAAACCAAACTAATTGCAGGTTTGTCATGATCGTTGTTTCTTGATGGTTCCTTGTAAAAAGTTAGATTTCTTAAAGCCCCTCAACATGACATCCAGGAAGAGCAGGTTTACATGAGCTTGGCCAGTTCAACTAAATGACTCCCCAAACATGTGTGTGTGAGCCTGCATAATTTACTCCCAGAGACCATTTACAATCTGACAAGCTATAATGAAGGCCAGTAGACTTATTACCCTGCAAGATAAACTTTAATCAGCCTCTTTTGTCTTTTTTTCTGTTTGAGCATGCCTTGGCATATTCACCGTTGTGTGCACCACAGTGAAGGCAAATAGCAAATGGCAAGTCATTTAAGAGTTTTCTTGGGAATGCGGCGGCCTTGCAAAATATAATCACCACAAAGATAGTCGGCGGTGACCCGTCAATCAATCGCGACGTGATTTATTTTAATCAAACAGTGTTGTGCCATTAGCCAAAGCACGTACTGTGCACTTTTCAGCTTGCAGGGGTCAAAGTAATGTGTCCAGATAGACCCATTCTCATTTAAGAGTCATTTATGCTCCACGTGTTGCCACAGCAGCTGGACAACATGATTTGCTCTGCTTTAACTGGAGTTAGAGGAAAATAGAATAAGAGGGCATGATGACCATACCTGATGTATTATAGTTAACCCATACCTTAGGAAACAAGAAATACCCCACGTAAAGTGATGAGATAATGCAAAGATAATAGATCCTGATGCGAGGCAATCTTCTCGTAAGTGTACCAGATGAATTCTGAGTGATTAAGTGATTTCTTTAGAGAACCTAATTCATTTGTCTTGGCAATAATACAAATTTAATAAAGAATCCAATTCCCACACTATAGGCTGGGATTAGCCGAATGCAGAATAGAATCCTGGCATTGGAATGTCTTCAATACAAGATGAACAATTGACAAAAGGTTTCTGGGTTGCAGGGTGATTATTGGCTGCGGGCTGAGATTAAAGGAGAGCTGCAACACAGCTGACAGTTTGCTTATCTCTTTTGGACTAAATGAAAATCATGCCCTGAATCCATCAGAGGAGATTAGCAAAATGTGAGCACATTGCTGATGTCCCCTCACAGTTTCTCTCTCCTCCTTCGATTGGTTGTCATATTAGTTGATTGACCTATGTTGCACACAACAATGGAGATGTAAATAAGTCGAGCATCCTAACTTTTGGCCGACTAACTGCATTACAGACTTCTGGATATAATGCAATACTTTTTCACCTAATCATATACAATTGTTATATATCCTCATGGCAATTCACTTGGTTGGAGTGAAATCCCAATTGATGGACAGTTTCTTCCACAAACCTAGTTCCTTCATAAATATTCACCTGATACTTGAATTGGCTATTGCCTTGCTGCTTACAAATGATTAACCCTCCAATTTGTTGTATGTTTGTGCAAGAGCCTAAGAGAAACACTTGGGATATATTAAAAATGTGTCTTAAAACCTGGTAATGAATGCTTGAACCTGAAAATCTGGAATCACTACGTAAACTGAATAAAAGGGTGAAAATGGGCTTTGTAGTCTTTTAGTTAAATGTCTCTTGCTATCCTGTGGGACAGTTCTGTTATTAAAAGCTGTTAACCTGCTTCATCAGGACCTCTCTGTTCTAACCAAGCTGGAGTGGTCCCTTGTCATTAGTAGCCAAGAAGGGGCCAACTTTATTCTGCCAACCAAGTGACAAAAATCACAGCTGACGTTGAAACTGTTGAGGGCACATTTGCCACTTCTCGAGGGGAGATCCACAGGGAGAGGGGAGCGTATGTGTCAGAGAAACGCCAACATTTCGTGAATTTCTTGGCCACTCAAACCTTTCAGGAATGGTTAACGTTATTTGTGAATTCAAATGCACACAGGGCACTGAGGCACGGCTGTGATAGTTAGTCCTCCAACCCCTCAAAGGAATTACTGATTGGGATACTTTCATTTCTACGTATTTAAAACCTCATGGATGCTTTAAAGTGGTATGGAAATAAATGCATAGAAGTCGAAGGCGATTTTGACGGATCACCCACTTGCAAATGCATTCTTATAGGCCTGATGCCTTTATATTCTTTGAAGTTCATATCCTAGCTGGAACCTTTTAAAGTGTTCATGAAAATGTTGACTCAGAAACGTTTGGCAACTATATTCTGGTGCCCCCAGAAGTACTTCAGCATGCTCCTCCGGCATGCTGTGATTCTTCATCAACTTCCACTAGGAAGCCACATCATCCAACCTGCAGTGGTGACAATTCAGCTGGGCCTCGAACACGCTAATTAACAACAGAGCGGCGCTGGTTGTATAATTATTCTACTCCTTGGAGCATGTGTTTTACAGAGGCATGCGTATCTAATGATAAAACAGTACCAAATGCCAGTTGTTAAGCTCCCCTACTTCTCCCGACCAAGGCTGTCATTAACATGAAGAAAAGCACCGGTGTGAGACATGGCGAGAGCTGAAATCATGTTCAGTGATAAGGCAACAACACCTGTGGGTCAAAGGCACAGCAGAAGGCTAAAGGAAATAAATCAAAACTAGACAAGGCAAGAAATAGATCTGTAACTCACCTTTGCGTGATTTTGTTTTCTCAATCTGAGTGGAAACCAGATTTTGGCTTCATTTCAGAGAACGGCTCTCAATAGTTGTTTCTATTGACTCAAACCATAGTAAATTTTAATGGGTTAAACTACGTGTTCTGGTTATAGGGAGGATTTAGATAGAAGCCTTGACTGACTACATAAAACAGGAGACCGCTTTAAACCAGATATGTGGATGATCACACAAATGAATATTCGTGGCCCTGTCGATATCAAAGTTGATGTGTTGCCTTGTTATCTGCCTTCTTGCTCCACTGTTGTACGTTGAAGGTCACCGTACTATGGATTATTTGATCAACCCCTTGCCTCCTCCTTTAGATCATGGCAATGCATGTTAAAACCCACCTTTTATGATAATACTGCTGGAGAAAAAGTGCTGATGTATCGAGAGAGGCAACTTTGCAATTCCGGGGAACGGTGGGGGTCTGAAATAATGGCTCCTTGGCGATATCTGCACTCCTTCTCCCCAGCCCGCCAGATCAACTGAGAAATGCCATTGGAAAGCTCATACTTATTATGCTCAAATGGTTTTAGAAATGAGACCCCGACTGTTTGCTCAATTTGCAGCCTTAAGGCAGCGATTTAAACAGATAACAGGGCTAGACGCAGAGGCAAATAAAAAAATATATACAAACGCCCTTGAATATGTCATTGACTTGACTTTGGGTCCAGATTCGACCTTGGGTCCACGCATAAAAAGCGATTGTGAAAGAAATCTTGACAGGCCCCAGGCACGGATGGGGAAATGACCCTGGAGCAGTACGAAAGACTGCACCGATCCTATACCAGTACGGCTCATCGATGGGAGAAGTACTGCTAATTAGGTCACCTAAGTGCATGTTTCAAAGTTGTACCATTAAGACCCAATCTATTCACACTGCCTGATTGGATTAACTAGTCGTTCAGCAGTGTGGCAAACTAGCCGAGGCAAACCGTGTTAATAGACTTTCCACTGGTCTGATTGTTTAAGTAATAGGTTAGCCCTTTCTGAAGGTTGATATTGAATGGACCTTACTTCAGTCAACTAATATCTCTCCCTTCCACTCTCTCTCTCTCACACACACACACACGCACACGTACGCACAGACACACACACACGCACGTATACAGAGAGTCTTTGGTAATCATAGGCTTTCAACTCCTAAAGGCAGAACCTTGGATAGAGAACCTCCCTGAATATCAAGCACGGCTAATTTAGGCTAATGATACTGTTGATAGCGGTGTGTTACAGAGGTAGAAAAAGATTGTTGGCATGCGGTCGTCCATCCCTGATCTGCACAGTTAGTTTCTTGGGTAGTTTAAAACAGGCATCCTGGTTTATCGATTAGAAAGCAAATTCCTAACAATACTAGCAGTTGAGTTTAATTCTCGAGTTGCAGAAGATTAACAACCTGAGCAATCAAGCAGCTGCATTAAAAGGTTGACTGGATTGACTAACATGAATGTAAGATCCAGCACACTAATGTTAACCAACGGCTTTGCCACAAATCACCAAAGAGAGTTCTTATGTTCAGTTATTGTAATCTTGCACTGTAGCCTTGAACTAATAATAACTATGCTAAGCCAATGGAGAGGACATTATCCTATCCCGGCTGATTCGGGTCATCTGTTCCATTCTGTAGACTGTAGTGACACATTTGCGGTGCAATTACCTAATTTACAGCTTGCAAAAGTGAAATGGCTTGCCAAAACGTGGCATTCTGTGGATGTTTTGGTGCTCCGTAAATTGATAATTCTCATGAAGCTGCAGGTCACGTCTTCGGACCTTGATTTTGAACAAATGGATCACGCAAGATGAAAACGCTAATTTTAATTCCATTGAAGCTGAGTTAAACATTGGACACAAACCACCAAACCACTCAGTAGATCAGCAAACAGTTTTTCACAATATTGTATTTGCTTTGTCAGCTCAAAGATTCTTCTTCAAAATAAGCCTCTTTTGAAGCTGAAGCAAAAAATCTTTTCATACGTAAATCCCAATTGGAGGACCAAAGTGGATGCAGAGTCCTTGTGGCTGTTGGTGTCTTAAGTATTTGATATGTGTGACTAGGAAAGCATGGCTTATCCTCTCTTACTGAAGCATTCAAGGCACAAGCATGGTCTTCAAGGGGAAAGGCAAGACAAGATAAAAAGTGAGAAAGATAAGGAACTGACTATGTAAAGCTCATGCTGTGAGGAGCAGAGAGGATGTCTGTCAAGGCAAATCTCACCTCTGCAAACCCTCCACAAAAGCTTTATATGATGGCTCGGATGTTATGCCATTTTTATGTACAATTTTAGTAATAGGATTTTTTTACCAGGACATATTGCTAGAGTCCATTTGAATCCATATGTAGAACTGTTATATCATGACATGGAGAATCAACATTAGCTTGTTAGTCTTTTGTTACTGTCCATATACATAGGACACAGAACATCTAAAAATCATTTATGTTAATATATATTAAATTGCAGGGGCATTCAAATGACAAGCACATCCAAACAAAAGATAAGAAGATTTTGCATATGAATATGCATAGTGTCAGCAGCCCACCATCTTTGGAGCTATTAATTTACACCATAAGTGATTTGTAATGCTCGATGGGTAGAGCATTTTCAATCATCCCTAAGGTGATAACTATGCCGTGGTAGCATGCAAGTGAATTAGGCAAACCTCCAAGTCAGCTCTCCAGGGCAGGGCTAATCACATTTCTTTATTATTCCCAAAAAGCAGTGGAGCAATATAGGTTACAATACGCTATGGTGCCTCTCCGAACAAATTTGCTTAATGTTGTGAACTAATAATACAATTTAATGAATTAACCCCGGCTTATTTTCCGCTTCCAAGTATTCCCTTCTATTTTAGCACTGAATGTTGCTCCTAGGTCAACGTGGATAGAATTTTTTTTATATATATATCAAATACGCTGCCATTAATGGTTTGCCAAGATGAAGATGATGCTACGCCATGCTCGACAACTTTAGCTCTTCAATAAATGCATAATTCTTCCATCTGGATGAATTTTCACAATGTTGCATCATCAAAATAAGGAGAAAATGCCTTGAAGTAGAAATAACCTGCATAAATGTTTAAGAGCATGCTGGGTACTTGTTGGTGTGCTCTGTCTGTCATCCCCTTCCACAGACAGAAGGGGTGTCTGGGCCTGGCACTGAAACCCACCACTAAAATATTTCAATAATGTAGGAAACGTCCTTTCAAATAGTCAAAGTGAGTTTCTGTCAAGAGCGAGAGAGAGAGAGACCCGGAGAACTTCGGCCCCGTATCCACACTGACAGGAATGACATTTCTATTCTGGTTTGGTTGACAGAAACCTATTGTTACTGACTATAGCAACTGCTTAATGCACATCACCCCTGTCAAAAGGATGGACTTGATATTTTCATTTGTCAAAGTGCCGGTCCTACGACTGTATTTGAGCAGCAGCTAATTGTCAGGACAGGCTTTGAACCATGCAGACTGACACATCTCACACACGGGCAATGACATAGCACCATGTAAATGCCTGTTTTTAATCACCTAGCCATTGATCATAACTGGTGTATCGGTTCACTACCAATAGAATCATTGTATTGCGTTGTATCGCATATGCAGCTCAGGAAAAGTTATATCGTTGTTCTATTCTCTTGACACTTCAGTTGACTCCCTGGGGTGAATTGGTGAAACAGCACGAAGGTGCATCCGCTCAGTGCTTTGGACTCCGTAAACTACTTTGCCTGAGTGCGTGTTGCTGGGAACAAGGTGAAGTGGAAAGGTAAGTAAAGTAAACCTCTTATTTAAAACATTTATTTTTAAAGAGAGTGGTATCACAACTGCACCTGTCCTCACTGGTCGCCCTGAAAGCCATTACTATAATGCTACATTGTCACAGATTATTTATTCATCGGGTGTTGAAAGGTGCAAGAAGGCAACTTTGAAGGAGACAATCCTGGCATCGAGGCGCTCCTTTATTCACCGAGGGAAGACCAAAGATGGGAGGCTTGAGTTTCTGCCGTGGTTCTTTTCACCTAGTCATTGCTGGTGGGGTTCCATTGTTGCACCTGTCAGATGCTGAGACACCTCGGACAGCAGTACTGTATTCTCTAGATATCTGCCCTACTAGTCTTTGCTGATAGTGACAGGAGGCTATTTGCACCATTCGAAATGCACTTGGTTGGTCCTTGATGGGAAATCTTTATAAAGTACCTTTATATCACCAAAATCCAATCTTCAGTTGTTGATCCTTAGTTTGATTGAAACAAAAAGAAAAAAAACAGAATGAGTTCCATATCAAGCCGTATGAAGAGAGACGTCCGTGTTAATTGCGTGTGCATGTCTGCAACAACTGAAAGACGAATCATAGATGTCATAAATGTGCTTTCACATTTGAAATAGAGTGTTCTGTTGTATTACATTTTCCAAGAACTAACAATATTCTGATACTAAATTTAACAAAATCAAAGCGGCAAACAAAGCTTGTATTACAAACGCTGTCATCTTTGAGAGGTGCAGCAGCCACACTTGAGGAGTCATATGGCTACTGACTACATGGATACTTTGTCTCTTGTCCCCTTTGATTTCCATATTCATGGCTGCATTTGGCTTTTTTTAAATAATCATTCAAATTAATGTAGGCACTAAATGGATACACAAGATCGATTAGCCATATGGGTTAAAACCTGCGAAATTTGCAAATTAGAACACATTTTAACCAAGTATTACTTTGTTTTAATCAAGAGGGAATGAGTTGGTCTGTAAAATATTTACTTACAAGCAGGATGCATAAAAGACTGGGTAAGTAGTAGCAGAGTGTTAGCTAAGGACAGGCAAAGAGGAAATGGTTTTAATGTGGGTGTCTCAGAGAACAAGGTTACAGGAACCAAGCATTCATCTGGGAAAGGCTCAAGTAGAGCTGCTGAGGTAAATGTAATGTATGAAACAGAACAGGAGGTACATCATTCTTCCAAGCCCACATCATAACACGGAAGATTGTATAACTGTCTAATCAGATTGCCCTTGGAGACCAAATAAAGCCATGGAAGTCAGTAGAGTGCTCCGTTGATGACTTGAGCATTGACTAAGGAATGGTGGCATGTTAAATAACACCAACTCAAAAAAATCAGGGTTTTCTAGTACTGGCAAAGATAAAAAAATCTTTACTTTGGGTCAAGGTTCTATTTTCAATCGTGTGAAAATGATTTACAGTATTACAGTGTGGTTTCTATAGAAACACACTCCGTGATTAAGGAGTAATGCAGTTCCAAAGAGTATCAAACTATGTAACAAAAAAGTATCAAGTACAGAAATCCAGAAGATGTACGAAAGCCAAATGCATTTTTAGTTGGGAAATAATAAATATGTGATGTTAGTGAGCCCCTACTGGAACTTAATCTTTTTATCATTGGCATAGAAGGGGAGGCTGAGATGCAGAGGTTTATCCAATGAGAAAAATATTACCCCATGGTCTACATTCTGATTTGTTCCATACAATTTGCATGCAGCATCTTCTCCCTCTAGCTTAGACAAATATTTTACACAGGCCTGCCGGCAGTGGTGGTTGAGGAACTAATAGAGTTCCACTGTTGTCAGTCGTGTTGCATTTTCACTGACCGGCTTGTGAGGAAAGCAAGGGCTGATTAAATGTGATAGAAGGCAAATAAAGGCAATATGTACACAGAGGCTGCCAGGGAAATTATCTGTAGGGGACTTGTCAGCATAGAGAATTATGTTGGTCAAAGTGATTTTGTTTGTAGTAATCGGAGACATACAGGAGGCTGAGCCTTGCCTCCTGCAGAAGGGGGAAATGGCGGCTAGAGCAAATGTTTCTCTCATTTTATTTTACTACCCAAGATGTGCGAGAGCGATCCCCTGACCTTGCTCTCACCACGTTAGGCCTGCGGTCTACGGTATGTGATCGCAATGGCTGATCCGCTGCTCACACCCATCCGCACGCGAGTTAACGCTCAGACCCAATAAATAACGCCCGTCCGTCATTGAGCATATTAGGTGTCAGCAAACTTCCGCTCCACGCCCCTTCCACACCCCCAACTCGTGCCACGTCCATGCCTCGGGGAGCCTCTGTCCCGGGAATGATGGCTCATAAAAATGAATCATAGATGAAGGCCAGAGACAGGATGCTACAGGAGTGACTTCATGCATTAAACAGGAACAGTCGATATGTCCTCTTGTGATAATAGATATTAGTCTCCTATAGAGCATGCGGGAGCCACCGGCGAGCTATTTAACGCTTGTCAATCCAAACCACTGAGTGCGTCTGGTGCAGGCCTCCACAACAACAGGCTCGGGTTAATAATAAAGTCTGGTTTGCTGAACAGCTCGATAGGAAGGAAAGTTTCTTCCTCCAAGTGATGCTTATCAAGCCCCATAAAGCTGGAGTAGTTTTAAAGACAACTTTTTGCCCAGCACCAACGCATGAAACAAGAAGGTTTTAGTGTTATATACAATGCTCTACTATTTATAGATTACATAATTTATTTTTACAATTTAGGTATAGGTACGCACGATATTAAAGTTAAAGCTACTTTAATTTTCCAACACAGTGAGTTCAACCTCTCAAAAGGCATTGGAACCCAGACATACTGACAGATATATTAAGGACAGAAAAGAAAACGGGCAAATTGAATCTGTACTTCCCTTTACAGAACTGAGCGGGCTTTTTTCAGTGTCTTACACTTGTTCACTGTGCAAACTGGAAGCGTATCAAATTGGCCCAGAGCGCTGAAATCTGTAGCAAAATAGTTTTACCCTCGCACCATCGAGAGCGTCATGACGGGGAACATCACATGCTGGTTTGGGAACAGCAGAGAGCGAGACAGCAAGCACGTGAACAGAGTGGTAGGTTCCACAGAGCGCATCACTGGCGGCGCTCTCCCCGGCCTCAAGAACATCTACACAAGGGTGTGCGGGACCAAGGTACCAGGCACCAGGGTGGTACCAGGTCCGCAAGGCCAGCACCGAGAGGCTCAGGAGGGGCTTTTACGCTCGGCCTAAATTTTTTTATTTATTTGTATTTTGCATCTGAATCACAATCGTCTGGTGTTTTGCCCCACACAGCATTCCATATGGTATTTGCATCTCTTCTTGTTTGATCATTTCTATTTGTCATTTATTTTTTTTATTTTATTATTTAATCTTATTCTTATTATTGTCGCACATTATGGAGTTATGTCATTGCACTTTTGCTAACGTGTGACAAATAGAACTTGCGTCACTTCTGATGAAATAGCTCTTTGTACAGTATGTTCCTGTAATTGAACGGAATTTGTCAGTTTGGGACAGTTTTCCTAACAATGACCTTGCATTTTTACATTATAAATTGCACATACATATTTACATGACCTGCCGGCGCATGCATGCCTCAAAAAGCGACGAACAAGACACAGTGGCTTCTAATCAGTGTCAACCACTGTCAGCAGCCCTATAAACTAAGTGATGATGCATGAGACAGGAGCTCTAGGTAGCCTTGTCACACCGGTCGATCATTGCAACACGTTAGACAATATTCCATTACCATTACATTGGGTAGATAGTAGTACGCATGGAGGGAAGGTGTGATTGTTTTTGGGGTCCACCATGTGGAGAATTTATGTCAGTATATCAGAAAAATGTATCTTTGTAGTCTTAATGTCTCATTTATATGAATTCAAAAGAGATTCAGAACAGTTGCCGTGATACATATTTCTACTGCCTACCATGATACTTTAGGGCATGTACATTATTTGGAAAACTTTTTACAACAGTAACAAAAAGATAATATTAAAGGCAACGCTGAAGAGGCTCCCGTTGACGTCCCTCAGAACTGTCAGTGAAAGAAAAAGATCCATTTCTGAAGAGAAAATCAATGCCAATTCTCCTCCCTCGGAGACTAGTTGCAGACTCAGAGTCTGAAGAACAAGTGCAAGGCACATAATGATCTTGTACTCTTCACTCTTCACCACTAAGAAGAGAGCTCTCACAAGGGTCTCCTGTGGAATTAGTTCTGAGATTCAACTTCTCCCGTCCCTTTTGTTCTTTCTACAGTTAGTTATGTCTTGTTTGGAAAGGACCTTTGATGCAAGTGAAATGCTGTTATCGTCCTAGAAGTGTCAGGAGGCTACGAGACATAAATAATACACAATTTATTTACTTTTTGCCGTTCGCGGCGTTAACTACCTCACGCTGGCATAACAATATGTGATAAGATGTCGTGTTCACTTTTCCTCGGTTATGGCAGCCTTGTGCAAATTAAAGAGAGTTTTCTGTAGAGGGCAGCTGTGGGAGCCGCGGGGGGGGGGGGGGGGGTATAAACACATTCATGAACACAATGCATATAGTCAAACAAATAGCACCATCTTCTGAATACTGAAAACAGCTGCAAGTGCCTACTTCTTGATGCAGTGCCGCACCAGTCATTTCAATGTACTCAAATTCCACTCCCATCCCTTATAGACAACAAAGAGAATGGCTGTTGTTCTTCCCTAAAATGTGTCAACAATGTACTGTAAATACAAGTTATGTCCACATAAACAGTGCTGTGTACAGCACCAGCAAGAAAATTTGTTTTTCTCCAAACGTTCTCGTCTCATGTCTACTTTGTGCCTTTCGGGTTGTTATTATTGTGCGAAGATTTGACGTGTTGACGGAGAAAGGACAAGCGATAAGAGATCACATTGGTTTAATTGAGTTGAAGACCTAATGAATGCTAGGCCTCTGTTATCTGACGACTGGTTCAAGAAAACGTTGATGACAGTATCTCTCTCTCACTCTCTCACTCTTTAACACACACACACACACACACACACACACCCTCTCTCAATCTCTGCTTTAATCACAAGGGGGCTTCAGGCAACTCCTGATGGGCTATGGCTGTATTGCTGTCATAATCCCCACCACACCCACCCACCCACACGCCCCTCTGCCTCTCTGTTTGTGTGGCGCCTCAGCCAGCTCTGGAGCAAGGACACAAACCCCTTTGGGCAGGCCACCTCCCAAATCTGAGGGGATGAAGCACATGTTGCCACAGATAAACAACTGTGATCAATCTCATGGATGCACAGCGAATCAGCGGAGCGAAAGGCTTTGAAAATCAAGCCTCTATCCCCGATGTGCCCGGCAATGATTATGTGGTCAGCGATGCCAAAGGCAACCAGCAAACATCAAGGAACTTGGAGCAGCCCAGTCGGTTCTCAATATTAATTACATTACATATACACAAGTAGTCGACTGAAGGCAAGCCAGTGGGGCGAAGAGTGTCCTCTTTGGTGATTAATAAGGTGAAATCCCATGTGCCAAATTAGATGAAATATACGTCTCAAAAAAGTTGAGATTTTTGAACTGCGGGAGGTCTGGCCTGTGAAGACCGAGCTGGACAGATAGATGTCCATCGGGCTTTTTGCAGGTTAGAGTGTGTGTGAGTTGCGTATGTTTTGTGACGCTGGTGAACCCACTGGCATGCGACGCTGTGTTGCCCTTCATTCAACTTGTGAATTAACCATCGACGTACACAGTATATGCACTGCATAATGGATTGACAGTATAAACGAACCGTTCCAGTTAGCCGTCATTAGTTCTGAAATAGTTGACTGACTGAATATAATGTAACGTCCTTGATCTAACCTCCTGTCAGTACAATCAACATGCCATGCAAATCCTGGGCTCAAACTTTTAATGTTTAATCATAAATCATGATTTGTCATCAAATTATGTTTAAAATATAACTTCAGATGCATGACTACTCTAACACATACAATTGTCAGGTCAGAGTTGAAATCAAAAATCTGTCACATGCCTTTAGTAAGTCATGCCATCATACATAGCCAAAAGTAAATCTCCTTCTCTTTTCTGAAAATACTTTTCTTTTGTCCGTCTGGACTGGGCTCTTGATTTTCACCTATTATTTTGACCAATAAAACAATAATTATGTTCCTAATGCTCCGCCAGGTCTGATAGCACGTTTGGTTCAGCGTCATTAAGTTTTTACCGAGGACAACTTCAAGGAGTTGGAATTATTTGTGGAATAAGAGAAGCAAGTCAGTTGATCATATTATTCTGTGCAAGATATCTTCTCAAAACATAACTCTGCCCCCGCACAGCACAAGGCCAGGCTCTGGTATTATTCACCCATAATTATCCAGCACTTGCCACAATGGTAGGTCAAAGAATATGACACTGGCATTGTCAATGCCTAAGTAAAATGAATTCAGGTGGAGGCTCTTGTTCATCCAGGTTTCTCTTTAACTTTTTCAAAAAGGCAATAAACTGAAATGAAATGTTCTATCCCCGAGAAGAATAATGTCAGTTTCTTTTCTTTTCATATCTCAGTTCAAAGGCATGCCAATGCCATGGCAACTACAGAAACTGTTGTTCTCTTCTTTTTTTTTTTTAAACAAAGACTTTTAATATGTGTAAAGCTCAAAGCACATACCGCTAATAATGTGTAAAGTTCACCAAAGCAGTGGTTGTTGTTTTAGTGTTTCTGTTGGGTATTTGTTTTTCCATGCAGAGGACCTTTCAACAGCTTACACCGGTACAGTTATTGCTCCAGAAGCCTCTTGCTACCTTTCCCTGGGACTTTTAGTTAAGTCTCAAAGAATCCACATATTCATGTTAGAGACCTGCCCACAACCATGAAAGGGCATGCTCCCACAAGAACCCGATGACCGGAACTTGTGTTGTTTGTTTTTTTAGATAAGTTGTACCCTGTCGAATACCTTGTGAAGTTACCATCTGTAAGCATCAACTCTATACTGTTTGACTCAGGCTATCTCTTTGGTTAAGTAAGGCTAACCGAGGGCAGTGTACGTTGGGATGTTTCCTTGAATCAGGCAGGTATTGCAGGCTGAAATAATTAGACCCCCCCCCTCCTGCACTTTCACAGAATCCTTCTACCCCTCCCTATTAGAGACGGAATTGGCAGTCATCCAGTTCAATCCCATTGATTTTCCATGACAACATAAAGAACACTGTTCGCTGTTGGGGAATGAATGAATTGCATCTTCAGAGTTCTCTTCTGCATTCCTAATGAAGCTAGATGACTTTCCCAGAGCAGCTGTGTTTGAATTGGTACTAGGAGTGCCAGGCCTTCCATGGCAAAGGAGCAGGGTAAGGGGGGGGGGACGACGACAACAACAACAACAACACGCACAAGATCAACACGCTCGTAAATCTTACTCCAGCCTGTCAGATGATTTTAGTAAAAGCATATGATTCAAAGTGTGACATTTATCATAATCAGAGCGCGGGCTCCTCGTTTCGCTCCTTCGTGGGTCCCACGTTAAGGTGGGTCCAATTAGGCTGCGCGTCAATACGTTCTGTCCTGTTATGACACCCCTACACCCACGGGAACACGATATCAAGGGGGATGGGCTGCAAATTGTAAAGGGACTACTATTCATGTTCTATGATATGATAGAGTATGAGTATACCATGCAGGACAGATTTGCCGATGTACAATTGCACCGTCAGAATGTAAAGACTAATGGGTATTATTTGCCAAATGAATCACGTTCATCGCATAGGAGTACAGAGGACTAAACTATGGATCAACCCCATGTTACTTCACAAATCATACCTTGATTAAACGTTACACTGACACACAGGCCCCTAGAGCGCAGCTGCAGCCCCCTAGCCACCTAGCGTATCCCTGAAAGCAGAGTTATCAATTAATTCTGTGAAATAGAATCACAATCACCCCCTCTCTCTCTTTTTTTCTCTCTCTCTCTCTCTCTCTCTCTCTCTCTCTCTCTCTCTCTCTCTCTCTCTCTCTCTCCCCTCCCCCCTTCTGTCTGCTCCCATCCCATCTCCCATCGCTGACCCTGTTATGTGAACAGACTCAAGAATAATCATTTGTTGAACTTTCACACCAATGTTCTCGATAAGCAAACCTTTGAATTATTTTTCTGCTTGACTGTCTCTGTGAAATAACTACTGGCTAATGTAAGCCTTGTCTGCAGATACAGTGAGCTGGGGTCGTGGGATTGATGGGATTTCACCTACATAAAAAAACAGCCTTACCCGTGATCTGGGCACCACAAAAAACAGGTACATCTCAATTAGCATTGACCCATATTCAGCACGTTATCCTTCCATTTAACAGTTTTGTGGATGATTTTTTTTTTACTGTGTTCTGAGTATGCCATACCATTTAACAGGTCATTCTGTGAGTCATCCAACTGACATTAGGAAGAGCGGGGAGATCGACAGCAGCCGGGCAGGAGTACACATTGACACACTACTTTGTCTTCCTTGTATGTCGGCTCGCACGGAGCACCTGTGTTCATAATGCTGCAGGAGCAGGTCCCCTGCGGGCTTGCGGACATGCATGTGGCAATGATGGCAGTGGTGCGGTATCACAACCAGAGATAAAGGCCCGGTTTCGCCGCGGCCCTCGTAATCTCTGTGTACATGGTCATGCAAAGATTCCTGCTCCCCGGAGGAATCGGATGGCAGGGAGCGACCGTGGACATGACTTGTGATTATGCTGTGCCTTTTCACTGATGCCTTTGCTCACTCTCCTGGCGCACCCTCCTTTTCTCCTCTCCCCGTTTCTCATCCCCATCTTTCTTGCTTTTTTCAGTTTCACCCGGTGTCTCTCTCTTTTCTCCTTATCTCCACCTCCCTTTTCTCTGCCCACTAAAGCAATATTTTTTAATATTTACTGAAGAAAATCCCAGTCCCACCCAGAAAAGAAATGCAGCACTAAAACCAATTTTCACCTGAAAATGTGACAAACTGACAGGGCCCTTTGAGTATGTGTCTGTAATTTGATTCGTAACAAGCATGACCTCACTGGCAAAGCGGCTCGAATAAAAGCAGGAGAGGGAAACATCAAGGAGGGTTGTAAAGAAGCTCAGCATTCAGAATTCAGTCGCGCAACTGGCTGGAACCAGCGTGGAACGTTGCTTACAGGCAAACGAGATGAGGCACGGTCGGAATCGGAGGCAAACAAATAATTGACTCTTCTTCTTTTTTTTCCTTCCCACTTGCATATGCTGTCTCGCTCCCAGAATGAACAACCCAGAACCACGACACACGCACCCACCCCCCATCGCCACACGTTCACATACCCTTGCACATCCACATTCTCTCTCTCTCTCTCTCTCTCTCTCTCTCTCTCTCTCTCTCTCTCTCTCTCACACACACACAAACACACGCACATACTGTGGTAAAAGGAGGCCGGCTGCCTTAGGCCACCAACATGGCACCTTGAACTGCGCCTTGCTTTGTGTGTTGGCTTTGAAACGTTCAACATTCAGGTCAGCACCAGTAGGTACATCTATCTTCCCCGTGTCAGAGGTGGCCAACGTTGATGGATGACCTGCACCGCTAAGTTGTGGTGGCCAGGTGACAGGGGCTCCATTAATAAACAGATTGCCGGGTCCTCGTCTCCTTTGAGCGCCGCCAGCGGGAGGCACTTCTTTATTATTTCCGTGCCACCGATAATAAATACTCATAAACCTAATGATGCCTGATTACGGCTGCAATCTCTGCCTCATTAGGCTGATTAGCTGCAATGGTGGTAACGCCGAAGATGCCTGTTTAAAAATACATGCCTGCCGTGTGTGCATGTTTTTGTGTGCGACAACGTCACACAAGCTTCGCACCTTATTAGAGTAAGCTGCCAGCTCTGCAGGTAATGTGACAAAGTATTAATTATAACGCCGTGCTTTGGAGTAAACAGCGTAATTGTCTTAGCCTTTTTGGCTAAATAAGGTTGTGTTTTTCACGTCTGACACCAGGGAGCTGCACTATAAAATACTTCAGCAAGCAAGGGATATTCTATACGGAGATAGGTCAACTTGTGCAAACTCTTATTGTATGTTAAGGTCCCAGTGCTGGGTCTTCTTTTCACATGTTCACAGTTTGTTCAGGTTTTCAGTAAGGTTCTCTAACATGAACTGAGATTTTGTAAAGTTGTTATATTAACACTTAAACATCAAAACTACGCGCATTACCTACCTTAGCATATTGAAAACTAAACCGAACCCTGCTTTTTGTTTTGCATGCTAATTCAGCTGGCCCCGCTCGACCTCAGACAAAAGTTATCTGTGAAGCCTCTTGCTTCTGAACCCTCATCGGTGCAGCCACTCCAAGCTGCCTCTGGCATTCCTTCATTTACAGACCTTGGAGACGGAGCAATGTCCTTCAATGCCACCTCGGCGGGGGTGTGTGTCTACAGACAAATCAAGCCAGCGGGCAGAGTTGCTGACCCCAATAATTTAGCCCATTGCTCTGGACGTTTCCAGACACCATGAAAAGTACCCATTTTCCTCCCAAGTAGTGCCTGGGCCCCTCCCGCTTATTACAGGTTTGTGACCCGCACTGGGGCCCCTGATCACGGGGTGCGCTTTATAGCAGTCAGGGGTTGTACCAATGACACTGGCATCGCAAACCCCCCAAACAAGTTGAAAGGCGTCAGTGAAGTCAAACAAGTGAAACTAAGGGCCCTTGTGGGATTGCATGGCGTTGCCTCGCTGCCTTGAATAGAGGATGCTTTGAAAAGCAAAAGACCCATTTCCATATTTATTGTGTCAATAAAACGGTTTGCCCTTTGAGGTCACATAATGGTATACGCGTCCCCGTGAAGTGATGTTGTTTTAATGTCCCTGACGATGCTGAGGTGGGAGAAATGGAAATATTTTTACAATATCAGTTCCTCATAGCTTCGGGATTTACTGAGGGGAAAAATGCTTAAATTACAGAAAAACAGACAGCCAACCATTTCAATGATTTCATTTGCTTGTTTTAACTGCAAGCTTGCTTTTTTACTGTCACTGTAAAGAGGTTATTTTGTCCTTGTAACTTTATTGGCTATAGATGTGCCTTAGTGTTTACTATTACTGAATTATTAGAAAACAGATAGGGAAGTAATCAGTGTCAATCAATATACAAATATAAAAATAGCGACAATGCAGGACTGCGTTAAAGAAATTCAGTCTTATTCTCTTCACATATCTGGATATATCTTAAAAGGGGCAAAAAAGAGCCAATTACCCAACAGAGCAATCAAACCGTTTCTCCCTCCACAATGCCCTGCTATTGTATCTTTCAGGGGGGCTTTGGATGTGATGTCGAGGATGGGAGTGAATAACAGAAAGCAACATTGATCCAAGGACCCCAAGGCTCCATTATCCCATGGAGACAACATGGCTAATTAGTCGAGTATGTTGCCTGTTCCAGCACAGCTGCACTGAGAGATTATGCAGACAGAGACGGCCAGCTGTTAGTCACATGCATTATTGGTGACTAATTGAGAGCGGCAAACACGCACCGGGCGAGGCCGCTGCTGATCGCCGGGCTCGCCGTCGCCGTAATGTGGCCAAAGTATATGGTCCATGGATAAGGTTAATCAGTGGGAACAGCAGCGGAACGAAGGACATGATTAAAATGTAAATAGACGTCAGGGAAATGACTGATGGGGAATGAGACGGCCTCCAGTGAGATCTGCCGGCTTGTTAATGGAGGTTGATTTTTTGATTTTTTGGGGGGGGGGGGGGGGTGGTGTTTGAAAGTGAGGGGTGATTATGTACAGCATATGCGGAGCGACAAAATGCCCGTTGACGAATTAGTAGTGGGGTTGTCGATGTGGAGCCAGATGTCATCGTGGCCGTCCACATGGACACACGGACATATGTAGCAATCAAAACCATTTTGTTCCGTTATATTCTGGTGAGCATTTAGCACACGATTCAGTGTATTTCATGGGAATAGATCTAGGTGACACTCTCTTGCCATTCTTCTCTTTCATGCATACTCGTCCAGCAGGCACAGCACATATTATGCTCCTCTATAATTCCCGTCACCTAAAGCAGGCTGTACAGTGCCGCACTCTGAGCCTGTGAGTGAGTGTGGTGAGCCTGTGTACATCCTCCTGGATTGGCAGGGTGATGGAGCAGGCTTTTTTGGCAGTGTTTAGTCTGTTGTTCTCTCTCTCTTTCGCTCTCTCTCTTCCCTCTGTCACTATAGGATGACTCCTCCGTACATCTATCTGCCGCGGTACTGTGTATCCAAGGCCAGCTGATAACACTCTGGCTCAGACCCACCTTAGCACTCACTCGCTCTCTCTCTCCCCCTATCTCTCTCTCTCTCGCACCTGACAGACCATCATGTATGACCCGACTCTGAATATAGTGACTGTCACTACCAAAATAATCTCTTCTCCTGGAGAATTTAACTCCCTACCTTCTGGCTTGCAGGCGGCATACAATTTAATGCCTCCTGTGATAGCTAATGGGAGAATCCTTAAAACTTCAGAGCTTATAATAAGCTTGTCAGCTTATCATATTATGCTTGTGAGCTCATGATATTAGCATTTAAATGTTCCGCGTGTATATTGTGATGGGAGTTCTTTGCTGTTTGGACTCCGAGAAAGGAGAGGGTAAGCGGCATTGACACTAGGCACCAATTTAATTCAATTTTCCAACTATGTAATGAGTTTTCTTGCCAGAATAAGGGTATTTAAAGAACACTTAGTCCAGTTCTACTCTGGAGCAAAGCAGAATTAACTGGAAGCATGGCAGAGTATGTCAACAAGATCCGTATAGGGATGCAGGCTAAATTATAGCTGACTAGCTTGGTTTATATCAGGATTGTGACAAAGCTTCACAATTTGGGTTAAGAAAAGTTAAATAATTGGTATGTGAAGTACACTGAAATATTCCGACTAACAATGATTGGTTCTGTTGTTTAAAATAATTGCTTTGCAATTATATATACTTTTTGGGATTAATGCAAACAATTTCTAACAGGCAATCATTCTGTAAGTAAATACTCATAATTGTATAAAAATATTCCCTCTGAGAATTTCAGATTGCATTTCAGCTCATTTACAAAATACCAATGGTAGATTTTTGTTCCCAACCATTTCAGATGAGTGTCCTGAGGTGGCCCCACAAGCACGTTTACCTTATCTAAGGTGAATTCATCCTAAGCCTAGCTTATTCAAAAAACAGTATCTAATTTCATCCATGTGTCAGCTCATTGTAAGGATTCATTTTTCATTCCACCAAGATAAAACAGATTCGAAATTAATGATCTTCCCAGCAAGATACAGCACTAAGCAAGTGAGCAATGTAAGGATTGACAGAGATTATTAAACAAAAACTAATTATAGTCATTGGTACAGAACAATAATATCCTGAATACTAAATTATTAATGTGGAAGATTAAAATAGGCCCATCCATTATAAGACATTACATTTCAATTCATCTACAGGCAGGAAATAGAGCTCATCAGACTTGTGATTAGTACGGAAATAGGGAGCGACAGAGGTATGTCTGCTAATAACACAATACACATTCCCATCAGATATCCAAACCCTGGCTGTGGATTTAGTATTGGGATTATAGCATTCAAATAAATACCATGCTGGTTTGAAATCCAGCCACAGCGAGAAAGAACCAAAATAGCATTCTACTTTTCCAAAACGGACTATTTTGTAGTTGTGCCCAGCAACTAAGATCATTAGCATGTGACATTGAGGGAAATGATTGAATGTCTTTATTGGGAAAACACTACTCAAATGAAAACAGTAGGCAGGTATCCGAAATGTAATTTTCTCGGGTTTGGTCACACATTACACGCTGCATGTGATAGAATGGATGGGACAATTAAGACGAAAAAAGATTTTTTATGTAATTTTTTATTCATTATTGAACTTCCTTAATCCCCTGGTTGTTTTAGAATGTTAATTTAGTTCCCCTGTTCAATCTAAAAAGTAATTTTCTATGACCATTGTGCAGTAAGTACCAATTAGGTTTCAGATTAATTGGATTTAATTCCATTTTCAATTGCAGTGTTTTAAAACATCCTATTTGTTGTGGGAAAAATATAATTTAGCACAAACTGTTGTATCTCTGCAGCTAGACAAGACTTTATTGGAGTTTTGAGTTCATGCTGCATGTTCAGAATTGATAGTCAGTAATCCACTAACCGAAGGCAAAGTCAGCTGCTTAGCAGAATGGGATAAAACCCATTCTGTCCCATTGGGCCTACACGAGATCCCTGAAGGCCCACAAGCATTTGGCCTCTTCAATGTACTTTGCATGACAAACACGGCACAATCTTACTGTGAATAAATGCCACTACTTATGCCACTGCTTTAAAATATTCACAAGACGGATTTCCTCTTCTTTCGGAACCCAGAACGGTTTGCAATAAATATTAATGACCAAATATTAGAGTATTACTGATTAAATTATACATGGATCAATGGGGTTACTGAGTGATGCTTCAATAATTCAAGATGGACTAAACATGCCTCTTCCTGCTACATGTCTGTGTTCTGTTAAATGGAGACCCACACCATAATGAACTACTTAACTGCTCAGGAGAAGTCCTCTGTGTCACAACTACCATGGAGACGTGTAAACCCTGGTGAAACTTATCACCGCCATAAACATCATTAAATGCTAATGACAAAAAGTACACCCTCACACTGCACGTCTGCAGTACACATGGATGCTAATACATGTGACAGTCTGCTCAACCAACAGTAGTCCCTGTTCTGGATAAAACCGGACATGCTCAACACCTCTCTTGCCTCTAAGATAGGCACATGTCAACAGAACCAACAGAATCTGAAACTTAACCCGCTGTGCCACATGCCCAGCACCATTGCAAGAAACTGCCTCAAAGCAGTGCTAATGCTAACTGCATTGTAGGTTACTAAAGCTATTGGTTCACAGGGGAAAAGCCTCGGTATATTTAGTAGATAAGATCTGCCCAATCTTAGATTTTTAATTATATGGTTCAACCTTCTTACTTGAGGCACTCACCTATGTAATGCCAAGGTGACCATTTTCCCTAAGCCAGCTATTAGCTTTAACTGGATCCATCCACAGAGACAGAAAGACAGGGGACCTTGATTTCTCTTGTTGTCATCCTAGGTCAGACTAAAGACCTACTTTATTACTTTTATTCATGGCAAAGCATTCGATTCCTTTGGGAATTATGCAACATCATTGCACAAAATCTTTGTGAAAAATGGGAAAATGTGTTACAGCAATGTTAACAACTGATATACATAATAGCAAAATTGGAATAAGCGACATGTTGAGGAGGTCATAGACTTATGGCAGTTCACATATTGTACCCAAAGAAACGGTACAATTCAAATAAACTTACACGACAATAACATTTAGTCAAAATACATGATATGGAAGCTTGGCACAACTACAACTGTGGGATCTTCCCAGGTATTTTAATATTCAAAATAAAAATTTGATATACATGTTACATCCATGTGCAGAATTTGAAATAAAACAGATTTGAAAGCTTCCATTACCAGGGATTTATATTGGCATGTCTTTTCGCTCCATAGCAGAGGTTGAAATCAATTGTACTATTTCATAAACAAGAGCCAAGGATCACAAGCTTTAGATATTACAGACTATCCAAAAATAAAATCTTTACCTGCTTTCAAAGTTGAGTGTAAGTGCAGATAGAACACCACAGCTTCCTGAATGCCTGTTCAGCGTCACGGAATCAGATGTGTATTCAAATCAAAATGACAGACAAGAATCCGAAAGCTCGGTGACATTTTGAGAACCTTTGATTTTTTTGCGGTAACTGTTCTGCATGCAGGGATTTTAACTTCACCCCAGGGGAGCCCTTTTGTGAATGACTCAGGGCAACTGTTGTACATCATTACATTTCAGCCTTCCAAAGGGGGCCGTCATCCCAGAGGGGAGAAATGCATGTCGTTTTGGTGTCTCAGGAGATATAATCAAGGTCTTAATCTTGTTTCATTTTGTGATCGTTTGTTTCTGAGTTCTTGCTCCTGAAGGCCTCTTTAGAGCAAAAGGGAACTAAATGAGAAGTGATTTATGAGACTTGGAGGATCTTCGCCAGAGACTAAAAGTTTAGAACTATGAGAAGCATGATCAGTTTGAGAAGAATGGGAAACAAATGAGAGCTCATTGATAACTGACTAGATACATTTTGTTTGCCTGAATTCTGACACTATCAGTTGTTGTGGGATCCCGCCAAATTTACACCTAACTCCATTTTCGCTTTGGCAGTTGGATTGAGAAAAATACAGCTGTCAAAAGAAAGAAAGAAAGACTGAGAAAGAGGGGAAAGAGAGAGAGAGTCACTCAGAAAAACGGTCTGTTTAGTCAGGTGTGGCGCCTCGGGGTGATTAAGCACTTCGTACGGCCGCAATGGCAGTCGGAAGCCAAGCAGAACTAACAATACTTCTGATCTCCCAGGGCCAATTAGCCTTTGGATTTCTCATGTAAAACCTTTCATAAGGAGCCGGTGAGTGGAGGCCATTACGCCATGAGGGCCATGCCAAGGGGAAACCACGTCTCCAGCGGATAGCTCCCATCTCCCATGACCAGTCAGGCCTGCAACTGGTGACAGGCTGAGGTGACCTGACACTGGTCTTCCAGCGAGTCAGAGCAGGGCAGAGCCCCGTGGAGGCCATTACTCCTAGGACAGCAATTACAGTATTTATGCCCGGGTGCCGTTGGTCGTTTGAGCAGGCCGATAGGGTTGATCGCTTTTGGCTAAAAATCATAATTTAAGAATGATGGTTTTTTGGGGGGGAAATCTCAGTGATGGTGTCCTTGATCTTTAAGCGTCCCTTTTCATGCGGAGGTCTGTTCGGAAGACCTCCGAGAGTAGACTTTGTGTTGCTATAAATTGCTATTAAGGCTTAATAAAAGTCTTTCCAGAACCGTCACCGCTACGGACTGTCAGCCCACTTAAACATCATTAACATGAAGCAAGCCAAGCTCCCTCTTTGGTCCAAAGACCCTATGCCTCACTCTGGAACAACTTTTTATCTTTGAGGATTGGACCTCACTGGAGATTGTTTTCATTATTATAAATAATCCACACGATGTTGGCATGAAAAACAACTTTGAAACTGTCCGTCTCATGCCGGTCTTGTGTTTTCGCATGAGTATTGGCTTATTGGCGCTATAATAATGCTGCTTGTTGGTGTGCATGCATCTTTTTGCACATATCTGTATGTGTGTTTGCATGCATCTCCGTGGTTAATGTGTGTGTGTGTGTGTGTGTGTGTGTGTGTGTGTGTGTGTGTGTGTGTGTGTGTGTGTGTGTGTGTGTGTGTTTTACCTTCTCCCAGCCTGCTGGCAGAGCTCCCTAATCCCAGAGGAAAGGGACGGGCCTCTTCTCATTCCAGATTCTGCTCACAGCCCAGCAGCGGGCTGGACTCACATTCACATTGAGAGGTGAGCATAAGCCTTAGATGCCAAGAACAACAAAAGACACAAGCAGAGTCCAAAGAAGAAAAAATAATTTGCAGCACCTTCAGCGTTTGCCGTCTCCTCCTAAGGCTCTGAGCTCGGAGGAGTGTTTAAGGAAGCATTCTCTCTGTGCAGTATCCCAGAGAGGACCGGAGTCCATCGGAAATGAAATAAGGATCTCCCCAGTGTAAAACATAAAGCAATTTTAGTTTTATCAACTTACATCCAAGAAATATGGGGAGCATACAAGACAGTTCTGTTCTTTCTGGACACTCATGTCTTCTGGATGTAGACATGTTTAATACAGAGTTCGATTGTGAACCAATTTGGGCAACCTGTTGTTTCCTTTCTGTAATCAATAAAATGACAGTAATACACAGATCTTTTAAATAGCATGATAAAACATGTGTTTGTGATAGTAAACGTCCGATTATTTTATTGTGTTTATGATGGATGGCACTGAAGCATTTGATGCATCACAGCAGGTTACCTCCTTGGTGCTCAGACATGTGCTCTCGTGACAGGGGCATGCGAGATAAACGGCCCCACCGCTGAAATGAAACTGCAAAGGGGGACGGTGTCAGGCTGGAGCCCCACCTGGAAATCAAGACAAGCAGCTTGGCAAGCCCATTCCACTTCCGCTGGACGTCTAGACGAAAAATGGTCACTTTGCTTTTGATAGATCTTGCAAAAATACATTTGGCTTTAAATGAAAATTGTGGTCATTCAACTCAAGTGATATCTGAACGGCTCCTATGATTTGCTGTGTGGATACACAAGCCACCCTCTGCAATTCCATCAAGGGCCAGTAGCTGACATGAATGGATAGGCTCTATTAACTGAGACGAAGTAGGCTTTAGGCAGTGCTGTAACTACTGCTATTAATCCATATAGTAGCTCTATCAAGGTACCTGGTCGTATGGGGCAAAACACTGCCAGCTCCCTTCTCAGTAACAAGACCTCAGCATACCCTGACGCCGTTCTTTCTGATAATCAATGAGGTTTACAAATAGCTATTATGGGACTGCAGTCATGTTTTATTGGGATGATTG
This sequence comes from Galaxias olidus, assembly GCA_026901105.3. Lineage (NCBI taxonomy): Eukaryota > Metazoa > Chordata > Actinopteri > Galaxiiformes > Galaxiidae > Galaxias > Galaxias olidus. The sequence goes on from JAPMUY010004946.1 coordinate 206,164, forward strand.
AGATGATTGAGATACCTGAGCTCTTGCTCCATATAAAAAGCTTCCACTGTCAATTGAGAGTTACAGAATGGTCCAAACACTTTCATGATGTAAACATAGAACAAGGCCTTCCTCTTAAATCTATATGGGGTTTAATTAGGCCTGATCAGAATGACTGAGCCCTTGATGACGGGGGTGAATTGTTACAAGGAGTCGGCGCGTTTCAATGCGTCCCTGCTCCTTCTCTGGAGGACAGGCATGACATGGCCTGGCTTTGATCAGGAGCGGCGCCATCAGGTTTCTGTCTCCCAGACTTCCCTTCTTGAAAGGGACCTAGTGGGCTCGCACACTGTGTACATTAGCAATTTAGATCCAACATGAGGAATATTATTCCAGCATTTGCATCTCAAAGGCACGGTTTTAATTTTGGAAATCGGTCTGGAGTTGCACTAGGTTTTTATTTTCTCCTCCTCCCTATCGCTCTCCCTTGTACCTTTTATTACTTTCCTGTGCAAGGGAGCTAAGTGAACATATTTTCACAATTGGCAATTACTGTGAATAAGTTGGAAGTGCAACTATCGTTCACTGAAGGGTGCTGCACTCTTTCATATAATTTATTAAAAGGACCATTCTCATTGATGTAAAACAAAGGAATGCTAATGAAATTTTTATTACAGTGCCACTGCTGTCATTTGATTATGAATGTCTTTACTGTTTGTAAAGGTAATGAATTATTGAAGCTTTTATCAGACAAGCCCCGGCTTTTGTCATCTCAACAGGAGGGTACACATGTCTAGGATCAGGTGACTTATTGAAGGCTGTGATTAAACAGTGCACGTTGTACAGTACAGTCACTCACTCCAAATCCTACCTATTAGTAGGCCTTTACAGCATTCCTTGTTACATGACACACCCAGCATGTTCTTCTATCAGATGGAAAATGTCCTCCATAAAATGTCTCCAGCAGAAGTTATATTGATTGTTCTAAATGTTAATGTCTTTGGCACCGGAGCATCTGATATTTCACCATTAAAGCTGCGATAAAGCTTGTAATATTGTAATGATATTTACCAACAGCTGTTCCACTGCTGTTCCCCAGGGGGGTGTAGAGGGACTTTAACGTTGCCTGGGTAGTTGTCTTTATTGATCACCGGGAAGGAAAAATCAACAAAAATGTCAGTGGGACTCTTCTTAAACAATATTTATTTATATTTAAAATGCAAATCCGATGTTGACCACTTCGGAACCTTGATTTTCCCTATCCGTTTTTTTTTTTCACGAGGAAATTAAGGTTTGGGGATTAAAACAAATTGAGGAAATCACTTAGTTTTTCTTTGTTTTTAACAATCGTTTTTGCAATAATTTCAGAACCTTGTGGGCATTAATTTTAAACTCTAGACACAGAATTCAAACAGATCACAACATAGCATTAAAGTACCATTTCCAATGCAATTCACACGACTGTCTTCTCATTTCATACATGGCATTGAACTATCAACTAATTCAACAGCTAAAAATTATAAGTAATTATTCCATCACTAATGCATAGCTTTGTGATAAACTATATTCCATATGTAGATCGTGAAACGCATTATCTATAGATGTAATATTTACACCATTCTTTATCAGACACTGTTTCTGTGGTCACATGTGCCACATTTCCAAACAATGTATGACAGGTATGACAGCATGTGTATATGCTGGCTCTTGTCATTATACTTTTTCCTTTTTCCAACATCTAACAGGGAAACTATTTCTACGTTGTGAGTGACTGATCTTGTGGTAGGTCATGATACATGGGATGTTTACGTCAATGATTGAGGTATGAATGCTTAAGGCAAGACTTCCAAGAGAGAATAGTTTTAAGTCTGTTGTCTACGGTTTTGCAAAATGAGCACAAGGTTCTGAAATGAGAGCCAATGCCATTGTAAACAACTGTACGACAAATGTAAGACATAAAAAGGAAACACAACACATTTTGAATTCACTTATTATAACTAGGTTACAGCTTGCAGGTCCCGTCCGGAGCAGACATGGCATATGGGCTCAATCTATAGGGTTCTGGCATTGGTTAAAACTACAAAGAACTTGACCAGAAATGTAACATTTCACTAAGGAAGGGGATATACATTTATGTAAGCCGTCTCACAATATAGAGTCTGTTTCCATAATTGCTTTGTTAAAACCAGTTGCTGTATGTGTCCTACAGTAATTAAGCAGTTGGATTTTTACATAACACTAGTGAAAATTAACAAAGAGCACATCTGGGTGTCCCATAGGTTTAGTCATTAAAAAGCCCATTATTTTTCAAATTACTTTTTCAATCTTTCGGCCCCCTAATCCGTAGGTATTTCCCAATAGACAGTTGCTGTGCCTGTTTTCAATGTCTCCTTTAGGAAAGTTAAACATTTAGCAATGGTGTGGCCTGTTCTGGCAGCTCTTTGCTTTTGAACTCCATTTCAGCAACGCACAAGGCTTGGGAATTGAGCAGAGACCAGACAAATATCTCTAACACATTTTTCCTGTCCTATCCTTTTCTGTTCCAAGTCTTTTTTCTTTACCACGTTGGTGGAAGCTATAATTTATTGTTTCAAGACATAACTGGCAATATTTGTGTGAATAACCCCTCAAAAATATTTTAGTTGTGCCATAACTTTTACATTTTAATTAAAGATAAGGATATGGTTTTCTCTTATATTTTCTTTAGAGAGACAAAGCCAATGTTTCTATCACATCCTTATATTTATTTTGTTCATTAAGTCTTGGGGAATGTGTTTGTGTAATTATTTTTGAGAAATATTTAAGTAATAGCATAACTTCCAAATGAGTGGCTAACTTTTAACCCTGGAAGTCATGAGACAGTAACAGTTATAGCAACACCATATGCACTGACATGACTGAAGTTAAAGCTAGAGAACTAAGAGGCATGCATATCTTATTGGACTGAGTGTGTCCTACAGTTGAATGCTATCAGCCAGAGTGCACTTGTTGTCTAGAAATCCTTGTTTTGCCTCTGTGCCCCTGAGACGTAAATTCGTGTGGACGTTATAGTTGCTTTTGGAATTACTCTCCAAAGCAGCACTCACGCTGTGTGCTATTCGGGGCTTTTCGCCACCAAGCCTCATGCTGAAACATAGCAATTCAGGTTTAATGGTTGCCATGTCAACAATCCTTTTCCCCTTCGACCCCACAGGGTGATTTGCGTCATGCACTATATGGATTTGTTGGAAAACTAAATAGGTACCCAAGCATTGAATATCAACTATTGAGACATTGACTGTTAATGCAACGCTGCAGCAGAGTTAAATGTGGTCTATATCCATACAATCATTCAAAACAATCTTTTCTAAAACGTTTTCTAGCAACAGGACACTTTTTCAGCAGTAATCACCACCAAATGATTTTCAGGTGAGCAAAGATCAGTTTCTGTTCACACAATGGACCTGAATCTACTGAAACTGGAACCTTAACGAGAAAAACTCATTGGGGAAAGTGTGAGGCTCACGGATGAAAAACAAAACAAAATTTTACTTGAAAAAAGACTAAAGCAAGCAGTATAAGTCGTTTTTGGTACTTAAGGGAATCCTAAAGCTTATTGCAGGTAGAAATCCAAAATATTTGTTTTTACTTTGTTTTAACCTACCCTGCAGTATGTACCTTCTTCAAACACTTGCCCTTGCTTGAGACAATTTACTCAATGGAGTAATTGTCTTTTGCAGCGAATATGAAGCTAAAACAAATATGTTGGTGTTGATATAAGTTGAATTCCACTCTAAATAAATATTTATTTATAATTATATCTTAAGATAGAGTTGACTATATTCTCTAACTCTTATGACACCACTGTGAAACCTGTGGTAGTGTACAGTATCACATAATACACTCACTTCTCTCACAAATGCTCTAAGAGTACAAATACAAATGATAAATTATTTACAGATGCCAGGATCTTTCTTTCTGAGGTTTGCAGCAGTGGAAGAATTTGAAGCTTTCATCTCTCCGAGGCCCTTGACAGTAGTTGCTTTTATAAAAAGCAGGGCCTGAGATAAGAGAGAGCTTTGACCAGCCCCTGCCTCCCCATGATAAATCTTTATCATTTTAGGTGATGGCCTGACCTCTACGACGGGTGCTGGCGAGGGGCCTACTCATTAATACAACTTTAAAACCTCACGGCTCATTCCGTCGACTTTCTTGATGCCTGTGACCTTTCCCGGATTGCCGTGCTATCAAACAGACCTCTCCGCGGTAGCCTTTGAGTCGAGAGAATAGACGGCGGCGCACAGGATATGGCATGGACAGAAAGAGAATGGGGATGGGGAAAATAAAGGGAAAGAAAAGCAAATGTGTCATAGTGTACACTTCAATATATCCTTGTTATTAGACGAAAGTCACAGGGTGGGTGAAGGGGTGTTCAATGTGAGCCATTCTTCCCAACGTCATCGGATTGAAACAGATGGTAGTCATGTTGGTCATGCAGAGCAACACATTTTCCCTACGATAAAGAATATGCAATTGTTATGGTAGTGAAAGGTAGTTGACTGTCAAAGGGTTAACCATCAAGAGGCTACAAATGCACCGATGTTGTGCGTGGTGGGACAAACTGCTATCCTCCATCCAAAATGTCCTCAAATTCAATGGCATAAATAATTCTGTTTTACAAAGATGAAAGGTCAAAGCGAATAGCTTTCCCCATGTCAATTCGTGTCTGTTTCAACGTTTGATGTGCACCCGGTAAAACCTTTTCTTGATTTTCCATCATAATTTGATGGTTCCTCCCAGCTACTATTCAATTTTTGCTACTGTTGAAAGCATCATCACTGAACTTGGGCTAAATTGACATTTTGAGGGGTTTCGTGTGACATTGCTGTTATCTTACTTTGTTTCCAACACAATCACTAGTCTTACACCTTTTATTTCGGACTACAGAATTACTTTAGACCACTCTGGATATTGCTAAATCTATTCATGATGTAAAAATATAGTTTGGTGATTAATTGTATCAGGTATAGAGGTTTGCGTCACAATGAAGTAATTGACTCTAATTATAGCATAATTAATGGTGTGGAAAATTATTTTATTATTGTGGAATACGTTTATTCTGAATTAATTATTTTTACAATTAGCGAGCATACTTTTTAGTCTAAAATCCACAACAAATAATTTAGCAATAGTATCAAAATGATACATTTTGCAAAAATTAAATATTCCAAAGAGAAGCACAAAACTATCAACACATAATCTCAGAATAAATGAGTTAAGATGAACATCAGGGTGGACACAAAAGTCATGCTTTATTCAGACACATCTCTAATTGGTTGGTCTGAGGAGGAACAGATAGAACCGAGACAAATTGGCCTTTAAAGACACAAACCAGAGTTGAATGCCCCACGGGCATTTGTTTAGGAGCATAGTGTTTACCCCATCAACATAGCACCTGTAATTCCTCCCATACGGCGCATAACTGATACGGATTAACACAATTAGGACCATTTTCTCCCCAGGACACCTGGCAGCGTTCTGCGACATGAAGGACTGCATTTCAATTCAAACTGCTCCAGAAGAGAGGTCAGTTGTACTTCCCCCCGCAACAAGTTCAAGTAATATTTTAATCCAAGTTATATTGAAGTGCACATGTCAGCATACAAGTACAATGATGGTGAAATGTATTAGCTTAGCATAGTAAAGCACATACGATTAACTATAATTAAAATAAATGGCAGGGTGCCTGGTGCTTTAATGTCTTGGCTTGTTTTGTTTGTGCTGCAAGACAACAGTTAGTTTTCTATTTGTGTGCATTCCAGGAATCATTAATAAATCCTTGGAGTACAATGCTTGTTGTGGTCTCTTCAGAGTATGGAGATAGAGTTGAGTAATTACTCCATTGGTCTACTTCGTGAGATCATTTGAAGAGGCAAAATGTTTACTGCTCTGCATTCAATATCCCCAACTCTAACAACACAAGGCACGACAAGAGATAGTAGGAGGTATTGCCAGGAATTCACAGTGGTTCAAGGCCTTGCTCAAGTGAACAATGGAACAATTTCGAGCCGTTCTACATGAACAGTCCACATAAATAAAGCTTATATCGTGCACTAAGTAATTGGAAAGAGGTTTCAATAATTATTGCACAAAATATGCTTCATTTAAATGTTTTATCTGGCAATCGTTTTATATTTCCATGTAACTGTTTTGCCACATCTGAACCTAATGATCTTAAACTGAAATTGATCACTTATGGTTATCAATAGCTCAGAGGCATTGAGTTACAGACATTGAATATTTTGTGCAACATCATGGCCTTTTATTCATGACTGGTCTGCGCTGCAACGACCTTCCCATGACCTTTGCTGAGGAGAAGGAAAAGCCCTGGTGTGTCTTTTGTTTGAGGAAAAGCTTAAGCCAATTAAGATTTATACCGAGGACATGTGCACCACTTCCTTTCTGATTTACAGATTGGTGACGGCAATACCCAAAAGTAAAGGCTTCAAGTGCAGCAAAGGACACCCACGTGTATAGGGGTTAATTAGATGACCCTATCCATCTCAATTAAAGATTTTTTAAGACACATGTTCCCCCAAGCATGTGGAAATTAAAATCAAGCTGCAGAATCAAACCGATTAGGGTTAACGAAAGCTGGAATGTAGGGCTGATGTTGGAATGTAGGTTGGAAATACTGATAGATTTCAACTTATGAAAGGCATAGGCAAACAGATGTTATGTGTGAGAACAATTGTTTAGTCCCATAGCATAGAACATTGCCGCACCATGACACTTTAACCAGAACTGATTTTGATAAATGTTAAACATATTTGAATTGAACATTTTAATCAAACATTTTGGGAGACTCAGAAACTTCATTTATGGATATTTATGGAAATAGAGTACTATCATATTTGGAATCTTGGAATAAGATCAAGTAAAGGTGGCAGCTTTAGAACTCAAAACCGTTTTAACAAAAAGTAATATTAATATATGTATTGCATTATGTATTTCATACACATAGGCAAATCAATGTGCTCTTCATAAGGCAAGCAGAAACATACAATGAATAAATAAAAGATTTAGAAAGAAATACAAATAATTGTAATAAGTGAAATAAAATTCCAAAGAAGAAACAATTAATCAAACAGCAATTGAGTACATAAATTTTTAACGTGGATTTATAAGTAGTCAGGTTTGGAGCAAATCTCAGATCTTCGGGAAGGTGTTCCAGGTATTTGTTGCATGGATGCTAAACGCTGCTTCACCTTTTTAAGTTTGAACTCTGTGAATGGTTAGGAGACCTGTTCCAGATGACCTGTGGGGTACCGACGGTTCATTTGAGCTCTATATTTATATTTAAGTCTATTTAATTATGTGTATACTGCACTAAAATGTAATATCTTTATAGTTCTTGTGCTCAGCATGTTTTAAGCTAGAATATTACATAATATACTGTGACCAGTGTTTCATTTTAAACAACTAGTTATCATTTGATGCCAGAATTAGTTATTAGTTATTAATTAAATCTTTCACTGGCCTAAAATACACTCAACATTTAATAAAGACAATAGTAATATTTAAAATGTTCTTCTCTCGTTTCCGAATCACAAAGTTGAATTGGGTAAAAGTAATGTTTAGGGTATTTTAAATCTAAATTAAGTCAAAATAGTTATTACCCTAGTATTACTTCTATTTTAAGATAGGGCCCTGCAGAAAATAATACAAACAAGGTGATCGTAGTAAATGTAGGACAACTTTCAAAATTAAACATAGGGGCTTTGCAAACTCCAACACTGTAAACCGGTTTTAGTTTTTTCCAACATTAATTACACAAGCATACCAATTTTCATACTTCCCATTAGTAAACAAAACAGGTTTTTTGGAGGCTTATCTCCCAAAATGTTAAATCACAATTTTAAGTGGCTGTATTTGATCATATTCCTGTTTCCAAAGCCGATTATTAATGACTCTGAAGTTATCAAAGGCCATTGAGATACCATGGGTAAAAGCTGTGATATTCAATTCATTTATCTAATTGAACACTTGCTGTAGCTTGATGAGAATACATCTGTAAGAACATCTGGTATCGATGGCTTAATTGGGTTTGGAGTGAGGCTTGTGCTTTTCATCCAAGGGTTCTCGGGAATTATGATTTATTGTTTGAATTCATTTATGCTACTTTGGCTAATCATCATCATTATCACAGGGGGAATAACAATCTATTTTTTACGTTGCTGCTCGGTGATCAATGGGGACTCAATGTCATTTTATAACAGCTAGCAGCATAATTCAACCATTGCAGAGGACAGTGTGTACCGTTGGCTTCATAAAATGTGTATAGAATGACCAAAGAAAGTACCTATTTCCTACCTCAAAGATTGGTCAAATACTCCACTTAAAATAAGGTCAGACAATTAGTTTAAGGGTTTATGTGCACTATATTCTAAACATATACACATGTGCAAATGTGCGCTCAAACAGATGTGAAGTGCAAATGCCCAGAGACAACACACAAACACACTGGCCATCTATATCGCCAGTCTCCCCACAACCTATGAGGGAATTGATTTCCCTGAGCAGCTTGGCCCATCTATCGCTACAAACATTGGCAGGACTGCAGTCACATCATGTTGACACAGAGCAGAATCACTTCCCCTTGTCTGCATTGTTCCTGTTGAACAAAGAAAATGAAAAGGACGGGGGGAGGTCCACAGGGACACCGCGTATTCTTTCTGAATTCGCTGTTAACCTCATGTTGTCGTTAAGAGACGACCATTCTCAAGCGGAGAATGGATGAGGGTGCCTTCAGATGATGCTTTAATCAAAAGCTTTTGTTCTCGTTCCGTGGGCTCCCCCGCCTGTAAACATATATTGAAACAGATGTAGGCACTTACCTTTTCAATTCCACCGAGGCTCGCTTTAAAGACATTGGTTGCGACGGGTCTGCACAAGGGGACATGTGACACCCCATGTCCGGTTCTGCAGCCCTTCACTCACTCAAGCACAGGGACTGGCACGAGGCAATGTTTTCTCACGTTCCAATAGGCCCAGTCACGTCCTTTCTTAATTGTGTATACTGATTTGAATATTCTTAGCAAGCATTGGGTGAGCAAAGGTTTGAAACTTTGAGTATATCTAGATACTATTATAAACAAGCAAATATCTATTGATGATGGAGTGGCATAAAATAAATTGTACTTGCTTGTAGGTATGAAAATACTTTTACAGAAAAGGTTTTAATGATGGTCAATTTCAACAGGTCCTAATTGTCTGACTGTTCACATATCAGAGCGCATATGTATACATTATATTTATCCACCCTTTTCGGAAAGCCCTTATTCACTGGTAATGACACAAATAATATCATAATCACAGTTTAGGCAGGGTGTTGACATGTGAAGTTAAGTTTTCCAGTAGTTTCAGTAGAAGTGGTTTTAACTTTTATTCATCCAGTAGATATAGCCATTTCACATCGTGATGTAAAATGTTCTTTGGTGAGTTATACTGCTGAGATGTTTCTCAGGCCTTGAACTTCCACAGAAACATAATCCTTTCAACTGGCCCGCATTGATATTTGTCTAGCAATTGAATTTCACAGTCTAGCCTTATTTCATACATTTTCATACACTGAGCTAACAGAAAAGCATCTTAGAATGCTTAGCAGCCTGGAGGAGGATGAGGAAGTTAACCCTTAAATCCAATCAATATTCTTTTTCAGTAAAATACCTCTATATGACTGGATATATTGAGATTTATACGTCTGTTGCAATCTTGTGCCAGAGGTTGTCTTGGTATTTCGATTGTTTCCACCTGAGGTGCATGATATTGGTATTTTGTTAAAACAATCGGTGCAGGGAACATAAATGAAGACATGTGCCACAGGTAATTAGGTCACTAATTTGATAATGGCAGACTAGCCAAGAGTATCTGATTTTGCAATTGAACCGATTTGTTTGACCGAAAGCAATTACCGCTTTGGACTGCAGCAGAACTACGAAAAGGTCTGAAAGGTTCCAACCACTAGCCTTCCATAGGTATCAGCTGCAATGATTAAATAAATTATTCACCATCATTTGGTGGTACTTAATCATGGTATTGTGTGAGGACCAGCTGCAATTGTGTCTTTGAAAGAACTGAGAACTGGTTCAGACTTAGATCCATGAGCCAAACTTTCCATCCTTCTGTATTCCTGGTGTAGTAACTGTGTAGTAATTTTATTGGAGATGTACTGTACACAACTAAGTTACTACAAACCATAAATGCCACCAACATGCAGTACCATTCAAAAGTTTTTACACACTTTCTCATTCAAGAGAATGAAGTATGTCAAAACTTTTGACTGGTACTGTATATTGTAAGGTTATATGGGAAGTGAATAATCAAAGCCTATTGGAGTAAAACTGCTACAATAAAATGTTTTAAATATCAGTACTTCAAAGTATGAGTGAATAATATACATAGAGGCAAATTACGGGATACCGGTATTTCCCTATCTTGACCGAAAATAGTTATGAATATTTGTAAGTTGAATTTTACAGTGAATTCCCTTACATTACCCTGGGGGGAATTTTTGATGTAGCATGGTACACACCAAACCACCCATGACCATGTTTGACATCAAACCGGTGCCAGCGTCCATTTAAATTGTTATTAATGACAAAGCAGCCAATTTCAATTCCAGGACAACTGTAATGGAGTCTTGTAGGCTGGTCGGCCATTTTGCATTCTGCAACGTTTGTTAAAATCAAACCGAGGTTAATTAAAGTAAATTATTCCAGAGCCTATTCTAATCCTCTTTCCACAGTTTGTTTTTGTTGATGGTTACTTCCATACTTTGCAATAAGTTTAGTATCTTTTAAATAAGTATTCTCTCTGGTTGACTGTGTTAATCAATTTATATATAACAAGGTCAGCATCTGTGTTTCTAATAATTTACTTGATGTTTGTATGTTTTATAGAGCTCTATCAGAAAGTATCCAAACACAGTGCCTGAAATTAAGTATTACTAGGAACCTTCAGTCCAAAATCTCTCAATGCTCTTGTTCAACTTGAGATGTCAAAAGTGTAATTCCAATTTGAGGATTTGCACGGTGCGCAATTGTTTTCTTTTTTGCTATCCCCAACACTTTTTCAGATTCTTCACAGTAAATTGTTATATTGTTACGCAGAAATAATGTTGAGTTTAAAAGTAACAAGTAGGCAAAATATTGACAAGTAGGCAAAATATTAGGCAAAAAAAAGTTGTCCACAATATTGGTAAATAAAAATATTACCTGCCAATATCCCTGCAAAGATTTTGTTTGAAATCATTCCTGCAGTTTTACTATATGCCTGTTATGGGTTAGACATCTTTTGGTTTACTTTGACCTGCTGCCACTGATGCCAGACATGCCCCCGCCAGGCACATTGATAGTCAATGATAACCTTAGTGGAAATAAGAGAAAATCACCCGGCCACTTGACTACAATCTCGATCCAAACACATCCTCTCTTACACTCAATGCATTTAGCTAAAGGTAGCTATATGGTAACAAAGCTATTGCAAGTTTGCCACTGTTGTTCTAGCTCTCAAACCAAACAAAGAAAATTGTTGATCGCATATTTCAGGAATCGTACCCTGTTCCAAGTGCAGCCACCCATGTGTCAATTGTTGTCAAGGCAAGTAGGCAATTTGCTCAATGTTGTTTTGCTTCGCCATATTTCCAACATGTTACACCATCTATTCTACCAAGTTTACCTTCAGCAAAGTATGTGATCTCACACTCATGAAGCACTCATTTCAAACCGTTTTGCCCTACATAAAGACAAACACTTACTGAGGAGGATAAGACCTTTTCCTTACAGCTGACATTGGTCCTCACATCTTGTCACCCTAAACCCAGGCTGTCAAATCTGAAACCACTCTCCCACAGTTTTGACAGAACAAGACTACCAACTCTCTGACACCTTTAACTTTGGTCCATTCTCTGCTCGAGTTCAGAGTTTCTGAACCTCTCTGCATGCGAGGACAGCAGGTACCTCTCTGTCCGTCTCCTTTCAGTGTGCCCTCTTTGGATGCCCACACTACCTAATTAAGGCTAGTCCTTGAAGCTTAGCTCCAGAGAGAACTGCTCTCCCATCTTCAAGGCATTGCAAGATATTAGTTGGCTTTTCTAGGAACTCAATTTGTGGCGATCCTGGCCCTGTGTGCACCTGGATACTTCACATTTTTGAAAGGGGTGCTGGTTTAGACTTCCCCGCACAGCTTCATATTTCATACTGACCGTTGTGGCACACTTAACAAGCCATGTGGAGCTCTAGCAAACCGCACAAGTCACAAGGCTGCCTTTGCAGCAAATAGAATTAGCCTATTAGCGTGTGTGCTTCACTTCACAGTGCATTAGCCTACCTGCAAATCCGGCCAATCAAAATAAATAAATTAATTAAATAAAACCTTTCTAACGCTTTTCCTTCTAAAAGACAAAAGTGGTTAACACTTCCATTGAAGAGTTAATTTTGTATGTGCTCGCCTCCTTTCCATATCACTCACCAGCTTCACTGATCAGCCTAATTATCATATTAATTGTTTACTGTGTCCTTGCGCTGGTATCCATGACAAGTGCTGCAGAGGATGAACAGTCATGTCCCTATACGTTTATACTTTATGCAGCGCCGAGCCTGTTTGTGTGGGAGTGTGTGTCTGTACATGTGTCTCGGAGAACAACCTTTGTATGCACGTACGTGTGAATGTGAGAGACCGTGTAATCAGCGCTGCTCGGGAACTTTTACAAGAAGTCATTAACAGTCAAGACTATTGTGCAAACGGCGTGATTTCAAAGGTGCTCCACAACAGCTTGTGCGGCGCGGGCTGATTGAACTGGAGCACTTGAAAGGGGGAGAGAGATGTCAGGTTGTGCACATCCTGTCGCGGCCCATCTGCCTCGCTCACCGCTCCCACCGCCAGGCGTCCTTTGTAAGGAAGAAGGGGTTTGAACATCAAAGAACGGGTGGCCTACCTGCAAGACAGAAACAATTAGTGCGCTGGCTGGTGAAAGGTGGCATAGGGGATGCCCGGGTGGCGCTTCACTTCCAGACGGCAAGGGACATTTTGAAACTCACCTGAGGGCCCAGGGCTGTGTGTTCAGGAGATGTGTGCACAGGATTATTGGGACTTAGATGGGGGACGAGATACATTTGCTTGTTTATATAAAGTATAATCACTAAATATTAAATCACAACTACAAATCTAATTCCATATACGATACATTTTTACATAGAATTAAGACATCATGGTATAAAATAATAACTCTGTATAATAACTCTGTGGGGCCATTAAACATCACATATTCATGCTATTAGCTCAATAACAGTATACATTTTTTTGCATCCTTCAGGAAATTATAATAACCGTCCAAATGGCAGTTGAGTAATGGTCTAGACGAGATAAACAGATACAGTGCTGTTGATTCTCATTAGCGCACAGCATTGAGCAGTATCTCTGGGGTGGCCCGGCGTGGCTCCAGAGTAGTTCCTGTGGGACATAGGGGGGCATTCAACACCCTTGAGCTGCTTCACGGCTATTTAAAAAAGATCCATCCACGATACCTTTGTGGGTTCCGCACAAATCCCACACCGTTTTATTGTGCGTTGTTTTTAGACTCAGACCAGGTTTGTTTAGTTGACGCTTAATGAGACGTTGGCATCCTGCGACCTACCATAGTGGCGGGAAAAACTATGTGATTTTGGAATAAGGATCAAACGTACTCAAACAAAGAAACCAGTTGATTGGTTACTGTATGTCCGGGGTTATTATCGTTGTGAGAACTCTAATTTGCACCTCTCGTAATCCACAATATGCATGTGTTTAAGCTTGTGTTGATTAGTTTTTCATAAATATGTTTCATATTTTTGATAATTGCATGTTCATTCATTGAGATTCAAAAATAATGAACTTCCTCCTCAGTTTGGAATTCTCCATCTGTTTGGCATTCAACCCATCATAGTATGCAAAGGGAGCTCCAGAAGACACATTACACATTTCCTGTGGCTGTGTTTTCACCGTATAAAAAAAAAAATTCCTCTAACTGAGCCATAGCAACTAGTTTGTCAAATACCTGCACTCAGGAAACCAGGACCCAGTGCGTCTGACAGAGATGGAGCGAGGGAGGAAAACGTGTACACATAATCAATTTGTGAGGAAATGAGGAAAGCATATTATAAGACAGACGCTGAATAATTAAATTCAATTATCGGGCAGGGAGAGGGGGAAAAAAATAATAAACTAGAGAGCAATAATTTCAGTGTTTCTTCCACTAAATCATTGCACATTTTTATCTCTTGATATAATATATAGTCCTCTATTTGTTAAAGCTTTCCAGGGCATGTTAAGCACAGTAGGAGCTGGTGTCGGCCTGGACAGATTTAAAGCATCTGACGATGCATTAGATGGAATTGAAAACCTCAATCACTCCATAGACAGCATTTAATCTCAAGATCTTCAGGGAACATTTAGGCATGCATGCTTGCATGCACAGCACACACACCTCACACTTATTGAGTGTCTCTGCAGCCTCCTCCTAAGCGGATGTTATACACAGAATTGCACCCTTTGCACGCGCACGCACACATACACAGTCCCACACTAACACACACATTCATTACCACATGTCCCAAAGCAACTACACCAATCCCCCTTCCCCAGACATTACTTTCATTATTATTATGCTTTACTGTGAACATGCTGTTTGCCATTGCAATATGTGCTCTTTAACCCCAAATGTTTGTGACAAATGCTGACCGCTTTTTTCTTCGACTGCAGCCTTCAAAATGAACCTGATATATATAGTCTGTTTGTTGTCTGTCCCTATGTGTCGGCCCTGTGATAGACTGGCGACCTGTCCAGGGTGTACCCCGCCTCTCGCCCTGTGTCCGCAGGGATAGGCTCCAGCCCCCCCGTGACCCTGTACAGGATAAGCGGTAAAGCTAATGGATGGATGGATATATAGTCTGTACGATCCAGCATGCATTACCTCCAAGACACATCATCATTTCATCTCCCTTTCCCCTAAAAGCTTAGAAACATGCATTATTATACATGCAATTACTTTAACAGAGGGGCCTTCTAGCTGAAGCTTAAAGAGTAATACTTTTCCCACTTCTGCTCTGTCAAGTTTCAACTAATGCACGAATGCCATTGGACCAGGGACAATACATCTCAAGGTTACCCCCCTTCTACAATTCCTCTCCGCTCAGTGTCAGAGAGGGCCTCGTCCGACGGCGTGGAGCTGCTCAACCTCCAGGCGGGGGAAACCAACAGTGTCTGCCTCCATCCCTGGTACGGGGTTTCGATTCTGGGGTCACATCAAAGGATGTGGATGCAGGAGCATTAGCAGGGAATGCTGGGGGTCAGGGACACCGGCTGGGGGATTGAGTCATTCTGGGGGCTTATGTCTGAAGCACCATGGAGAGTAGGCATAAAAGCCCAATGTCAGCAGCTGACCTCCGGCTGGAGATGGACATTGACCAGGAGCAGCGTGGGAGACGTGGCGTGAGCGGTGCCCTGCTCCTGACATAGAAGCGAGAAAACAGACATTATATCTGTAAGTGCGGCTAGAACACACGACTCGACAACGCCGAGGCACTCACCACTATCCGTCAAACATCGCACACCAACAGAGACACACACACACACATACAGTCAATTCACACACAAATACTAGTGTACTGTACACTAGGAAAAACTCACATTCACTGTACACATTTTTAGACGCCGCCATGCACACGGAAACACACATTATTTCTCACGCAGGCCTTAGATGCCATCCGTAACACGTTAACGGGCATAATCGCGCAACTTATAGGCCTAATATGTCTGAGTATTAATCTTAAACTGCAATGCATAACGATGATGATAGTCAATGACAATGGTAATTTGACAGTTAATTTGGCACTGGTGTCAAGTAAATGTGCGTGCGTCAGGCTGCCTCTAATGTGCCTGTGCACTGTGGCCGTAGATTGTGCCTCTCCCTGACATTTAGTGGGGTGGACGAGGCTCCGAGGACCCATCGAGATCCGTCTCGTTCCCATGCACGGGCCCCAAACATCCATCTGGGAGTATTCTCTGCTTTTAGGGGGGGGATAAACCTCATCAGATGACATTTCCCCGCCATGCTCTGCCCTTGCATATCGCTTAGAATCCCACGTTGATAGTCCGTAAAAGGGCTTAGTATGAATAAGTGAGGCTCGCCAAAATGATGTTTGCTTAACATAAGCTCTACTCAGCGGGAACATAGGTGTCAATGTTGTTTCAATAGTATTTGGAAGTGAAACAAATGATTCCGTCGTATGTTGGAGAAAACCACCTGCCGTTTGTAGACGCGAGAACAATATTAATGGTCTTACCTGCGTTCTAAAAGCAGTCACTTGTGAGACTGCTTGCTGAAAGGTTCCTTTAATATTATTTCTGCATGATATCGAAAACGTGGCTTTGAATATCTGAATGGCACCATCTGGAACTCTGTGAGCCCAGTGCTATCGAGAAAATCTGACTACTAGGTTTCCCTTGTCAGCTTCAAAGTCAGAATGCCGATAAATTCAACTCTCTGTAAACAATGTACACAATTCCTAAAGTAAATGCTTTTACTTAAAACAAGTCCAACTTCAGTATGAGCACAATAGAGATAAAGTGCATATGGCACCTTTAATAAAACATGCTGCTTTTCCTCTCTGTTTTGGTTTATCTGCAAAGTAGTAGTCAATATTACCCACTCTCATTGTCGGTACTACAACTGCTATTAATGAAGGTCTGGCTGCTCTGTCACTCTGATCAGCTTGCAATAAGACTCCAGTACCCAGTTCTTATGAGTGCCACTCCTTAAGACAGAGCCCGCACCCAGACAGCTACTCTCGCTGGGGTGGATCACAATGTCACACCAACCTGCTTGGAGACAAGAGAGCTTCTCTTCTATTCATATCAGAGCATCTAATGCATTCTGACTGATAGATTGAAAATGTATTTGCTGGAGGCCCAAACCATCCAAGCTGACTGAATTGATTGTGCTCCAAAGTTAGGCGCCCCTGAAAAGCAATGCTGCCCCCTAGTGTCCGTGGCAACCTGCCTTTACTAAATCAATAAGGACGAGGAGGGGAGGGGAGGGGACGGGGTGAAATATATTGTTTCACACCATGCTTATCTCAAGGCTGCCTTTTAAGTGTGCCCAAACAATTTCTTTATACCCATGGTACAATCATTTAGTTGTTGTTTTTTTGGGGGGGGTTGAAAGACTCAATCTCAAGCCCTGCTTGTGCAGGCAAGGAAGAGGGAGAAAAAGCGCAGAGCCCTGAGATACTGTCAGTGTCATTCCCTGAGTCAGCTACTCTTCGGTGATTTTGCGGCGCTGGATGTGTGCCTGGCACCTGTCCAGGAGCATGCCATCCTCCATATTCTTCAAAGTGCATTAATATTACTCTCGCTCTTGGCAAGCGCCCCTTTTTGGCGGTTAGGCTGCGGCAGGCTCCCGGACTGACGATGATTGCCATGGCTATAACATAAAGGCTGTTATTGGCCTTGTTTGGGCGATGGTTATTACAAGCACTATCAAAGAAGCGGCCCACATCCGTCTCTCCCCCCGCAACCCTGGTCGGCCTGCTGCACGGCAGCAGAGATGCCAGTTAATGAGGGAGCCAGTGGATGCACTGCTGGCTAATGAATAGGTGATTTTCAATGATTCGGCCTCCGTCATAAATATTAGATGGGAGTCTGCCCTTGGTTACCTTTGCTGCCAGCGAGAGCCATTGTGGCTCTGTTTAGCTTTATACTTATTGACAGTGGTGACAGTAGGGGGCATTTCAAAGGACGCCTGCTCGGCTCTCTATAGGATCCAGATCTCTCTGGCGCACTAAACCTTTGTAGTGCACTGCCGTTAGGTCTTGGTAGTATACTAGACCTTTGAAGGGATCTAACATTGGGTCTCTGTGGCAACAGTAGGCCTTTGTAGTGCACAGTGGGTGATGCCACATCTACTATTGTTGTGGTATGGCTAGGGGTTTTTGTATTTTGTATCGTTGGACAGATGATGAGGAAAATTGTAGAATGTATGATTGATAAACAATGCTATTACAGTTGTAATGGTATGTGTATCTGTGTGTGTGTGTGTGTTTGTCAAATCTTTAGTTTTACTGGTTTTACTTTCACGTGGGTTGTGTAATAACGTGCTGTCTGGTTTCAAGACGTGCTTCCATGTCAATCTGCGGGTCTACTTTATACATTGGGACTGACAAGCTTTCTGACTCCTTTACCAAAATATGCGGAGGGTGAGCCTTTGTGCCGGACAGTAAACATCCGCTTAAGCACTCCCCCACATTTCTCACGGGGCGCCCTTAACAGCTCAGATGGATGGGACCATATTCAATTTCCTTCTCGAGTTAGAGGGCAAACTCCTGCTGAGGCGCTCTGCCGGCATCAAACGCATCCTTTTCTCCACCGCGTCAACGGGAGATAAATGTCCAAACAAAGCCTCGTCGTTGGCACACTTCTATGGCCCCGAGCTCGGCCTGCAGAACAATTAACGGCCCACCGCGCGGTCCCTCGCAGCACCAGATTGAATCACCACAGCCTCCGAGTCCTCCGCCCCCCTGCTTCCTGCCTCAGCCCTCGGGCCCCCCGCCGTAATGCATCTCCCTCGGCGTCCTCCTCCATAAATTACCAACAGCACGAGTGGGCAGATACAAATAAAGGTGATTTAGCCCAAAGAGATGCTGAGCGATGGCTCTCATTAGGCCGGAGTGGAGACCAAAGTCGAGGTTTAACTGAGAGAGATTCCTGGCCATTAGCGCGATGGCAGAGCGGCTATTGATAGGTTTTTAATAAGACGCTACATTAATGGTTATCATGAGTGAGTGGGTTTATGGTAATGGGAAAGGGCAGAAGAGGGGGGAAGAGGAAGTCTCAAATGTGCTTTCTGTCAAATTCTTCCACAGCCGTGTTCCACCAGCTCGGAAAGAGACTAGTATCCCATTCTCGCTGCAAAGAAAGAAGATGCTAAACTGCAGACGCTGTACAATGTGTTGGCAACAGGGCCAGCACTATAGTTCTTTTACAGATGGGAGCTGAGTGACATGAACATGGGGGAAGGTGGCAGTGATGAACGGTGCCAGAGGGGCGTCTCCCATGTGTGTGCGGAAGTCTTCCTTTCCTCCTATTAATCAGTGGGAGTCATTCTCCATCCCCTCTGTTCCAATTTTAACCCTACAAGTGACAGAGCCGCCAGCCACACTAATTGAAATATTAGCAGCCAGTTAAGTAAATGAAGACGATTTAATCATCCTCTCAATCTCGATCTTTTTTTTCTTCTTCTACTTATTTTAGGTTTTCCCCAGCGTCCTTGCGATCTTTCCATTAACTGCGTAGTGTAGAGGGATCAATTTAGAGCTTCTCTTTTTCATACTGTGCTGACAACTCTATCACGCCAGTGACAAAATATGGTAAGATTAACCTTGTAAGTGTGTGAACTCTGCTAATAGGGGGTGTCGTAATCTGTCAGTGCCTTTTCCACTGTCCCCTCATCTTTCCAGGGAATGATTCAACCGAAAGAAGAAAAAAAATTGAAATCTAATGACAGACATTTCATTCAAATCTTGGCAGAGCTGTGGCTTTTCGCCGTCACTTGCAATGTGCTCCGAACCTTTCGACGATTCCAATTTTAATGAGACGAATGAAGCTATCTCACTGGAGATGTGACAACTACAGTAAGCAAACCCAGCCTGACAAGTTGTGCTATCAACCTAGGGGACAGTGTGGTTTTAAGCGTCTCCTTTATCTCCTTACCAAAGATTATTAGAAATGACTTGTGAGAATGTTGCATGTGAACCCAGAGATTATATTTATACAGGTATGTACTTAAAATGGAGTCAGCTATTAAAAAGGTCAATTGGTTGATCAAAAAAGATGAAAGGTTTTTCAACCATAATGATGAGAACCTGGTTTGTAGGAGTATGAGTCTACAGAACAGATGTATAATGATTATAATTGACATGCATTTCTAAACACCCAAAACTCTACATTGTGATGGGGATCTTGCTAGTGTGTAGCACCCACCTGTGTGATGCCACGGCAGGCATTTTGTGCCAGCCTTGCTCACCACACATCAGTTGATGACCTACTAAGGGCCACAAGGAGAAGGAGACGGGATTAATTAGCCAATTGGAAGCTTAGGGGTGATTAAGTGGCCAGTATTGATATAGGCCCAGAGTGGGAATTGAGCCAGGACACCAGGGTTACACCCCTACTCTTCGAGTAGTGTGCCATGGGATTTCTAATGACCACAGAGTCAGGACACCCATTTTAGGTCCCATCCAACAACCACACTCTGTACAGGACAGTGTCCCTGTCACTTTCCTGGGGCATTGGACTGCCACCGATCAGAGGACAGAGTGACCCCGACTGGTCTACCAACACCAACTCGAGCAGCAGCTGGTATCCCATTCAAAGGCTAACCAGGAACAATACTGCTTAGTTTCAGAGGTAAGTCAGAGGTGGAACACAGTGTGCTATTGCTTTGTTAGGGCAGACCCAATAATTATTTTCTCATGAATCAGTTGGTCTATTTAGATTGTTCTATGTGCTGGTCCTTTTCGGTTTATTTATTCATAATATGTATCTACAGTTTGTGTCATCCTGACTGAATTAAAGAAGAGGAACATTGGAAAAACTATATGATATTTAGTTTCCCAAAAATGATCTTGCCTAAAGTTGGCTTTATAATTGTATTCATAGTATTTTCCTGACACAATGTTTATCCCTAAGTAAATAACTAAATAGATGCTGAGATTATGTCTTATGACTAATTGTATCTTTCTTTGTCACGGTATCTATAACCTTAGCTAAAAACAATGCCAAAAGTATCATTATATCTGGCAAGCTGAGGCTATGGAAGAGGTTTGTTGGTCTCTTTTGAATAATAACTTTTATAGTAAAATAGTGAGAGCATTTCTTACCTGTATTTCTTCCATATTCGCATGAAAAATTGTGGCAGATATGCAATTGAATGTCTCGACGAAGAAAAAAAAATTTAATTATGTTTATATAATTGCACACACTTGTGCTGTTAAAGTACCGCAGTGCTAATTGAAGATAAAGAAAGCGCCATCTTCCTGTTGCTGCACTTATGCTTCACTTGCTGGAGCAGGGCTAGACGAAATCGACTCATCAGTGAAATTGTTCCATGTAATTTAATTGATATGTCTAACCTGTGTTTACCAATTACTGCTAACACTGACGAGCCCCATCAATAACCATCTCAGACAGCATGGATAATCCCATAACCTAAAAAGGGTACTTTTATTTATAAAATAAAAAAAAGTTGAGGCCTTTTTACTGTAAAGGCACAAGAAGAAAGTGGAACAAAAAAATGAGGTGAACCAATCGGCTGAGAAATCTTTTTTTCTTTTCCCTATCAGACGTGGGCGCCAGATAAGCGTCCTCGCTCCCTCTCCCCCGTGCGCCCTTCACTTCTGTGTGTCTGCACAGCAGCGATAAGCAAATCAATATCCTGTCACTTCTCATTTTTACCAGCCCAATTCTACTCTCTGCACCTTGCGCAAGGTGACAAGCTCCTGCCTCGCGGTCTGGCCGACCAATCTCGGCCCCCCTTTGTGGAAACTCCTCGGTCCCTCGCCAGCTCCAGCCCTTACTCTGTAACAGCTGCATAATGCCAACAAGTTGAAGCTAATGCAGCCGACAGAGATACTGACTCCACAGCGGGTTTACTGAGGCCTTAAGAAGTGCTAGATTCCCGGTAACACGGGACTAGAAGTTGATAGGACAGGATATATGTTTGTGAGTGTCGTGTGTACTATATTGGAAAGGTTATCGGGAGGTGATCGATGTTTGAAAAGGGTGCCAGATTGCCTAACAGGAGCATATGATTGTGTAAAGTGGTATTTGCATGAGGCTGAGGGTGCCCATCTTCAACAACTCCTTCAGAGACTGAGGTCCTGGCCCGGATGCAGAGAGTGTTGGCTGCCTGTTAGCTCCTACTGTAGGTAGCTGTGAAGTACGATGTGGTAAAGGACAGTGTGGCTGTACCGTGCATTAATACGCTCGTGTTTAAAGGCAATATGTTGGTAGACAAACAAATGTCAGTAAACGGCATGTTTGATACAAAGAACATTTGTTTGAATTTCTATCAATAATTACTTCCATCCAAATATATTGAGGAATCTATGCTATTGTATAACTGTTTAATTGGCTATGATAGCATGCTAACTCTGTAAGGCCTTTCACATACAGTATATTTATCACTGCACTGTCTCGGGGCAGTCAGTTAGATTGGATGCCCACTTATTACAATGCCAGATGATGGAACCCAAATCACTGGAGACATTAGTGATGAAACTTGCCAGTAGTCCCTCCCGACATAGTGACTCGTTCAACATCCAGAATGACAGACGTACAGTACTGTGCAAAGGTTTTAGGCAGGTGTGATGTCTTTAAAGTTAGAAGAAAAAAAAAACATAAAA
Organism: Galaxias olidus; assembly: GCA_026901105.3. Taxonomy (NCBI): domain Eukaryota; kingdom Metazoa; phylum Chordata; class Actinopteri; order Galaxiiformes; family Galaxiidae; genus Galaxias; species Galaxias olidus. The sequence continues at coordinate 228,621 of JAPMUY010004946.1, forward strand.
GGATAAATGTTAATTGTTTATTTTTTTATCAATTCATAAAATACAAAGTGAGGGAAAAGCAAATCTGTATCAAATCAACATTTGGTGTGACCACCCTTCGCCTTCAAAACAGCATCCCCTGCCTAAAACTTATGCACAGTACTGTATGTCAGCCAAATGGCCAAATAAACAGAGATAATTGGACCACAATTTAGATTTCACCAACCCAGAGACAGCAATCATTAAGTATGGTTTGATAATACTAATTTAGTTGGTTATTCAGTCGGTTGGTCTGATAATGTAAGTTTAGTTGGATATTCAAACCTTTTATTCGGTTGCGTCTCGCATAGAAGAGTTAAGTTTGTTTAAATATTCAGGGCCCAAGGCAATGTCAAATAACCACTCACCCTGGTAATATTTAGTGGGGTTGATATTGAAATTAGTGCCTTAAACAAGAATTTCTCTGAAAACATTTTACAGGAATTTTGCATCTCCGGATTTTGAAAATGAACTGTGAAACTAGGGTGGGAATGATGACATGTCGTCTATTCAAATCCTTCAACAACAAAAAAAACTTCAACTTGAAAATGGCAGTCATGGAGAGAGGGCATAATGAAATATGAATGGGCCTCCGTCCATCTGTGGTGCATTAATGATTTCTGCAGAATGCGTATCCACCATATTAGGCCTTATCAGTCCTGAGACACGCACAGGGGTCCAGCATTGGGTAAATAAACAGCTGAATCCAGGCCTGACAGGGGTAAACTACAAACCAGATAGACTTCATGTACATTTTGAGGTTCCAAACTGAAGGCTTAATAGAAGTGACAACCATGCATAATCAGCAAGGGTTTTAGCTATCAGCAGTATTGCCCGATTTTGCTAGAGACTTCCATGTTGAGTGTCGACTCCACCATGAACTCACAATAGGACCTGTAATCGTAAATGAGGGTCAACGCCCGGACTGTTCAGGGGAGAACTGCGTTGTCAAGTCCTCTGTTCTGGTCTGCATGTTACTTTTATGATTGTAAGAACTTATTCTTTCAAATATATCACATCCAACTGAATTTTAAACTTGACGTAATGACACTTAGCCAGAGGCATTTGTCTGTTCCTAACATATTGTGTTCTGCAAATTAAATCCCACAAAATAGATTTCTAAAGAAATGCGTAGTTTGATTTCTTGTTTTGTTCTTAAAACACTGTTTAAACAGAGGTGGGTGTGAGAGGCAGGAATTCTATCCACACTAGACCTGGTAGACCTAGACCAATATCTGCATACGTCTGAGCGAAACAGTCAAGACTTTGATTTTCCCTCAGTCTTTTTTTTTTTATCACTTATACCACAGGGCCCCTTCTATAACTAATTGATTTCACCTTTCAGGAGAACTTGAATAATTCAATTGTTTCTTTTGTTCACTCACTAACTGTCCCAATGGGAGAGGTTGATCCATTAACATCAAATAAATTGTCCCTTTCATTAACGACTCACTCTACACCTGCACCTCAGAGGGAAACCAGTGGCGAGGAAGATTTAAAAGCCCTAGTGGGTGTGAATCTATGCTAGTGTGTGCACAGTATGTGCGCTCATTGTGTTCTATTACCACCACATACGTTTATTATCTGCAAGCCATCTCAAGCATTCAAAGTATTTCTATGTGCCCCTCGTGGCCAAAACACTTCTTGTCAGCTGATGGATGTGTGTGGGTGGCTTTCGTCACTGCATTGAAGGTCACACCGCAAACCACATGGGTCCATGAATGACATTGTAAAGCAAGACTGTCAATGTACATTTTCTTAGTTGGTTAGGTAAGATACCGAACGACCCAATGCCAGGAAGGATATGTCTCAGTCAAGCTGTCAAAAAATGTATTTGACTTTAGTTCAACAAAATATATATTTCACGTTTTTTAAATTTCAATTCACTCTATTGGCATGAAAATACAGTACAGTGATTATTGCCAAAGGATCAGTCAAAGAGAAAACCACTGAACAAAAGAAAACAACAGGAATAATACAAATGGTGACCATACATGATCACATATGATATCGTTAGAAGGTAGTGTTAATGCAATGCAGCATCAAATAGCGCCATATACTGTAACAAAATGCAAGATGATGAAACCTAATATGACATGAAGTCAAACATTGCACTAAGCAGTATCACAACTGGGTGTCCTAAGGTTGTGACAAGTAGTTACATTTTCAGCATATACTGAGTGCCAAAGTGCATTTTTTATCAGCTAATGGGTTGTCAACTTTTGTTTTCTCTTTAGGTTTTCAAATGTATTACGCTTCAATGTAATTTTATGAAATAAGTGTTCCTGTTTATTTTTTAACCTTTCACACCAATGGAATAATTGCTTCTCTATGCTGAGACCAGAGTGACATAGTCTTTCTTAGTTGCGGAGACCTGTTTTAACTGCCACTCTCTCTGTGTTCACCAAATCTGTACTAAGTCACTGTTCGCCTCAGTTTTGGGATCTGAAACACAAGTCAGACCCTCTGCCAGTGTGTCATTTCTATTTGGGGCCAAGTAATGTTGTAAGTTTAATTTGACATTGTTAGGTATTTTTCAAGATGTCAATCAAATGTATGTTTTCTATATCGAGGAATTATTCTTATTATCATGTTGGCAATTAAATGCTTTGTGATAGAAGGGATATGTTGATTTTTATAATCCAATGTATTGTCTTGTTTCTGAATATAAATTATTAGAGGGAATTGTCTGAGTTCAATTTTGCATGTATTATTTGGCGCTTTCTCATTTCATTTGAGAATAGATTTACAAATGTCCCAGTTTTAACCTTTATCTCTTTCGGAATATGATTATTTTTGGTGTTTTTTTAATTCACTACCATAGGCTACTGCAGAGGATTTACGATTAGTTGCAGTCCTTTCCTACACAGCTAAATTAGATCGTCTGCAAATGGGAGACCTTTGGTTTTCAGGTAGACACCAGGAGTCGGAGAGTCTTCAGGCGTTTCTGCTACCAGCAGGGGATCAGTGCATGTGTCCTCCGTGCCTCACAGTATTGTCCCGGATATGTTTCAGCAGAGAGCTTTAAAACACATAGCAGTCCCAACCGTGCCAAACTGAATTGCAATCACGTTTAATAACACACACACAACAAATAATATTACACAATAATAATGTACGTTTTAATAGATGTTTCAATACTGATGAATCTGGCTGATTGAAATGATTATAACAGTTGAAATGGGTTGGACTAAGGCTGTTGCTCTGCACGACTTAATGCCCCAGTGGGAAAAACAAGTCTGCTCACACATTTATTTTGCACATTGTTTAAATAACATTATATGTTTTCCTACCCACACCACTTTTTAGTATCTTGAACAAAAGTCGACCGTGTGAATCCTATCATTACCTTGCAGAGACTCTCAGGTTTGCATTGCCAATAGCAAGAGCAGCACACCTATCAAATTGCTGCAGTACGGTTCACAGTCTGGTTGGAGGTTTGTCTTTGTTTTGCTGACTTGCTGAGATGTTGACGTGCCCTCTGAATGGCGTCGTCCCAGTGTACACCAGTATTGATTGAAACATTCTGTTCACAGAGCATTATTTTTAAAAGTGAATGGAATGCATGTATAACACGGAAACACCCACTTGTCATTCCTCATACTGGACCTGTAATGCCGTGTATCTATGCCACTGATTTCCCTTGGAGGGACACAGAAAATAACGTTAAGAAAACCTCCGGCTTTTATTTGCATCGATTTTTCCATCGTGGCCATGGTTGTCTATTAGAACACAGCTGCCAGATTGGAGACAGGCAAAAGCCCAAGTGTGTGTTTTGAGTGAAGTGACCTTGTGCGGTCTGCACTCGATGTACTCAGCACATTAAACATGTGCACTTTTGAAGACCTTTACACATAAAAAGACACATATGCCCCATGCTTGCACCCACAATCTTCTGTTCAGACACGACACGCACACACACACACACACACACACACACACACACACACACACACACACACATATGCCACCCACACAAATTGAACACACCCCAACACCTCCACCGCACACCACCCACACCATCCCACACACAACACGCATGGCATATACACACACAGGCACGCACAAGCACACAGGAGCTCACTTCATTTCATAAAGCAGTTCACTGCACATCTATAAATAGGCTGTAGGGCACCACTGAACCTCAATTTGCCACCCCCCATACACTTCTATTGCAATTATCCCAAGGTTTATTTCGGTTAAGCAGTGAAGCACAGGGAATAAATGCCTCAGCTCATTCACCAGTGGTTAATAGCAAGAGATAGCTGGGAACACTTATTAGCATGCGGCAATCAATTGGATCAAAATGGAACGAGAAAATATGCCTATAGTCTTTCGAAAGGCACCCGCCATAATTTGACAGTAACGGATGCTGACCTGAGTGAGTCCAACGCTGTCATTCAGCGTAATCATCTGGTGCCACTAAATTAGCGGCAGTGTCCCGTCTTGCATCCCCTCCGATATCCCTCTCTTCCACTGTTCCTCCTCTGCCCTTTCGGTGTGTCATGTAAGTGGGCTATGGAGAGTTGATTACGGGCAGCGTGAACATGGCATGCTGTACCGGGCACCTGTGATTTCCGTGATGGTTTCTGCCCCCCCTCTCCCCCTGAATACATAGTGGTGTGTTTTATTTAGGGACTGGGGCTGAATGTGCGAAAATCTGCACTCTGCACTCCTGCAACCTCTTGACTGGGTCACCGGAAGGGAGGGTGAGCACTAGTGGGAAGGAAACAATAGAGAGAGAGAGAGAGAGAGAGAGAGAGAGAGAAAGAGAGAGAGAGAGAGAGTGAGAGAGAGAGAGAGAGAGAGATGGGCAGATGGTAGTGGATGGTACACAATATACACAGACGGAGAGGAAAATAAGCCAAGAGAGAACGAGAGAGACGGATCGTTCAAAGTCCCAAATACGAAGGGAAAGACATTTCCTAAGAGAACACAGAGGAGAGACACCATACAATATCAGAGGAACACGCGCACGCACACACACAGAGTACGAGGGATGAGAGAGAGAGAGAGAGAGAGAGAGAGAGCGACCGAGCGAGAGAGAGAGAGAGAGAGACTTTGATACCCCGTCAGCTCGGGGCTGACCTTCACCTGCTCCACGTGAACCTGTGAACAGAGAGCGGGACAGGAAGGACGGCTCCCCAGGCTGTCCTTTAGCTCGCGCTCCACTAGCTGTAATAAAACAACGGCACTGTCCGCATGGCTCAGAGACACGCTGGGATTAACTCCGGCGACCCACGCGCACGCCCTCACACTCCGGCGAGCGAGCCCCGTAGAGGCACTCTCACTTAACGTGTGTCTCACACACCCACACACACACACACACAGTGCAAGCTTGCACACGCGCATGTTCTTATATAATACACAGCGCACACAACACAGAACAGTGACCCTGTGCGCTATTGTGAACTTATATGTAAAGCACACACAGATGATTGTAAAGAGAAAAGGGTCACAGGTCCCGGTGCGGGACGTACGTGTGAGTGTTGGCGCTGTTCCTTTGGACGCCGACGCCACGTTGAAGCAACATTTGGTCTGGATTTACCGGTGCGCACTGCATGAAAAAGTGTGTGTGTGGGTGGGGGTCTGTAAATGCACACGCACGTGGATATGTGTGTGTGTGTGTGTCCTTACACACTCAGCCAGGAGGTCTCTGGAGATGATATCCAGGTTTTTTTTTCTTCTTTTTCCCAGGCTTGTAATGTGAACTTGAGTCTCCTATGTCCTCCAGTCTAGCTGTACAGCTTGCAGTATATCCAATGATTTCTCTTGCCTGAAATATTTATCGGCAGGGCCAGAGGGGTGAGCAGCTTGCCGCTGGGATCAGATCCACCTTGGGGTAAAGGATTGTGTAGCAATATCCCGCTCGCCTCCACTCCCTTTATCTGTCGTCTCCAATCCATTCAGTGTGTGATCTGACTCGGAGGGGAACACAAAGCACCGGTGCCTGGGGGGGGGACTCTTTTTCGGATATGCATAAATGAATGGAAGCGCGGATGGATTCGGCGAGTCACTTTTGAGGAGACTCAAAATTCAACCTTGATGTTATTCCCGTAAAATAAAATCTCCCGTCGCTGAACCCTTGTTACGAGAACGGGTCATTTTCAACCCCGGGGAGGGGGGGGGGCTTCTTTGGGTTGAACACGTCTCTTGGCTTTGCCCGGGGCCGCCTCTCGTCGGGCCTGTTGACTGACCCTGGTGAGTAAGCATTCCTCCGGCCTCCGAGTGCTGACCTTGTGTATCTTATTTACGGTCTCCAAATATGCCCCATCACAGCTCGCCAGCCTGCCCAGAATATGTTAGCGGTCGGCGGAGTGAAGCCCCACTGTCTTTACGATGGGAATGCAACGCCGGCCAGCATCTAATCACACGTCTGCGCGTAGCGTTTTAATGAGCGCTCGCTCCATCACGGGTCCCTGCCCCGGTGTTGGTCAGCCGAACCGTCGTGCCATAATGAGATAATGGGCGGGCGCGCTCAGTTATTACACAGAAAGCTATCAAGGAGCACGGAGGAAGGAAAACCTTCAAAGGGGGGACGGACATGTCGTTGGACTAACTTGTAGTAAAACAAGTCTTTCCACCTGAAGTACGGGCTCACCTTTGCAGTGCTTGCATTTCGAGCCAGCTTTTGACTCGTAGTTTGCCTGTGCTGCTAATTTGTCTCGCAACAGAGAGGCTTGGTAACTTTTCGCTCGCTGTTTATTAGAAAGAGAGCGATAGCTGTGGACTCCCCCACCATATGAGGTGACGACGGTACTGAAACGTCTTCTAGTAAACAAAGAAATGTGTCTTTGAGCCGTGGTTACGCTTCTCTTTCATCGAAGCCCTTCACCAGAGTTGATGAGAGACAGATACCAGGTACCAGACAGATGAGAGATTAATACAGACAGCTCAAGCCATGACACCCCCTGTAAGGTCACAGCCGATAGGGAACGTTAATACACTACTAGCCAATATTTCAACATCACCTTGCGCCCGTTTCAGTGAACAGACATTGACATTTGTCTGTGGTGGACTGAACCTTCCATTTATTAGACAATGCATCTCATTTCGATTGGAAGTTAGTCGTAAATGTTGGAGACTAGCGAAACTTTACACTGCTGGCTACCTGTGCAGCACAACTCAGACAGGAATCCATTTTCAGGAGCATATTGAACCAGGAGTGTACAGCCTTCAGGCGGAGTTTTTTTCCCAGGTGTGACCTTGGAGAACTGTAACTCTCTCCCAGCATGAATCATAAAGTCATTAAAAAGCAGTTTGCTTCTCCCTTGTCCAAGGAGGCTGATGAGGGGGAAAAAAGGCAACATCACGCAAGCTGACTATTCGGAGCCAACCGAACGCTGCTGCGGCAACGTGAGCTGCGGAAACCACTCCATTTCCATTTAGACTTGATGATGATTTATTTAGCTTTTGAACCCGAACATAGCAACTTTGCGTTATTATTTTCATCCTCCCTTGGAAAAATTAATCATCAGAGTTATCTCTTATCTCGTCGCAGGATATTGGCTGGACGAGGTCACTTGCTCATATATTCCTTGTCTGCCTTCTAACAGCCTGGTAATGAAGATGCATACCAAACAAATTGAGTTAACAAGACGTGTGTGGGTTTTTTTTATTTATTTTTTTTGTCTGTCTTTGGGAATATGTAAAGCAGAGCAGTTTGGAGGCAGGCGAGTCTAATGCTCTGACACCCCTTCTGTGGAAGGGAGGGTGTACACTGCCTCGGGCCACGGAGGAAAGGGATAGAGGGAGAGTGGTAGGGAGGCGAAAAGAAAGGAAGGGAGATGTGGGGGGTTGTCAAGGCAGAATTACTCCTCATTATAGTGCAGGGGGAAGCCAGTAAATCAACCGCCAGCGCAGCCCGCAACTTTTCTCCCACCATCAGTCACCGGGTCCTCCCCATAACACCGGCTTAGTGGTCCAGAGGCTGCCTGCCTGACTGCCTCTGGACCTCCAATAAAAGAGCGGCCGTGTCTCGCTGCCGTGTAGACCGCGAGGTCATTTCCTGTGTGTGCTGTCCCCCATTGTCCCGCGGACCCGCTTTCAGTGTGTGACCAACCGACAGACACAAAAACCAGATGAAAAAGATGTCCCATTTGTGACAAACGGACCCAAGGTCGATTGGCGGAATTAATGGTAGATTTTCCCCCGAGACACACTAGCACTGCTGATAATGGAGGGGCAGGGGAGTTGTTGACGGGGACGGGGGGACCGGGGGACGGGGGGTCTGATACCTGGCTAAAACCAGACGTTGGCGGATCCACGCGGGTGATGTCCTGTTGTCACGGCCGTTTCACAAATGGCGCGGTGCGACACCTTGACATTGCCGTGGTGGCCGGGGTGAAAAACGATGTCGCACTTCATTAGGCGGCCGCCGGCCGAGGGCTGCTCGTCCCATTACGCCACGCTGGCGTGTCGCGCCATGTTACTGCAAGCCCCATTGCCGTTTATTTCACAATCGGCCAGATGAAACGGCTGATATTAACAATCTGTTCCTTGATGTATCCCCCTCTCTCTCTCTCTCTCTCTCTCTCTCTCTCCCCTCCGAAACCCCCCATCCCCCCCTCCCTTTTCCCCTCGCACCAACCGCCGAGTGGAAATAATTTGTTATGTTGTGTCACGTACCAGAGTGCAATTAATGAGGGGAATCTTGTGGACAGGTAATTTGAGTCATCAGTTCCATTTGTTATTTACAATTGTCAATTAATGCCACCCCGGACCAGGCCCTCCGTGTCGGCTCGCCCGCTGCCAATCGCCAATTACTCTTCAGCCCACCTCAGTGACCTCTTGGCTGGGCTGGGAGGGGGACGAGACGGGCACGGACCCTGGGAGACGTGAGCCGTCCCAGCCATCTGCCCTGCACCGCTCCCTCCTGCCAGACCAGGACACACAGAGAGGGAGGGGGGTGAGGAGGGCGGGGGAGAGGGGGAGCCGATTTGAGTGGGAGAAAGATAATTTGCAAGGGGATGAGGAACATAAAGAGACACAGAGAGAAAAATAATGCCATGTGGGAGGATGAACGACAGGTTTGAACACTGTTTGGTAAACTTCTTTGAGTAAATAATTGCAATTACTTGCAAATATAAATTGTTTTCTTTCGGGGAATTACCGTACCGTACTTTAACCATATCTTGTTTTGTGTGTGTGGGTGTAATGTAATACAACGTTACTAGACATGTCTGAAAGGGCAGGTCTCTCCAGAGACAGATTGAAAGCCCATGTGTTTACCTTGATGCAGTATGTGCTCTAGATTAGTGCCCGCTGTCTAGGGTGCAGACAGTGTGTGCACTTAAGGTTGGCAAGCTTACACGGGAAAACGTGTCACTGTCCAAATATCTCAGAGACTTGCTGGTTCTTAGGCTGGCATGGCACAATTGAGAGTGTTTTTCAAACTATGATGGGGGTAGAGTAACACAAAAGCCCCAGAAGAAAAGAACAGTGGCGTCTGCCTGGCTATGTCCACACGAGGGAATGGTAAAGGGGAAAGACTCCAACCTTCATTTATTGGACTCGTTTTCATTTTTCAGTACTGTTATTTTTTTAAATGAAAATATGTAGTTCCATTCATGACCTATACTATATCCTAAATGTTAGAGACTTAAATCACCTATTGCGTTTTAAAAGTATTCATTTATTATCTAACTACATATAATGTAGATTCATTAGTTGAATTGTATTCATTCAATAATTTGAATAACTGTAAACTGAAAGGTCGGAAAATTAATGGAGACAGAGGCATGTGCTTAGGGGAGATAAATAGGAGGAGTCGGACATGGACAAATAGAGGGGGACGTGGAGAGAAACAAGCACCCGTTTCCCAAAAGCCTCGAGAGGAGGCTTAAACGACTGCAGGGCTCCTCTCCACTTCTCCCAGTCTGCCCTTATCAATGGTCATTTCCCTCCCAAAGAAAATGAGACGAGGAGGAAGTTAGAGAGCTGACCTTAAAGGGGTGGTGGATTGCAATTTACCCCGCCAGGCACCATGACACATACAAATGACTGTGGGAAGTGGGATTCCAATATCTCGGGGTCCCCTAGCGACAGGGTGTTGCGCGGCGGAGGAACATGAAGACACGCCGGCCCTCGCTGACATCACGTCTGGAGAAGAAAGCTCGGCGAGTTAAGAAGAAAGGACGAGGCCTCGTAGGTGAACGCGCAGACGACAGGTTCGGAGGACAGACCAGGGACACCGTGAACACCTCGCTTGCTTTTACTTCCGACGTCCGCACGATGTGCCGTGCTTTTTGTGTGCACGTGAAGGAGAACTGTTTTTTTCTCCTAGGACAATACCGAGATCTTTTCTAATTCCTGAAATAAGGGTTTTGTTGCCAACTGACTTATTGTCTTAGCATGCACAACATGTCCTGAATATCCTCTCGATGATGGTGGGAGAATAATGCGTCCAAAACAACATTTATATAACGCAACAAGGCCACACTGTCGGACTATATTGTCAATTTGGATGGAATCTGTGCAAGAGAGAAAAAAACAACATTGTCTGTGAGCGAGTGGGCGAACAGTCCTGTGTGTCACTCCATCCTTACTATGCCTTGGTTCTAGGCTTATGAAAAAGGATCTAGTGATTATCACTAACCTCCCTGCAGTAAAGAAATCCTCATGGCCAGGTCCAAAGGTGTTGTTCACACAAGATGGTTACAACATCCCGCCTGATGTACAATGTCCTCCTTTCTCCCCAGTCATGGAATTAAACCTCTGTGTGTGTGTGTGTGTGTGTGTGTGTGTGTGTGTGTGTGTGTGTGTGTGTGTGTGTGTTTGTGTGTGCAACATCTCTCATCTCCACAGTGTGTATTGAAATAAGAAAAACAGGGTTATGCTGACCCTGAGTCTGACTTGTGCCCTGTCACTTGGAAACACAGAAACCCACGGCGGAAGGTAGATAAAGGACATTTTCCTGCCATTGGGGAGCTATTGGCTAAGGGTTAGGTCCCATATGTCTGCCCACTCGTCAGAGCCGGCTGAAAGGCTCCGGCGGAGTCTTCTTTGATTCCTTTGACTGCCTACATGGCCAAACAAAGTGGTGTCTCGCTCGCCAATGACATGCTGCGGATCGCTATTGATCGCCACCGTTATTGCTGGCGGCGAAATTCATTACGGAATCGAAAGAGAGCGGAGAGACGCGCAGCAGTGAGGTTAAGAACTTCTCACGACGCATGGAAGGTCACGGTGGCAGGAGGAAGAGGGAATGTAAGTTTTGACTATGTTGGTTGTTTTCTGTTGTATTGCTGCTGCATTGGACCCTTCGGTTCACAACGTGCAAATTGCTACCATTGCTCACCATTATGTGACTGTTATTTGAACTTTCTCCTCCAAAAGTTAGGTTTGCAACCAAATTGTTTTTTTTTTGTTTGCATCCACATTATTATGTATGCAGTCACACTCATTACGGAGGTCATTTCTAGCAAAGGGTTGGAAAAAAATGTTGATGGTTTAAATGTGTGCACAACCAGGAATGAATTGATGCTTGTTTCTTTCCATTGCATTCCAAACGACGGGTTCAACATTTCACCACATGTTGGATGGTTATCCGGACAAAAGTGCATTAATAGCAGTTTCTGCAGAGCTTCAGAGTGAGTGGGTTCAGAGGCCAACAGAGAAGAATTAAACACTGACACCAATGGTTTAAAGAGGTCTGTCTGTGATGGACAAATTGATGTACAGGTCAAACAAGTTCAATATTCACCCAATCTTTGTAACTTAAATCTGCACACCTTAATAAAATCACAATTGTATGTTTTATTAATGTAGCAATAACAAAATCCTAAGGTGGTCTTACACAGAGTGTGTGATAACCTATTTTTTGCAATGGTTTTAACTTTGTGTTTATGTGAGACTTGACACATACTACTTAATTCAAACAACTATTTGCCATTTGATTTATTCTATATTTTACAATTGGTCTCGTGGGGTAACATACAGTATAAAGGCTGCTGCCTTACTGAGTAAGCACCGTAATCAAATGCTTATATATTCAACGCGGGAAGTTGATGAGATTTTGTTTTTATTTAAGTACCACGCTACAGTGTTCGAACCTTGCCGTGTCTCCGTGTCTTTTAGGAGATTATCAATGGATGGGGTGCCTTAGCGGTTGTGTTGGCTAATAAGCCTACCTGGGAACGTGGGAGAAGATGCTGAGTGCACGGGTTCAGAGTCGGCTCATGCTGTGCTCCCTTCCTCTTTTCCCTCGTCCCTTTACCATCCCGCTTGCTACCTCTGATTACGCAAATAAAGAACCTTGAAACAAGTTCTCGTTTATCTTATTTTTTATTTATTTTTTTCAAATCAGAAATTGATTGTTTCAACATTTTATAAAAAAAACATTACAATGCCCGTGGAGACATGTGCTAGGACTATTGTGTGTGCAACAGTCTAGGAGTGTGTGATAAATAAATAAAATGTTGAGACTTAATTTGACCAAACCAAAAGCAGTGCTCTTTATCTTTTTACAACTGGTCATTAGGCCCATTAAGACTGCTGCCACAACAGAGCACTGTTGATACAAAAATGCACTGTTGTCTAATTGGCTTTTAGAATAAATCATGAAGCACCTATTAAATACCGGCCCATGAGGAACCCACTCTACACTGTTTGTATGCAGAGCATGCTGGCCTGCTCCACGCATTGATCCAATTCTAATTTTGCCATGCTGTGTTGATTCTATCGACGACGGTAATGTGGCCAAACAGCTTGACAAATGAAAATAGAGATGCAAGCGTCTTGGGCTTCTAATCTGCTACTTTGTATTGATATATATAAACCCTCTCCCGGACTTCATTTGTTCTTCTCCCCATTAATCCGCAGCCAGGCATCTCCATCCCCGGGCTTACGGGCTCTCTTTTCACTCACTCCTGGTAGGAGATTGTGAACGCCATAGGGGGCTGACCAATCCTCTGGAATACCAATTGGTCGCACCGGAGGGGGGTGGGACGAGGGGATCTTGATTATAGATTTTGCTAGAAATGTGTTTCTCTCTTCTTCTTTTTTTTCCCGTCCCTTCCTACTTCTTGAAGGTGTTTTAGAGGGATGTGGAAGGCAAAGGGGGCTTGCGATATTGCGGAAGGAAAGAAAAGCCGTTGTGAGGGTGGCATTAGAGAGGTTACAGGATAGGAAGCTACGGGCCTGGCTTGGTGCACGTGGCAGGTGTTTTATGACTACTGCCCATGCAATGGGGAGTTTGTGCGCGGGGAGCGGCGAATAGCTTTTTCCCACCGGTACGTGTTTTCCATGGCTCACGCCGTAATTGGACCCCTAAATAACAGGTGCATGGAGGTGGGAGGACTGCATGGAGGGAGGGGGTGGGAGGGGGTGTGTGGGGATTAGGCTTGTAAACGTAAGGAGGGGAAGGATTGGAACGACTTCCTTCCTCACCAGGCCGACTCCTTGGGTGTTTGTCAATGCCAAAGTACTTCTGCGTCTGCCGAAGAGGAGATGGTCTCTGGGTCCTACCAAAAACAACTCGAAGCATAACCAGTCCATCCCAAAAATTTATTCAAAAGGGGATAGTTATGTCTTCAACCGTTGGATGAAGATTGCATTCAACACCGTGCGCCGCTCGCTGTTCCATCACTTTTTACGAAACGCAAAGTGACAGCGTGTGCGTTTGGCATGCGGGATGAGTGTGAGCGGCGTCACGCGCTATCTGGACAGATCGTGTTGGTTTGCATGCCACCTTCCCTTGGGGTACCTCTTCATATGCGGCGGCAGACACAGAAGTGGGCTTGGCAGTGGTAGCACCACCTGTTTTCCAGCCACACATCACATGCTCCGGAGGAAGGTTCAATTCCCTCCTGGGACGACGCCGGCAGCTCTCCGCAGCCTGCTGCGCGCTCACCTCTGCGTGGCCCTCTCTTACTCATGCCTCACTAATATGCAAGCTGAAATGGATAGAGACGCTCCCTCCACTAAATCATCAGGAAAGACAATTCTGGACATAAATATCTTCTTTTTTTTTTCTTCAAATTTTATATTTCTATCTTTTAATCCTACTATTTTCTATTTCACTGTTCTTTTTCACAATTTGTTCATATTATGTTGCTCGGGCTCAACGCTACGTACGTTTGACCTACAGCATTTATGGTTCCCGAGACCACGTACTTGTCCTAAATCTCTTGATAGCTCTCCCTAAGGAGCATGGCTAATAAAGTGTTTGCTAGTTGCGCCGTCGCTGCGCGGGTGTTTGAAAACTGCCGCTGGGCGTTGCATAGATTACCCAGAGATGCAATTACGCGGGCTTTGTTAAAAGTGCTGTTAGCTGTGAGCAAGGCGTGGAGGGTTGTGGTTGTGGTGTGTCCGGGCTTGGTGCAGGGGATCAATGTTGATCACTGTTGCTTCCCCCCCTGTCAGTCACGAGCCGCGCAATCTGGAGAAGCACCTCACTCACTCCACTGCGGTCGACAGGCAGCCAGAGCGCTACGTTCCCCCTGTCGCCATTCAAAACAGCAACACTGCCCCCTGTTGGTCGGACTGACTTGTCACTTGCAGCACACAGTCCCACCCCCTCCCCGCCACCGTAACTGAAAAATGACTACTTTGAACCATTTCTAGTCCTCATCCACCACCATTGATTTATACAGATCTTCTACAGAGGGATAGAAAGTCGTTTTTTATCCGGCTACAAAGGTGGGTTGAAGTTTGACTTACCTTTGGTTGTCATTACAGGGGGATATCTCTGACACGAGGGGAGAGAATGACTGCCACGCCGGGCTCGTTACTCACCCACAGAGCCATTTCACAAGTGCTGGGGATTCACGGGGAAACGGGGCTTATGGGAGCAGCCGACTCCGGACAACCGTCCGGGGAGAAGGCTAATTATCCGTTATGATCACCGGGAAACGACACAAGCCCCCCGTATGTGACAGCTTTTGTTATTCCGAACACCTAAGAGAGAGAGAAAAAGAGGCAGAGTGAGAAAAAGAAGTAGAGAAAGAGAGGCAAAGAGAGAAAGAGAGAGAGAGAGCGCAAGAGCGCGCGCGCGAGAGAGAGAGAGAGAGACAGGAAGGGGGCTGGATGATTAACAGAGTGTCTGCCCTCCTTGTGTCTTTGGAGGAAGATTATAGCAGTGGCCAGAGATGTATGGTGACATGGCAGTTCTTTCTGGGGGGGATGTGTGCCGACGGGCGAGTATCTGGGGAGGCTGCAAGAGGAATGGACAGGAGACAAGAGAATGTCCCGGGGGGAAAGTGAAATGTATGAGCCTCCCTCCCCGTCTCCTCCCCCGGTCGTTGCTTGGAGACAATGGGCAGCAAATGCAAATCGGGGGTGGGGAAGCCACTAAAAGTATAAACAATTATAGAAAACACACAGAGGCCACAAAACCCAGACAGAGGAGCACGGTCAAATGGCTGATTATGATAGCAACAAATTATTTAATGGGAACGTTAATCTAATTTATGCGCAGCGTGCAAAGAAATTCTTCCAAATCATTTGAATAATTAGAGTTCAGAGGGGGAAAGAAAATACTGTAACAATATTTGGAATAACAATACATCAAAGTAGCAACCCTCAGTGGCGGTTCTGGCTCATTTGGTGCCCTAGGAGAGAACACGTAGGGAAGCCCCCGCCACCAAAAGTGAACGCCACGCAACACAAGTACCCATGGTGCAGTGCACACTTTTATTGTAGAATGCCAATAAATAAAGATGTATGCCGATCCTGTGTTGTGGTGGACCTTTGGTAGCTCTTGATAAGTTTGAAATCAGTTCTTCAGTTACTGTCACTGGAAGAGTGATCGCAACTCTGAATGTGATCCACACATTTGAATATATTTTCTTTCATGACTTTTCTTTGCCTGGGTAAGAGGTTGCTCCCAAATATTAAAGAAGTGCCCCTGAATCCATATAAAAAATACAATTGATAACCTTAGAGTCAACCTAGTTGCAATCATTTTGTAATGTTATTATGCACAAACCAAACTTTAATATTATAATATGGCTTGCTCTTATTTTGGGGTGAAAGCTTAATTAGCTTTATAGAAGAAAGATGGTAAAAATTGATTATAGTAATCAAGATGAAAAAAACAATAGCTTTGCTATATGCTGCTTGACCATGCAGCTTTACTGGTCTTGGCTTTTTGGGGACTTGGCATGCTGACTAGCAAGTTGTAACCTTAGTAATTATGCAGTAACTATTACTACATTTATTTTCCAAGTTTCTCATATTATTTTTTCTTCTTTATAAAATGTGCTCCAGATGGCTTTGACGTTTTCATTATAGCTGCATCTGAGTCAGAGATTCCTTTTTTCTCTCTCATCACCCTGTGTTTGAGACATAACGATTGCCAACCCCCCTGCCCCAGGCATACAAGGGTCTAAACTTAACCAACAATTCGATGTGGTGGTACACACCTTCTCATGACTATTATTACTATTATTAAACAGATAAAATTGCAAGATTTGCATGACATGAGGATAGGGGGTGCCCAGCCGTTGTGCACTGCACACATTAGATGCCCTGACATCAGGGTTGTACAGATGGCTGGGTTTAGGCGCTCCCACATGATGAGCAGTGAAACCACACAGCGTTTCCTATGGGGAGAGCAGCGCCCCTCACTACTTGCCACTCCAGACCACTGCCTATGTCGCCTAGGATCCGCTGCTGACGACCCTCCTTTTCCTCTCCTTTAATATTTTGTCATTTTTGGGGTAAAAGAAAGGCACACAAAGCACACTGGCCAGGCAGCTAATGCTGCAGTGTCCCCGTTCCGGGGTCTCATGCGGATTGTTAATTATTGTTAACCGTTTAACAATTCATTCTGGGGAGATTTTAATTAGACCAAAACTGTCAGTGATTTCCTTACAAAAAGGCCTAATAGGAATAAGGGTGGTTCTGGGTCCGCTTAGTAAATTCCACTACACACTCAATCCCTATAAGAACTGTAATGGAGGGTGATTTTGTATCATTTTGTGCTTGCACAGAGCGGCGAGTTGCTTATTTTCTCTCATCTTGCTTTGTAAAGCCTTTTCTCTTGCTGATGCCCGATATAAACATGCAACATGGCTTCTGAAGCGTAAAGATACACAAAGATGAATCCGAGAAACAGTTGGGAGAAAGAGGGGGCAAGAGCACATTATTCCATCATGATGAATAAGAAACGCGTGGGCGTTACAATGTAAAGTCCGTGTCCATGCAACTCCCATGCTAATAGCCTTCCACCATTGGGAGAGTGGAGCCCGGGCCAGCCCAGCCATTTCATTTGTGCTGTTCGTTATCTTTGCCTTTTACTCTGATTTCTTTCTAGGCCAGAAATGCCTGTAATGAAGATAACACCCATGAATATTCCTTGGCCAATTTGAAAACCAAAACCAAAAAAAGTATTGCGCGTGTGTGGGCGTATATTCTGAAACAATGGTACATAAAACCATATTCACAGTTAGAGAGTCAGTCAGAAGGCTATTGACAGCCGACCCAATATCTTTTGTTTCGCAAGCGATTGCTTTCGTCGGGTTCATAGGTTTAATCAGCGAGCATGTAAAGCAGTTTGGATGAGGCTTCGAAATTACCAAGAGAAGAGACTGTAATGACCTCCAGCACTGGTCAACCCCTTAAAGCGTCTAATGTTCCCACACACACACGCACACATATGCACAGCCAGAAGGTGAACCAAAAGACCACATAATGTACCCTGCTCTTCGTGACCTCACACAAATGAAGATGTGGAAATCGGGAGGGGGGAGGGGAGCAACTGCACATATGTCAGGAGTGATACACCTAATGTACCATCATCATTCAAACCGGAAGAGACTTCTACAGTGTATTTACTGTTCAGCTGTCAATCAGTGCATCACGGCAAATGTGGGTTCCTTAAGCATTGTATAAGTGTTGACTCTTAAGGAGGAAACATGTATAAATGTCTTTATGCCTTAGTGGATCTCAAAGACAGATGCTTTTTGCATCCTCCTGAGTCTGTTGTTACGTTTAAAAATGGATGTTGCTGACCTCTCCTGGACCATCCCTGACTCCCCGCCTCACCTCGTGACAACAGCAAAAACTCATTCGGCCCACTATTCCATGGAGGCTTCCAGCCCCGTGACAAGCACCGTGCCTTTGTTTGGGATTTTCGGCGCCTTTGTTTCTCACAGTGTGGCGCACCGTTTTTCATTGTGATGGTGTACGGTGCCACCTACTGCTGGAAGGCTGATATGGGCCAGGGCAGCGCAGCGTGCATCCCAGTGTGGGGCAGTAATCAGGAGGCCTCTGCTGGGGGCCCACCAAGAGGCTCTCGTCATAGTTTTTATGGGTTCACGTTCTCCACTGGCCCTAACTCTGCACCTAGCATTTGTCACCCCCGGGACGAGTTGCAAATGATTTCAAATTAATAAGGATCCCTCAGGGTACGGGAACGGCTGGTGTGTGTGTGTGTGTGTGTGTGTGTGCGTGTGTGCGTGTGTGTGCGCAGTATGCCGGCCTGAGCTGAGACGATGGTTTAGGAGATGACAGCAGGGTCTAGAATCAGTCTGGCTACCAAGACATTTTGGGTATCCCCCTGGTGTACTTGCTTTGCACGGACATGTGTTTCAAATAGAGCTGTATGGTTTCTATACTTTACTATTTTATTTTATGTACTTATTTTATTTTGCTGTAGATCGTTTGCAGGGAACTCTTAGGGCTTCTTGGGTAATCAATGACGTTCATCTTTTTCTATAGTTAGGAGACCTCAGACCAAGTTATTGGACCGTTTGTTTTGCTCCATAGGCCAGTCTGCTAGGTAACATGGAGAAAGTCTGCTGTGTGAGAGATTTGTTTCCGACATATCAATGTAGACTGGGGACGCAGAGACGTAAAGACCCCATTCAAGAGCCAGCTGACGCTCAGCTATTTCCTACTTTTTTCAAAACTCTTTTGATTTGGAGGCTCCTGTTGTTTCAGAGATTTGTAAGTAGGAAGTGAGACAGATTGGGAAGCAACGTCGTCCTATCATTCTCTCTGTTTACCATCCCCGGCCAACCTACACAAGCGCACAGATTTGTACTAATAAGTCACACAAACATTCATACAAGCATATTCACAGTCAAGTATGTAACACTTTGGACAACTCACCCATGAACAAAATTTTTTATTTGAAATACAAAGTTTGTGAATTTTCTTTTATTAGAGTAATAGAAATGTTTTAAAATAAGAGAAATGTTTTTATCCTATACCTTGTTTATTCACTTAACTTGCAGTGTGCAGCAAATTAAGATCATTTGAAAACACAGCAGTGCCACTATAATGTCAGCACACGTACTAACTTAATCCTGTAATCTAAAAGCAAAGACAACAGTCAGTGGAAAGGAACCAAACTGGAATCAAATGGAATTTTCACCATAAAGCACACACACACACACACACACACACACACACACACACACACGCACACACGTTTTACCCAAGTTAAACATCGGCTGTACGCAAAACCGGTGACAGTCGGGAGCTTCTCTGCTCCTGTCATGGCTGTGCTCCTGCCAGGCTGGTACACCAGTTGAAGGTGGTGAAGAACATCCCATCATGCCCCGTCACTGACATGAGGCCCGCACCTGCACGGCAGATTTCCTGCGCCAGGCAACGCTCGCTTGCACATCTGCTGAGGAAGAACCGAGATGATTTATTTATTACGGGGCCAATTAAAACTTCAGGAACGAGAACACTTCAATGAGAATATAAATATCAAATAGAAAGAATGAACCCCCCCCCCTCCCCCTCCCCTCCTCTCCTACATGAGTATTTAAGCATGCAATCTGGCTGAGGCACTGTAGTGCATTGCACTGAAAGAGAGTTACATTGAAAGAGACAAGGAATGCAGGAGGAAGAGGAAGCACTTAGATCTTTTGAGAGTCACAAGAATCCTCCATTTCACAACCTTACACATCCTTTTTCTCCCTCCCTGTTCTAAATGCGATTTTTTTTTTTTTGGTCGGCTTCCTTTCCAAAGCCTGTATTATATATTTGTTCAGTTGGGGAGAAAGGGGTCGGCATGTAGTTTTCATGAGGGGCCCTGGCCACAATGGGCCAATCGATTGGCCCCGCTCGGTTCAGTGCAGGAGTAGATGTTGTGGGCACTGCCGAGGGCTGCCGGGGCTTGATTGTGTGGCATTTGTTCAGCTCACTGGGGAGCGACAGACTGCATTGTTAGGCTGAATATGGATTTTGCCACCGCTGGAATTGGTTCAAGTTCCCCATAGAAGTGTGATGTGCAAGTGCAGAGCCCCTGTACCCGGTGTCACGATATTCGACATCGGCTGTCATATTATTTCAGTCTGTGGCAAGGATGAATGTGGCATAAAATTGCAGGCCACTTTCATAAGAGGCTTTACTGGTCCGGTAACTGAGATGGAGAGATTTTTAAAGTACATGACACGCAGCCTACTCTCCATTTAGTTCATTCATCACACTGGATACTTTACAGAGGACCTGATCTGAGATTCATTACCAAGTACTTCATTAAGTATATTGGCGTAGGGGAGGTTAAGAGAGAAAAAAATGTCACGAGAGCGAATGAGTGATTTCACATGCGTCAATGAGACACTCTTAAAAGAAGACAGAATGTTCTGTCATTCTCACCTTTTTTAAAGAGAGGAAGAGAGAGAGACTAGAGAGAGAGACAGACTAGAGGGAGAGCGAGAGACTAGAGGGAGAGCGAGAGAGAGAGGAATACGAAGACAGTGGGAAGAGCAGGGGGACGCGGTGAAAGAGAGGGAGAGTGGAAGAGACGGGTGGGAAGGAGGGAGGCTGAAAGTACTGAAAGAAACAAAACAAACGTCCATGGGGACAGAGAAAGAACACCCATCTCCCTCATCTTTCAGGGTCTATAGCATCAAAAGCCAAGAATGTGATAATGGAGCTGACACATTGGCCGTCCTGCCACGTGCTCTCCAGAGCCTGTCCTCTGACGTGTCACGAGAAGCATTCAACAGAGCTGGCCGCGCCGCGTCCTCCACCGTGCCTTATCACTGCGCTCCCTTTCTTTCCTTCAAACTCTCCCTTCCAAGGTGACGGACAGAAACATCACAGGAAACGAAGGGAGAGAGGTGGTGAAGGTGGTGACGTGGACGGAGTGTTTGTTAGGATCGCCCCCTCCCCCCCCCCCCCACCCTGCCTGGATGGTCTTTGACAAGCCGTGGGTTTGTGTGCGTGTGCACGCATGTCTCTGGGAAGGAGAATTCTTCCGCGCGTGGGACACGCGTGAGAGTTTGTTTCCGGACGGAGCCGCGTACGTCAACATGTGTGTGTGTCCGTCTGTCGGTCTGTGGCAAAGTCCATTCGGAAGAGGCCCTCTCCAGCTTTGCCATTCGTCAGAAACGCAGAGGAACAGACAGACGTGTTAAAGATTGTGCTGCGCGGCCGGCAAACCCATACTCACACGCAGCCCGAGCTTCAAATGATTTATCGGGCTTATTTCTGAAAATGGTAAAGTGAAATTAATCACGCTCCCACCTGACGCTGCCTCTCTCCAGTGATAGATGACAAGCTGCCACCGGGAGACAGTGAGCCATCCGTGAAGCTCTCCCCTCCTCAGATAGCCTGACCTCGGGGGGGGGGGGGGGGCTGGGACGACCCTCCGCCAGATACCCCCTCCGGATGGCCCCGCTGTCCCCAGGATCCGGAGCCGGCCATGTCCCCTCCCATTGGATGTGTTCCCCCCCAGCTGTGCACCCAGACAGGGGCCTAATGAGGCCGGGACAGCCTGCCAGGCAGGAGGAGATGGGAGTGGAAGGGTTTCGCCCTGTCAGCTGGTGGTGGATGGCCCAGAGCATCACAGTGGGGATGGGGAGGGGTTAGGGGACAGGGCCAGAGGGAGGCAGAGGAGGGCCTGTAGCTGGGGATTAGGTTAGAGGACCTGGGGCTGGGGTTATGGAGCTGGATGAAGGCAGTCAGCACTGGGTTTGGAACAAGGGCCAGCCGTGGCGCTTTGGGCTATCAGAGCTGGAGATAGTTACATGTGCTTGAGTTGGGCCAGGGCTGCAGCAGAACAGACCTCTTGGGCTAATGGAACTGGAACTTGAGTTGGGGTTTTAGGGCTGCGACTTTCAGTCCAGAAAGTATACGTTTTGTAAACTTTCACTCGGTTCCTTCCAGGAACCCTTCTCAGCTTCCTACTAGTTGTGGTGCGACCTTGAGGTAAGGGAGTTGACCTTGTCAGGGACCACAGTGTCAGTGGGTCGGTCCACTTTGTATAGAAGGGAGAAATCGAAGCAGGAATCTACACTGGTTTCCAAAGAGGACCATCGCAGCAGCAGTTTCTCTTGGCATTGTGCCTGCGAGCAACACTCTTGCCGTGTAACACACAACCTTCTCTTCACCAGGGGCACCGCTGCTGACCCTGAACTCCCTGGCCCTCTCTCTGACCTCTTGTTTGTTTGTGGAGAAAGGAAGGAAGAAGGACATGTTGCTCTATTGCTCTAGATATAGATAAATCCTAATCTTTATCTCCCGGAGATCATAAGTAAATATGTTTGGTATTTCAAATAGGAAGGCATTGAACGTCCAGGTCAATGCCTTGGAAAACAAAGTTAAGTCAAAATTGATATATCACTTTATCACCTGGCCTTATGGAAGCACGCCATCAGTTCGTAATATATCTTTTTTTTTTTTTGTAATTCCCTTGGGTCAACTTAAGCTATTTATTGCCCCGGCTATGATGTAGACATTAGCATCTATTGATGGAAAGTCCGGGCTTTCCGTTTCACGTTTTAAGGGCGCGTTGATGAAAAATAGGCCTTAAAGAAACAACCAGACCAGTCACCTCCACCATTTCCCCTCTCTCTCTGACACGGGAATAAATCGCCATGGTTGACAACGGGGTAATGAATTGTGATGTTTAGCAGCTCCATTTCAACGCACCCTCTTAATCTAATTTTGTTTCCACTCGGCGATTTGTAAATTACAGCGAGATGACGCGTCATTTACCACCGTCCCTACTTACGACAATGGTGATTTTTCTTTCTGTGTTTTCCGCTGCTTCTCGGGTCTCCGTCTCTTATTTCTTGCTTTCCTCTCTGTCTCTCTCCCTCTAACTCACAAACTCCCCCGTCTGCAGCTCACTTCTAATTCTTCGTTCCTCGAAGCAACACAGGTTCTCCGCACATTAACAGCAATTTTTTACAACTTTACCCTCCAAAAGCGTTACAAGCAGTATTCTGAAATGTCATTGCCACAGAAATGCCTTGTCCACGATCCCATTATTTGCCACTAAATGTTAAGCGTTTATATTTGCACAGAGCTGGGTTGACATTTGAGCTGGGGAAGTGCAAAGTCAAGGTAATTTGAGGCGCCATTATGTATAATTTATAAACATGCTAACAAATGACAGTTACACAGCTGTCTGAGGAGTCCTACCGACTGCACATGCATGTTCCGTGTACTCGCATTCTAACACTCCAATTACGACTCCATTACGTTTCTCAGCTCTGTTTTACATGTCTAGGCTACATGTCCTAATGTTCTAATGTTTTTCTAATGTGTAAAGGAAATAGGTAGGAGATTATAATATTTAAATGATAACGTCAAATATTCTATGCAGTTCAGTAAATGGGAGAAAAATTACGCTTAACTCCCTGCAAATTGGAAACATTTAGAGAAAATGCCTCACCGCACATTGACTTAATTATTGGGTTTCTAGAGCGGAAACAAAACCTGTGAATTCTGAGGTACTCTGAGGTAACCACTAGTTTAAAGTTCTATTGTGCACTTTGTTTATGTATGTAGTAGTAGAGCATAGTTTGTTATTGTACATCCACACCTCGTTACCAGACTCCTCAAAGCTCACAGTAAATTCATCCTTTCGCATTTCCATAATTCTTCTCTTTTCCCATTAACCACCATCCATAGCCTTGGGCCAGGCTGTCAAAGAACACGTCCCGCGTTCACCTCGGCCTAATGCAAAAGGTTTGGCGGCCAGCCAAAAACAATGAAACTTATTACACCACCTCGCCGTTTTGGATTTGAAAATGAATGAGGCTAAGCAAACCTTTTCAACGCCCCTCTCGGCCCTGTGAAGACAAGGGGCCCTGCCCCGACTACAATTCGCCGTGTCAACCAAAAGACGAATGGTGCCTGACCAAACCGAGCAAGCAAACGAGAAAACACAATTAGCGGGCCCATTGGAAGGGGCGGCCATTTGTTAAGAGCGCCATGTGACAGGCTAGAGCTGTTGTCGGCACTCCATCGCTGGGCCACTTTGACTGGGCCTCCTTATCTGCTCTGCTCCCAGCCATTTGTCTTCCTGTGCACCGAGAGTGGATAACTGTCTGCCAACAATGTCGGCCTCAATGCCTCGCATGTATTCAAACCACACTGAACTGCATTAGTCTCAATAATAAACAATTATCTAAGTGGGACATGAATGTGGGCTGGAGACTGCAGGGACTGATAAGTACAGTGGACTGGGGGGGAGGGTGAAACATTGATTGATGGGAGTTTCTTGTTGGCAGTCTCCGGTGGGGTTTTCGTGTTCTCCAACTACAGCAATGCCGTTGAATCAATTTGTTTGAGAAAGCTGTCCCATGAGAGGGATGGAGAGGGGGAGAGGGTGTGTGCACTGCATATGTGTGAGCATGTGTTGGAGAGAGAGAGAGAGAGAGAGAGGCGTGGAGGGAGATGAAAACAGGCAGACAGAGACAGGGCGAGAACACAAAAGTTACAAAGAGGTGAGAAGGAGCGAGTGAATAAGTGCAAGAGAGGGAAAGTGAGAGAGTACATCTCTGAACAAGAATAGAGATGGCCAGAAAGGGAAAAAGAGAACTGGCGTGAGTGGAGAGAGAGCGAGAGAGAGAGGCGTATCGATTGTTTGGCCCGGGCGGCTGTAAAACAAGGGCCGGCACACCGCTGGCCGACCATTGTAAATGACAGCTGGGGGAACGTGGGGGCCCGGTGATTTTGTTTTGGATGGGTCTATTCCAGGGTCAGCGCCAGCCAGACGGGGCCTTTCACCACTTTGGAGGGACGCGCGGGTCGGCAGCGGCAAGCGGCGAGTGGGCACGCATCCACCGCGGAGAGCCAATCCAGAGAGGTCTCAGAGGGACTGCGTAGCGGCCAATCCGCCGGCGGCCGGCGGGCAGGGCCGAAGGAAAACAAAGATTTGTCAGAACCAAGACGAGAGACGAACAGAAAGCTCACTCGGTTTTTTGGTTTCGACTTTCTTCTTCTGTTGCTGAAGAGAAGACGCAATGTGCACCCAGCCTGTCATGAAGTCAGTTGATCATTATACATGCATATGGCCTGGCTTCCTGAAATCAAACTAGCACCATATGGGTTTCATGGGGAGACGGATAATTTCATCTGTTTGCCTTCTGTTGACATCTGCCGAGAGCTTGAATGTTTTTTTTTCAATTAAACAATCTATAATAGCTGAATTCTCTTGAGTGGCAGCACCATACCGTTCTCCTGCATACTTATTTACCGTCTTGCGGTTTTGCCATTTTGTTTTAGGGTACGCCTTTGAGCGCTCGTGAAATGAACGGTCTGTTTCCCCTCCACTAGTAATAGATAAGTGCAATACATGGATTTCATTGTGGATACAGTAAGAAAAAAAGGTATTTATGATTTCCGTTTTCATGATTTTAAAACCACTGAGGTCCTAAGCCTGGTTTATGATGACAGCAATTCAGTTCATATGGTAAAAGTGCATCTTTGTGTGCTGGAGTGTGTTTTTCATAGTACCACTGTGTTATACCTTACATTCTGGAGCAAATATTAAAACATGTTTCAGCTTTAAAAAAAAAAAAAAGGATTTTTCCCTGTGTGCTGATTTTGGGTGCAACTGTCTATTTTATTTGGCATTAAGAGCATTCAAAATCCACATATTTGCATACGGAAAGATTTACTCGAAATGGTTCTTCTTTTAAGATTTTCAGGTGAGTGTATAGAAAACGTTTGGCAAGTTACTTTGATTTCAAAGTTGTCACACTTCAGATTTTTACTATTACATGTTAACTCAGTAAATCATAATGCTGAAAAAATCATCACAGAGACATTCAGGTAGTATCTATACCTTTTAATGTCACGAGCGGCATAAGGACTTAGACCCAGGCACAGGTGAGTAAGAAAACTTTTATGACGGTATACACCAGGAGAAACCAGGGGCCAGTAATAACAAACAACACTGGAACAAGGAACTAAAATAAGGCAGGGCTAAAATACAACAGGAAGGGAAACCCAGAAGCAATAGAAAACAGGACAACCAAACGAGATAACAGGGGGCAGGTGCAAACAATAACAAAATCAGGCCCTAGAAGGGCCAGGCCGTGACATTTAACATATAGAATAGATACATGTCCATGCGCCATATAAACCATAACCCTCTGACCATTCATAGTTAAGATGTCATCGAGGTGACACCATATTACAGTATACTCAATGGAGTAACTTGGTCAAAGCTAGCAAAAACTATTTAAATAGCTTTTTGACTCTTTCAGTAACGTGCAGTGGGGTAACATGGGGTCCAATTGAGCTTCTTAATGAAGCATACTAAAGATAACTCCTTTTGTACAGTGTCCTTGAGTTATTGAAAGGTGCTTATAAATCCTATTATTATCATTACGATTATTATTATTTACTCTTAAGCATTGTGTTAGAGATTACACTGCCTCGAGTGATTTGGAGGTTGGCCACAGAAGGTCGTCCATTTTAGGTCTTTGTTTGCAATTGCTGGGATGGCAGCAGGACGGTAATTTGAGACCTTCCAACTTTCACTTCATACAACAAGAATGCTAGAATGTTTGCTTCAAGGCTGTAGACACAAGACTTACACTAGAGTTCAAGAGAAACAGTGAAAGCCAAAGGGTACTACAGCCTTTACTGAGAGAGCAGCAAACTGGAAACTGGGGCTTGCCGCTGCCTGTAGCTACACAGCCACTTTTTGAAACATTTGTAGGATATCTCTACATGCCATAATCATATGTGTTATGAGGATGACGCTTATGAGAAGAAGTAGCATTGTGTATCTTCAGTCTGTACAGCTGGTATACAAAGCCAAACGGTTTTCTTCCTGCTCTAAGTTTGGGACTGTATTCTGATAGTGTGCAGCTTGCGGTTAAATGTAACAGTATTAAAGTTGTATATTGAAACATCCAACACCATATGAAAAGGTCATGTAAATGTAACTAGAGATTACTGAAGCGTAGCATAAGAGACGGAATGTTAGTTTCCTGTCATTCAAAAAAGAACATTTAAACTAGTTAAACTACAAGCTAAATGTCATTCCCGAATCGCATTCATTCACTAAGCTGACCAATCACGTAGGAAGAAAACTAGAGGATGGACCAAGACATGCCAACATCGCCACTCTCTAAGCCGGAAATGTCCATTTGTACTTACTTTTGGAATTCTGTGAACCTTGCACACAATGGATCCTGGTACTTGGAATAAGGTAGAGAGGCACGCTCCAGAGATGACATATATAAGTGCAGGCAGAGTTTTGAGGCAGAGTTGGACTGTTTTTGTCTCCTTGTTGAGTCAACTCTGACGTCGCTGACAAGACCGAGTTCTACGGTGAAGAGGTCCTGTAATGGTGAGTGCAGGAGCTTGTGCTATGTCCTACCCCCGAACCCTCAGCATCAGGCCCGCAGATGGTTCTGTCCACCCATCTCTCATGTTTGTCCCCTACCTCTTCTCTCCCTTTTCCATGTGTCAAAACGTCTAAACAAAAACTGAACATTGAACCGGTGACCAGCAGCTGTCGGCCTTTTGTTTGCACGCTACCACCTTAGAGGGATCCCTCTAAGCAACCATAAGCAGAGGAAGGAGATCAGAGGTGGTGGCAGTGGCCGGGCCATAACAACCAGTCTCTATGAGAGGCCGCCCTAATAATCCCCCCCATCCCCCCCCAACCCATTATTCCGTGTCCTATTTTAGCTCTGACCGCCCTGCCTGCGCCCGTCACAGTGAGAGAAGAAGAAGGAGAAAGGGGGAGAGGGGGGCAGCAGGGCTGGCAGGAGCGTGAGGGGAGGTGAATGCTTTGGCCAGGGCCCCTCGCAGTGGGAGGCCGCCAAGATAATAATGGGAGGAAGCGGACGACAGCCGCGTATGTTGTGCGAAAAGGAATAATTGCTCCTCTTTCAAGCACGTTGGCCTAATTGGGCCTGGCTGTGGTGGGGTGGAACTTGAAGCTTCGCGGCGGAGAAAAAGAAGGAGACCGAAGAGAAAGAGAGAGAGAGAGAGAGAGTAAGACTCCAGCATACTTGTGTTAAAGTGTGTTGTCAGGATTTTTCCAAGCTTCTCTGCTTGGGCAGTTGCCCTGGGAGCAGTAGTCTTGGAGCAGCTCTTCAGCCAGGAGATATTTCTCTCTCTCTCTCTCGCGCGCACACACACACACACACACACACACACACACACACTACTACACAATACACACACACAAACAGCTTGTTTGCCCATACACGGCAAAGAAAACCGACCCCCTATGCCTGCTCTCAGTGCTCTATATGATTAACTTTCAAGTTTTGACAAAACCCCACATTTCTAGATCACAAAGTACTTTAGTCTCTGACACAGATAACAAGGCCCTAACACATAATAAGCTGTTGTACAAACAAAGCAGCACATACATAACACGTTAAATGTGTGTTCTATGTAAAGATGTGACTGTGACTATATGACTTTATATTCTTTTACTGCACTTTAATCAACCTTTATTCACATGTTCTCAATAAAGACAATCACGTTTATATGCCTAGCTTCTCGAATAAAAACCTTCCATCTTCATTGTAAAAAGCTGGTTGTTATGGGATTGTTGGTGCTACCGTGCTATCGTAACATGTATCCATGTTAAAGGAATTAATTAGTCTCGAAAGCAGACTTTGCGGAGATAAGACACATTTTCGAGAACATTAGAAAGCAAACATCTCAACAGGCAAATGCACTTAGAGACCCTGTGAAATAAAACAGTAGCGTGTAACCTGATAATTGTCTTATTTGCCTCTGTAAAATATTTCAAAAATGACTATCTAACCACAACTTTTTTTCCCATTCGTATATCATAATTACTTTCCAATTGTTTGTGTCTTTGCAGCAAAGCCAGCTCGAACGTAATTTATTTATAGAGCGCTCCTTACAAAACATGTCATGCAGCTCTTCACAAAGAAAGCAATGGACAACATGAAAAAAGCCAGGAACAGCATCTGGTACATTTTAGTATGAGAGTGGATGCATGGACGTGAGTCTCTGAGTGTGATGTCAGCGCTAATGTCACTCCAATTAAAAGTTGGCTACTTGCGTTCAGCAAATACGTGGTGCACATTTCAGCGTACATGTATATATTTACTCATATTTATGCAGTGTGTATATCGGTACATACTTATATGCCCTTCATCCATTACAATAGTAACTGAATTGCTGGTAAAATAGCTTCATTTTTCATATTTCCTGCCCGGTCTCTCTGACTTGTTGTTGCAGTGCCCTGATGTGTCATGCAATTCGACTGTTTACACCAAATGTCAGGTATCTTTCTGAAAATACGGACGCGCTATCTGCGATCTTTGCTTGTGCATCAAGAGTCTGGGTGCATGAAGGGTCCTTAACCGCTAGATACTGTCAGACATTGGCGGGAGTTGCAGGGAAGCAGGGGGGAGTTGGGGTGTCGCACGGCTTTTTTGCTCCAGTATCACAATCTCTAACCTAAAGGAAAGTGATGACCTGACTGTTTGTATAGTATGCAGGAGGCTTTTGTGGCACTGTGTATGTGTGTGTGTGTGTGTGTGTGTGTGTGTGTGTGTGTGTGCATGTGTGTGCGTGTGCGTGTGTATATAGGTGTTTATGTGTGAGGAAAAAAGAAAAAGACTCCACACATATATATGTATGTGTGTGCGTGAGTGTGTGTGTGGGTGTGTGTGTGTGCAGGGCATGTGCAGGTTAGCTCTCTGGCCAGAGAAATAGGGGAGGAAGAGGGGGTGTGGGCTTGGACGAGCTTTATCGCTCAGGCAGAGCAATGGTAGTTTTGATTGAGTGCCAGCCTAGATGTGTCCTATCAGATGTGGCTTAGAGGAATAAAGGAGTCATTTTTAGATGGGTGGAAGGGAGGAAGGGGGGTGGGGGGACGATTATGCACGGTCTTCCCATCTATCCAAATCCCTTTCAAATCCCCCTACATCACACTTATCAAGCGCTGCGTTGTGGAGTATACTACCTCTCCTTGGATGGATCTCAAAGATTCCAACATATCATGTTTGCCTCTCTGAGGTGTGGTAGCCCTAGGGAAAGTAGAAATAGTTCATATACAGTACATGAGATCATTTAAGGCTTGGGACTGGTTCAAATCAGACGCAAATTTGTCTAAATTATTCTAGTAACGTCTTCATTTAATTTATCCATATGTATATTTTGCTAACTTTAGTATGGCACCAACTTCAAACTTAAAGTTAAGTGGTACAAAACTGGGAGTTTTATGGTCACGTTATATGAACTTTTATAAACCTTGAGAAGTACACGTGACGAGTAACAAAGTGGGAGAAGCTTTGCACGTCTTTATCTGGCTCCATTCACGTTTAGGAGCTCAGTGCCTGCCACCCACACTCACACTGACCCCTGGCAACTTGTTCAAACCGCAACTGACGTTCTCCGTGCGCGTGAGACAAAAATGTGAAATTTGAGTTAATTGGAGCTTCAACGCACATCCTTGTCAAAACATCAGAGAGTAGGTAAGCGGAGGTTGAGGAGTTTTGTTAAGATGCTAGATGTCTGTGGCATGTGGACGATTGTTTGCGGGTGATTTGCACCAGTGTCTATTTTGAGACTTGGCTGGAGGACCACATGCGGTGACCAAAGGTACAGAATCGAAAGGACCGCTTCACCAATAGATGGATTGCTGTGAGGGCTTTGACTGGATTTAAGCCCAGTCAATAATGTTGGATCAGAGGAAAAGGTATTGTGCTTCCCCCGGAAGAAATGTTGTGGGCATGAAAGGAATGTTTAAACAAAGACGTGAATGAATTTAAGGTTATAGCTGCATACAACTCACGTATGGTGTGAAACCAACAACTATGTTGACAGGGAAGTAATGTGCCGATTTTGTAGACATAGCCCACTCTCCTGTCTGGATGAATATCAATATCAAAGTGTGTTTTCCAAGGTAAGATTAATTATTTGTAGAACGTAATTGATAGAACATTTTTAATCAAGTTCGGTATTTTCAATATCATTTCTCTTTCTGTGACCCTTGTCAGAGAGAAATCAGCGAAGGTGCTATGGGGAACCATTTCCCTTAAATTGTCCTTTTGATTCCTAAACCCCAAATGAAACATCTCGATAACAAAATCTGAGATAAGCAAAAGTGTTTTAACTCCGTCAGAGTTTGTACGCACTTGTGTTGCTCAGACCGATATATGTGCGTTGTCCTTTTTTGTTGCTGCCTCAGCCGTTGCATGGAGGTTACATCTCTTGTTTTTATTTAATGTTTTCATAATTTGTTATGCTGAACAGACTGCATTCCATTTAACTTGCACATTTAAAACACCGTACTAATTACTGTTGTTACTATTATTATTGTGAAGCACCTTCATAAAATGAAGGTTTGAAGTAAGTTTTCTCAGAAGAAGCACATCCATTGAACTGTGTTGCCATGGAGAGGATGCATCACGAAAGAAGCGACGTCTTTCATAAGGGGGCCTACTTCAGTTGCCTTGCGTGCGCACACTAAGTCGCGCCTGGTCTAATAAATTCTGGCTCAAGGTTGAGTTACCATAAAGCGTTTCCATGGAACATTAGCTTCCCTTAGCTTCAGCTTTTTCAGACGATGCAGTGCTTGAGCAGTCAATCCCTTTTCAAAAGTGCGAGTGTGCTCCTCACCTTTGAGGCGTAAGGTGCTTAGTTATTCACCTGTCCCCTGTTAAGCCTTTCAGCATCGCATGTAACAACTTATACGTTTACATATATATACATGGGATTTGCCATGGAAATGATAAACAACCGACCTGGCAATGAGCCAGGGAGAGACACGGGGAGGGACGACAGCACAGGAAAAGGATGCTCGCCTTCCAAAGTAACTCAGTAGACATAGGTGAAGAATTGATCACAGCCAAAACGTAAAAAAGCAGCCTTATGAGCAACAACGAACGCCCTTAGAATCAATCAAAGGAAAAGGTGCGTCAAAATGAGTATAGGTTATGTAAAGAAGATGGGGGGGGGAGCAACTCAGTGCCAAATGAAAAAAAAAGAGAGAGATGGTACAAAGAGGGGAGGGAAGCGGGGAGCATTTTAAAGGTCTGGAAAATTTACTGTTGTTTGAAAGGTCAATGTCTGGTTTCTGTCAAGGCTACCGGGAGTTGTAAACGACCCTCCTTATCAAATGTTAATGTTGCCGGAGCCCACGTTGCATTTGCCGGCAGGGAGGGAGATCTGTCTTTGAGGTCCCCTCAAGGTTCCATGGAAACAACATGTCCTTTCATTGACATGCAGGAAGCCAAGCAGCTAATTGCGTTGGAGCAGTTTGGGAGGACATCAAATAGCCGGCTCCCTTTTGTGAGCAGGCTCCAAATAGAGGGTGCCGAGGATGGAACGAAATGTAAGACCTCAGCAGGGAATATTGGATGTCTGTTTTTGACGTCGTCGTGACGACACGACACACGGGGTCGGCTGACTCAAGGCCGTACGCGGGCGTTTGGGCAGAGGTGCACCGTGAGCAATGACTGCTGTCTCAACGGGGTTGCCAGGTTAGAGTGCTCGGCACGGCAATATGGGTCAGCGCAGGCTCTGCTAAACATCACCGAGAGCAGGCGGATCTAATCAGGCAGCTTAAAAGTCCCTTTGTGGGTGTCACAAAGACGTCCTTGGTGCAGTTGTGTAAAAAGTTGCAACTGTCTTTTTGAGTGTACACAGTCTCCTTGAAAGGCTGCAGTGACGACTTTAACTTTTCAACCGAGAAGAATGTATCAAGACGTTTGTTCTATTTGGTACAAATACAAATTAACTGCTTCTGTTCTGTTTAAATTCAAAATGTTAAATGTATACAGCTTAAAGTGCCCTTGGGTTCATGTCTCATATATTATTATTTCTATTCTGAAACAGGGCATAAATAGTTCAATTTCAGTTATAGCACTGAATAATTCTGCATAAAATCAAACACTTTTTTCTCAGGAAATTTTAAAGCACGCATCAGTTTCTACCTGTACAGAAATATTATGACTTTAAGAGTAAAAATGAAGTCTTTCATGGGGAATATTAAATCATTAAAAGCAACGTGTGTGTTTGTGAACATAGTGTGTGTGTGTGTGTGTGTGTGTGCGTGTGTGTCTTCTCACAGTGCCCTCTTTGCTAAATAGGAGAAAGTGAGATGTCATAATGGTGGGTATTTTCACAGCATGAAAACAGCCCTCTCCCTGCTGAGAATACGTGGTCCGAACACAAACATGACCAAATCCTGTGGTATTCATGATCTTTTTACCATTCTCACCCGGGAGCAGCCACTTTCCACGCTCATTAGAATGTGTGCCCGGTGACTTTTCAGTAAATTTTCCAAACATGAATATTGATGTAGAGCGTCTTCCTTGGGAGGTGTTATCACGTAGATAAATCACATTATGCTCCGCATTAAGGCTGCCTCTGGACCACTAACGAGAACACACTCACTGTCTGTTCACCATCTTAGGACCGTTAACACTCTGTGACGGAAGGCGAGAAATTGATTTCATCTTAACTGTGGTGTTGAATGTCAATTTTCATGCAAATACTTATCTTCTCCTCTTTCAGGGGCTGTGCAGCAGAAATTGGTATCAACTGGATATTCGAGCACATTATCGTTTGCCTTTTTTCCTTTAACGAATAGGACATCAAACCATCATAATCATATTATTGTTCTAGTCCCATGCAGAAACCAGGAGGTTTAAATGGCAAATCTAGGATGTTATTAACAACTGTAATCATGTTTTCTGCGGTTGGCAATTTCAGGGGTAAGACTAGCTTGTGTATGGGTAAGTTTCCCTATTGTCCTTGAGGCCTAATAAGATCAACTTGATATTAATGGGGAAGAAAAGAAACCCAGCAAATATATGGCTAACTGGTGGTGGGCCAATGGTTTCGTATTTACGAGTGCCCCGAGCCACAAACACGACTAATTACCCTCCGAGGCCTGAACTTGTGTCTGGAAAAAGGAACTGTGTCGTTGGTAATTACACATGTAGAGTGGGCTTGTCCAAACACAATTGAGGTGTAGAACAGAGGAGAGAGGGCTAGCAACGTAAATCCAACGGCTTCTTGCCATCCCTTTGCTGCACAATTGTGCAATGCAGTAGTTTCTTCTTCTCTTTTCTCTCTCTCTCTATCTCTGTCTCTCTCTCTCTCTCTCACAAACACACACACACGCACTTGCTTTCTTACTCCCCTTGAAACTAGAAAACTGCAGCAGCAGAAAGCAAATAAGTGTCAAAGACGATACCTCAGGTTACACTGCCCCCTGGAGGAAAAAGGAAGGTGCAGCACCACCGACTGAGGACGGAATACAAGACAGACATTACTCACTCAGCCAGTCAAGACTACAACTCTGTCACCTCATGAATACATACATACATGATTTCCCCAGCTGCCATTCTCATCACATGAAAACCATAGCCTATTTGTCGTGACAACTTGTCAAGTTATCACTTTCCATTGACCAAAAATGAATTGACAGTAATGAGTGGGGGTGAACATTGAATTGATGCCTGCAACGCACCCTCACTTTCAACCAGCCTTCAGTGCAAGGCCTTAGACTCGTGAATTATTAGTTAGCCGTCCACACAGCTCCGGCTTTCGGAGAGCCTGTGGTGCAGAAGCAGAAGAAAAGAAAAAAAAGACAGAGAAAGCCGTGAGTAAATCATTCCAGCAGACAACGATAGATTTTCTGTCACGGGCTCATTGTAATTGTAAAGGCTAGGAGCGTCTTTGCGCCATAGAGGATTTAAATGAGGTCCTGAAAGGTGCTCGACCCCATACGCGAGATCAGGTTGTGTCGGAACTCTGAAAAACACTGCGCTCACTTGCCGTTCGGTTAGACAACCTTTAGCTAGACGTCTGATAGGTAGAGACGAGGTGAGAGATAGAGGGAGAGTAAAAAAAAAATAAAAAATAACAAAAAAACAAGAGAAAGTAGTAAATGTGTTGGCACAACAAAAGTAATGTTGGAATTGCAATACCTCACTCCGTTTACCCCTCAGTGGACGCCCACCACCTCCCAGCCCAACCCCAATTGGTACTGTCCAGGAAAATAAATGATCCACAAGTGCACGGCGCCGCACAGGTGTCAGACTTAACTCGGCCCAGAGAGGGGGGGAGGGGGAGCGGGGGGGGGGGGGGGGGGCTTGTTAGGGCCGGGGAGGGGCTTGAAATTGTATTATCCAAAGGTCATGCTCGGCTTTTCTCCCCAGTCCCGCCTGTCACCCCCGCTTTGGGAGGCCCAATCCTTTAACCCTATTGATCCACACCTGGACAAACCCACGTCCTGCGCCTTGACCGGGGCCCCTCACGTCGTAGTGTGTGTGCTCGGGGACAGGTGCACCCGGGGGGGGGGGGGGGGGGGGGGGGGGGCAAGTGGGTGAAGAGGATGACGGTAATGACTGACGAGACGGTGCTGAGAGAGTAACATCACAGGCAACGCGACGGCGAGGGAGAGAGAGAGAGAGAGAGAGAGAGAGAGCGGAGGACATTATCTGCGGCACAAACAGTAAATTGCCGACTGCCTGAGAAGCTCTTCCCCTGTTTCCATGAGAGCGCTTTGAGACGCTAAAAGCCAAAAGCTATTTGCCTCAATCTATACTCCCTCTATCCTCCTCCCCGCCACCTTCTCCTCCCCCTACCCCTCCTCCTCCTCCTCCCTTTTCTTCCTCGTTAAGCCCAAAGGCCGAAATCTCCTCCTCCCCCCTTTGCGTCAGAACAATGTGGCTGGCGGTCAGGTTTTGATGGCTTAATGTTTCAAGGAAGACGTAGCGCGGCCTCAGGGAGGTCTGTGCCTTTGTGCGCCTCCGACTTGATACCCCACACCCTTCAAACACACTTAACTCGACAGAGAGTGAAGCGAAACGGCTGCATTTCTTTGTGCGGCACATCAGCTTTTGTGTTGTTGACTTTGTTCGTCTATCAGACACCCTGACCTGAGTGTTTCGGAATTGCAGAATGGGATTTGTAGAGAGAGGATGTATTCAATAGATGTAAGACTGTTTTTAGTTATTTTTTTGGAGGGGCAACCATACTAAAGCTGATATCGACCCTGTCTGTTTAAGGCACAAGGTGTGTGTGTGTGTGTGTGTGTGTGTGTGTGTGTGTGTGTGTGTGTGTGTGTGTGTGTGTGTGTGTGTTTGTGTGTGTGTGTGTGTGTGGATGGGAGGTGTTGCTGGAGACTTTTACAAAAGGGACACAAGATACAATATACTGTTGGTGAATTAGTGGCCTTGAGCCCAGACCTGTGCTGTAGATTCATGTCTGCTTTTCTGTGAACACATGAGGTGGGAGAATGAGCCAATTAATTTGAATCGAATATCAAGAGAAGGTGTCATATTTGTGGAGCAGTTAAATATTATACTAATTATCATGTTGATTATGTAGATCTTACTAGAGGGGAACAGCATAACTAGAGTTATGGAATATCACTTTTAATCTTTGTCTGCATGTGAAATAAATCTTTAAATCGAAGCAGAAACATAAAATTAAACCTTGACTCTTTTTGGTCCAACCCTCCATTCTATTAATGTTTCAGAAGATGGCTCTATGACTACCTGCCTTGCCTCTTAAAACTTGTTGTTCAGTTCCACGGTAACATAGGCTCTCCGTGTTCTCCACTGCTAAGTCCGTTCATTCATTTCTACTCTTCTGCTTCCCAGACTCAAGGCGCGTGGCTGACGTGATCGTCTTATTCTCTGGCACCATCGTGTGGTGGTTGGGAACTGTGCATAATCAACCCCATACCCTATCGGGACTTTGCTTGTAAGAGAAGTTCAATGTGACTAATACAAAATAATTGCTAATTCAACCTCCCCCCAGCAATATAACACACATTTTAACATAATATTGAATGTCTTTTATACTATTTGCAATAAACTGTCAATAAAAACCCAGCAATTGATCTGGTGCTAATTTTGCTAAAAGATAGCACCCAACCCCCCCTCAGCTCAAATGAGAGTTTCCTCTCTCTTTCACTAATTGAGAACGCTTCATTATTGCCATATGGACCTTCATTGCAGTAGTGTAATGGAAGCATCATTTATCTGATGTTTTAAACCGCATGGATTGTCTGGGAGGAGTAATGCAATTGGGACAACTGTGAGTTCTACCATAATGATTTAAAAAGCCACGCAGAGAATATGGCACATTCAGTAAATGTAATTGTGTAAGTGGGTCTGAATGCCCAGTGAGCAAGGATACAATTAGGATACATAACTAGTGTCAATGCAGGTCCCAATACTGTAATAAAAATACTCATAACAATAATAATGATTTACCTCCTTCTTATCAGACTAACAAGATGTGTTTACTCACAACATGAGAATGATTAATCCACTAATATGCATTACTATTCATATGTGTAAGATAATTATTCGTAGGATGAAAGTGCGATCCGTCGTGGGGTTTGTAATTAGGCTTGTTAGCCAGAGATAAGTGTTGATATCAATCAGAGAGCTTGATAAGAGGGACGCCATCCACGGCCTTCCTGTGCGAAGGACATGCTTGTCAAACAAATCTAGCGGCAGGGAGAGATAACAATCGGATGAGTTGTGGTATTTGCATTATCCTTCGTTTGGCGGTCATCGACTTGCTTACAAACATACCCTCTGTGCAGCGCACACTACTCCCCATCAAAGTCGTGCGGCTGCAGTGTGTGCACGGTTGGTTAATGCGACCGATTTCCTTCGTGATGGATGGGCATTCTCGCCGATCCCCTTATGCAATGATTGCTGTTGGACCACTCTCTCTTCCAGCACCTCGTGCAGTCCAGTTGTCTGCTGCAAGTAGGCCCGCAGTGCGAATCAATATTAGTCATTCACTTAATGTTGGCTCTTATGATTTAGTCATTCTGACATTGGAGTCTGCCCCACGCTCCCCAGTCAAAATCACTTTTTTGTTACAGCCAATAAATCCATCTGCACCGGTATGCAATCCTTGACAAATTCATCCCCTCCAGAGCCAATTTATAACCCTCTCGTTCTGCAGTGCCGATGATGTCCCACAGAGGGAGCCATGTGACTTCCCTGTGACCTCTCTGACCTAGTTGTAGGATCTGGAACATTTTGTTCTTGTCTGAACCCAACTTCCCTCTCACGTGAGGTCAGGTGGGGAAAACAAGGGCACAAGCCAACAGTTCAGTCAACCGATTAAGGACACGCCTGTAGACGTTTTCTAAGTACTTGCCACAGCGTGTGTGAAAAGGTTACCATCCATATTTACTGACCGAGTTGAGCATCCATTGTAGGGATCGACAGATGAAATAAAATGGTTCTTTGAGCATGCTGCAAATAATGAAAACACTCATGTTGTGATAATGCCATTTACTCTATGAAAAGAAATTCTCTCATTTGATGCTTCAACGTGTTTTCCCAGTCAAGCGTGAATGTTTCAATATGTTTGTGAACTGTATCATGTTAGTTTAAAACAACCTCCTTGCAGTACGAGGTTTGGATTTCTTAAGTTTGTATGGGTCTGAAAGCAGACTAGAGGAGTGTCTTTGTGTCCATGACATCTTCGAAACAGGGTGTCTGTGGCTTTGTGTGCGCGCACGTGTGTGTATCGTGAGTGACCTACAAACTCGAGTCTCACCAGACTACGTAGGAGTGAAAATAACATCTGCTGAAAGAACATGTTGTTGTGGGTGTGTGTCTGTGCATGTGTGTGCGTGTGTCTGTGAACAAGGAAACAGTCACGCTGCTCCTCCATTGTAATTGGCTGTGCAGCTTTGAATAACAGTGAAGTGAAAGGCACAGGAGTGATAAGGGTTATCGTGTGAAAGCGTCGGCGTGTATTGTTGATAGCCCAGGAGGGATGGGAGATGGTGCCAGTGCCTCTGCCTAGCCGAGCCATTGGGTATTGACACTTCCATGCAACTTCATACCAACTCAATACTGGGGGACCCATGCCGTCCTTCTCACACTACTGCCTGTTTGCATGTAGATATTTCATGGTCATGGACGAAGGCCGCAGCGGAATATTACGGTGCTACGGAATACTACCGCAATGTTCCGTTGCAGCCTCCGTTCATGACCGCGAGGTATTTGCACTAGCATCAGGTCAGTCCAGTACGGTTCAGTGCAGCGGGAGCCCACCGTGTTAAACCCTTACGTGGGTGCCCCCCGGACATCCCTCCACTCGGGGAGCCATTGGGCGGTATCTCCCCTTGGGGAACACTATGTACGGAGCCGGCTAACATAAACCCTTGAAAGAGCCTGCCACTCAGTGGCCCCCAGACCCAGCACCCTTTGTTCTCTGCAGGGGTAATCTTTCGCACACTGTTGGGAGAAAATGGTCCTTTGTGTTGCACAATACATTCCGAGAGTCCTCCAGGGAGATTTTCATTGTGCCGGTGAACAACTCAGTCCATTTTATACCTCCATGAGAAGCAAGCCCGTCATCTATAGGTGTAGATTTAAAAAGCAATCTTAGGTGAAACATTTGTGCATAACGGCGTAGAAAGAATCGTGTGGGGACACAATGTACATTTATGCTTGCATGTGTGTATGTGAGTGAATGTGCGTGCATGTGTATGCTATTGTGGACACTAGAGTGGGTGTATTTTTCCACAGGCCCCCTAACCCCGGCAGAAGCTGTGATATATGATTCCAGACTCCTATCAATGCAGGCCATCAGGACAAAGTTGTGTGGGAAGACCTTGGGAGTTGCAGGAATGTGTAAAAAAAGTGTGGGCTGGTCGATCGCAGGAAGCCATATGTCATTCCGCCGGGGAACACGTGTCTCGTACTTTGTGTGTGCCGCGCAAAGTGAAAGCAGCAATGTTCAGTACACGCTGTCCTCGGCTCATTTTCATAAAGGGAAGTGGTTGAAAACCACCTACACACACACTGTCTCTCACACACAAATACCCACACTTGTACACAAGGACACAACCTTAATACAACAAAAACAACAAGGGAGGTACCTTTAGGTCTATTGACAGGCACAAATGTCCAGGCGGAAGAATTCCAGCCCAGAGTGTGTTTACCTGATATGTATGTTACCAGTCCCCACTGATAAGAGGATTTTACAGAAGTCATAAACAGTCCGGTCGAAAGATTCCACACGTATCACTGTTTGTCCTATTTCTGCAGCCAAGTGCGTTACCTTAGCCTCTCAACATTAGAGCTGCAGACGTAAAGGTTGGATTGCTTTCACATTGGATTTATCTGTGTGGATACATGGAAACGCTGTCTTCAATGAGACTTCTACATTGCTTTGCCTATTAGGTAGCCATATGTGACATGAGGCTGTCCATTGAAGCGTAATGTAATAATATAATTCGGCACTCAAGTGTGAATATCTAACTATTCACTTGTTTTAGTCATGTTGAATCGCACTCAATAAGGTGCTCTTGCAATAAAAACATTGGTCAAAGTACGTTCATGTTGTGCAATGTGAACCTTATAACTCTGGTCATATGGTTGCTGTCGAGGTGGTTTGGGGTTATTGTCATTTTTTGTGACAATGTTGTAGTGCATATTCAGGAAGTAATATCACATGAGAGCTTAT
This sequence comes from Galaxias olidus, assembly GCA_026901105.3. Lineage (NCBI taxonomy): Eukaryota > Metazoa > Chordata > Actinopteri > Galaxiiformes > Galaxiidae > Galaxias > Galaxias olidus. The sequence continues at coordinate 269,262 of JAPMUY010004946.1, forward strand.
TATATCCTCACACCAGCCATACGCAATTTCACAAGCGTCTCAAATTGTCCGACCATGTTTATATCTCATTTATCTTCAGAAATTCTTGAACCTGGTTGAGAGAGAAGTGCAAACATTCCAACAAAACAACCAATTGGCATTCCAAATCTCTGTGTCCTCTTTATTGTCTGAGGGGAATGCCAGGGGTTGCGTTTGCGTGTTTTGGCTTGGAGCTATCAGTTGCCTGTGTTTGAGTACAACGTCAAGGTCGTTGCGTATCTGGGGTGTATCGGTACACTGACTGGATTGGGGCCAGCGCACACCTCCGTTTGCCCAGCCCCAACCACCACCTTCCTCCTCTCACCTGTTTATACCGGCGCCATCCAGGCAGGCCCGGCCGTACACTGTCCCATAATAGTCTTCATCCAAAGGATTAGCCAAGCCCCTGTTCTGAGCAGCGCAATGCAATGCACAAGTGAACGTAAAAAAAAAACACGCACATTACATTTTATGAACGGATCCCTGTAAATGCATTCCTGTGTGCTGTGTTCTTTCATTCTTATACTTTTATCCTGCATAAACATTGTGTGTGTGTGTGTGAGTGTCTTTGGCTTCTCCACTGAGAGCGTTGTGTGGGTGGCAACGTCTGTTCTATACGGCTGACCCCTTCATTACTTCTGGGTGGCCTCGCCGGGTTTGTGGAAAGCAGAGTGGAGTAGAGCTCTTTTCCAACAGGATGTAAGCCCCTCTCTTTTGCTAGAAGGCTGCCAGGAGTCACACCGCACCACCAGAGTCTTCATCGCTATCGACACTCCAACGGCGCCACTCGATGAATCCTCCGTCCTCCAATCATGAGACAGTGACAGGTTCCAGACCAAGGGCCTTCAGCCAGCCTGCAGAAACGAGCGTGAGGGTGGCGGGCTGCGGGACGACCGCGGACCGTACGCGGCTCAATCTCTCGTTTGTTCGACGGCTCTGGGTATTGTGTTTTGGTTGGCGACGGCGAGTTTGTAAACACGCGCCCGATAAGGCCCATTAGGAAGACAAATAGAACGTCCTCACGCGCCTGTTGTGGTGCGAGACACGGCGTTCCACACGGCACGTCCGCCTCGGCACCCAGCGTTTGAACCAACAACTAAAGGTCAGTGGGGCAGGGAGCAGGAGTTGGGTTAGTGTGTGTCTTTTTGTGGGGAGCGAGAGTGGCAACGTCAGTGTAAATGAGTTATTCAGAAGCCGTGCCTGGGACATCTCATATGCATAACCCAAAACAAAATGCAGGAAGGGTCAGCGATGTGTTTTTGGCCACAAAGCTTTAGTGCCAGCTTCAACTACACTGGCATTCAAAAAAATAATAACACAAACACCAGATGATCCCATAATCTTTTTGTTGTGTAAATGTTGTGTCCATTTGTTCTCCCACAAGAACTGGTTTTCCAATAATGCCACATTTCTGCCAGAACTGTAGCAATACTTATCATGACAAATGGGACAAACGTCTGTTCATTTGGCATAAGAACAGGTTATGAAATACTACAGAGATTGTCAGTTTAGCTTGCAACACCTCACTTGTGCAATTCCTGAATCAATCTATGAATTTGACACAAATGAGAAAATCCAACAAACTCTCTTTAAAACCTTTCCATTTCCATACCAAGTACTCCAGTCCTGTTTGGCTCTGCGTGACCTTTGGCACACGGGCACTTTTGGTCTATTTAGGAATGCCAGACATTAAAGCAATATTGCATCGTGCAGTATTGTCAATATTTGTTGTTTAATTTTGTTGGATATTGTCAGACTTTCTTAAAGACATAAAATAATCTGCATGAGTAAATATATTCCAGATTCCTCTCATCTAAAATCAAGTTTTGGTGAAAGTCTGGTAATAAAATAATAAACAATCCTGACTTAATAAAGTGCTGTTAAATTTACATTAGATGACATCGTTCGCCAGGTGCAAGGGTGTTCTTCTCCCGTAACAAATTTGTATAAAGTTCCCACAAAACATCTACAGTATTTCCCTGGTGGGCAATACTTTTTTGACCAACCGTTCACTTGGATTCCACTCCAAACTATTTTAAGGGCATATTCCCCAGTAAACTTTCTTTTGACACCACCCTTCCCCCCATCCTTCCTTTGAGCACACCCTCTGCTAACACGTCACATGTTATAAACGTTATACCATAATCAGCTGTTTCCATTAAGTTACTATTTCCCTTTTTCATTGGAAAATGTTCCCGAGAGAGAGAGAGAGAGAGAGAGAGAGAGAGAGAGAGAGAGAGAGAGGGGGAGGGGGGGTTGTAACACACAAGCTAAAAGGACACGCTATACTAGTCAGTCAGGGACAAACAACCAAACACACCACCACACATAAACACAAACTCTATCTATCTCTCACGCACACACATTTACACACAAATACACACACACACACACACACACACACACACACACACGCTGACAGCCAGCGAAAGGGCAGACAGAGAACCACAGAGCACACAAAGAGGTGCCTATTTCCACACACCACTTGAATTGACTGTGTGTTCCTCGCAGCGCAGATGCAAATCAGCCCAAACTGTGGTGGCACGCAATCTAGCCCGTCGTCCGGGCACCGTGCCAGTCTGTGTGCTCCTGGGAGAAACCATGTGCCCGGGTCATTTCTTCTCTACCCAGCAGGTTTTCCCAGAGAGACCGAGAGAGTGGAAAAAGATAATAGTCAGTAGAAAAAAGCAAAGGGAGGAAAAACGATGAGTCGTGGCCTGTCACTGGGGCGGCCGTACACAGTGGGGATGTCTTGGTACCCCGCTTTAGGAGGCACCGTAAAGAGGGCGAAAGAAACAGCAGGCGTTGGCGAGTGCACAGCATCGGTAATGACTTACGCGCAGATTAAAGACAACACTGTCGAGCTGAACATTTTGCATACACAGTGCACACTATCGCACAGGCTAATTCATTCATATACGTCACAGTATGTACTGTTTGTCTCCCGTTGTCACGGGCAGATTGTGTTCAGTATCGACTGAGGGCCCTAAACACTGTGCAAATATTTTAATTTTTTTTTGCAGTTGTGCAAGCATGCAGCTCATGCCCTTTCTTTCAGAGCCAATCGCCCCAGGTAAAGATATGGGAATAGATCGCAATGTGCCTTGTCATAGCTGCGGACAGACATCAACGGCACAAATCACTGACGTAAAGTACAGCCGCACACGCCATGCAAGCTTTAAAAAAAAGAATGCGGTTTATTGCCCTGTTTGTCTGATGCAGAGGGACAGTTAATTCACAGGTAAACATGTTCAACCCTTCCACACCAGACATGACCTCAGGGCACCTTGATGTTGTGTTACCACTGGCTGCCTCTAGGAGGCCTTTGGAACACAGGATTCTGTGGGTGAGTCCTGAACAGCGCAGGGGGGAGCAAAAGGACTTTTAAATGACCTGCTGTGCTAGTGTATTTAGTTTACTGTTCTATTTAAATGTTTAATTACACACTGTTTAAAAAAAAGATAAAGAACCTGCATTATTTATATATTAAGTGCAATATGTGTTTTTAATAAATTTATAATAACAAAAATTTGCTAAATATTTCTTAATATTGTATAGAAAAATACTGAATGATGAGGTACACGCCTGTATTATATTGTCCCCTATAGAAAATTACATGAATGGAGACCAGTGTGTACTGCCTTCCCTCCATATCCCTTTGGTGTGTAGATTAGGTACTGTGTTAGCTTTGGCTGGGATTGGCATCTAGTCTTGTTCTCAGTGCATTCCAACGGTTGTCTTGCCATCCAAACAGAGTAGGGTTTGTGGTGCCTGCGTTGGTGTTTGTGTCTGTGTGTATGTCTGTGCGTATGCCCTTCTGTGTGGGTTTTGTAGATGGGTGTGTGCGCTAATGCTACGTGTGTTCACAGCCCAGTGTGTGCTGCAGAGCCTAGTTTGATCAGTAACACCGTGGCTACAATAGCGCTTGGCAGAGGTATCACAACCACCTAGAGCCAGCAGCTTTTCAACTCACAATCGCTTGGCCAATACCATGGTTTTACCGTTCCCACAAAGGTTGCCATTCTGCCAGTAACCTGGGACCAATCTCTTAATTTGTCTGGCTTTCAGAGTTCCCTAAAGAGCTTCCTATACTTGGCCATTGGCTTGATTGGCCCTGGGTGGTGCCAGCTTGCTTCCGATAAATCCCTGGCTAGCGCGTGGCTTTGAATCAAGCCGTTCCTTGAAAACAAGCGAGTCCTAAGGTGCATTTCCCTGAAAGCACCTGGGATTTGGTTTTGTTTCAAAGGCCTGTGTACTCATCGGATTCATAATAAATGAGTGATTCGGCGGCCCCTGCGCTGCTTCCCGTAACACTGAGAGAGGGTGTTTACATTGCGGAGCCCCGTGATGATCCGGGACAAGCCAGGCCACCGCTGACTCTCCAGAGTTGTCTTTGTTATTGAACCGTTCAACTTTAGAGGAACCAACATTACTGCACAGCACCGGGCGGATTCTGCCCGTGGGGGAAGTCTGGGGTTTCTTCAGAAGAGTGTCGATGGGTTGTACCAGGCTGTGGTGTAGTTGTGTGCAAGCTGGGCACAAACCTTGTTTTGTTTCATTTGCTTTAGGTTGAATCCGCCCACTTTATTCGCTGGGTTCACTTCCATCTGTATATGTTGTAGAAAAAGAGCCACATTCGGGCCAAGTGCGTGATTCTGAAGTGCATGCTCAGATGTTGTCATCCGTTGCATCCATTACAATAACACAAACTTACTCATTGCATTAGAGCGTGTTACCGCATTCCATAGGTTCTTTGTATACCTACCTATGAATTTGATGTTCACGGTCTTAATCTAAGGAGAGCACCTCAGTGGCTGTCTGAGTTATGGCCTTGTTCCGAGAGCAAAAGAACAGGAAGAGGCATCGCCCCGGTGTTGGTTGCTGGGCTGGGGAGGTTACGCCAGCTCTTTCGATTGCCCTCACCCATATGGGGAAGTTTGTGGTTAAAAGCAGAGGTTACCTCAATGTCTTTTTCTTCTAACTTGCTTCTGAGGGCGGGCTGAGAAAATTGTAGCGCGATGATGACGAACTGTCACGTGATCGGCTTCCGCATTTCACAGAGGTATAAATGACGGGGAGCTATTCTTATATGACGAGCGCAGGATCTGTGCTAGCTACGACAGGAGGGTGTATGTGTGTCTGAGGGACAGAGAAAAAGCGTGTTTGTGTTTGTCTGATGTTCCTCGCTAAATATATGAAAAAAATGTATGAGTTCTTCAAAGATTATAAGGTTTTGGAACCAAATAACATATGTATTTCAAAATGAATAATAAAAGTATAATTTATTTATGAAATTCATGAGAAGCCTTTTATTATGTGTTCACAGTAAGACTGGTTGAAATAGCTATTAGTATTCTCTGACCTGTGGAGTATCTTGAAAGTGTTGTTGAAATAGATGTGTTCCATTGCCCTTGTTTTTCAGCTCTGTGTACTACTCAATCTGAAGAAAACCAGTTATCTTTCCCTGTTGACCATGCAATAATGCTGAAAGGCCGCTGTGAGAGTTGGAAAGAATTGTTCGAGTGTGTAAACAGAATTGCATGCTTGTGCACATTTAAGTGTGTGTGTGTGTGTGTGTATGCATGTGTGTGGGGAGGCCTGTGTGTGGTATGTTCCAGTTAGTATTTACATCTAAATCGAGGACTGAGTGTTCCATGACCTTGTGACTAAAAACAGACCCCTTGACCCCTTACACCATCTGAAGATGTGCATTCCTCCCTCCTTACAGAACTCAGTGTATACGTCCTCTCCTCCAAACTGCTAACAACAAAAAGAGTAGTTTGACTTTCAGTCGATTGGAACCCTTCGAGCTCCCTCAAGGAATTTCTCGGTTGCGTAACAGAGTTTAACCACTGTTTGTGTGCCAGAGAAACCAGTGAGGAAGCGGACGCAGAAGGTATAATTTCGGAGGCGGTAAGTCACTTGGCGTTCAGATCAAAACACAGGCCCTCGTGTGCGCTGCTATTTTGGTGTTCTATAAACCGGCACCAGGCAAACATAAAGGGCTTTGACTATGGGATATAAAAGATGTGAGGGCTAGAGAGGCGATTTCCTGTATACCTGGACATTTTATAACATACTTTAACTATATTCTTTCTCATAAAAAAATCTGGTCAACAGAGTGGTTCATTTGAGCATTGATTTTTTACTAAACTTACCAACACATCTTTACTCTCCATTCCTCTCTGGGCACTAGTATAGTGTGTTGTTATGGGAATAATAAATAGCTGCCCTTTCCCTCTGTTCCCTGCTCAGTTCACACATAGATTGGGACTGAACTCCTTTCAGTGGAAATGAGGCAATGCTTGGCAGAGATAGTTCAGACATCAGCTATTCTCTGCATCGCACCAATCAGCCATTAGCATATGCCCACTAGCATAGCATGGCCCTTTTCTCATCACATTTTTACGCGCAACATGGCTCCCACCACTGCTCATTGTTGCTCACTGCCGTCGCTCACTGTTATGCTTGCTCTTGCTGCTGCGCACCCGCCTCCGCCTACTTTGGGTTTGGTTGTACAGTTTTTCTCAGGAGAATGTGCAGAAATTGGCTCCCTACCCATGGTTGTTCTTTGAGTGTTAGAATTGTTGTTTTGGGCAGCAGGCCCTTGAAGCCAACTTGTAATGTATTACCCTTCTAAGCACAATAAGCTGTTAGACATATTGGTAAGTTCTCCCAACTGAAAGGCACTAAGCCAAAGTTTACACTGCACAACAAATGTATTCGATGAAAACCCTTTCAGCCAGTACTTGGAAAAACATCATGTTTAGGTAAGGTCCTTGAATAATAATGTGCTTAAATAAGTCTCACAAGCAACAGTTTCCTTGTCTAGACAAACATGGAACGCCGAGTTGCTTGGGAAAAAAACCGCAATGTGTTTTGGACTGGAAATGACGCGCACGCAGTCGTTCCATCACCCCGAGGATCACCTCCATCTCATCTGGGTGGCGTCCCATATGAGCGGAGCTCCCATTGGCCGAGGCAGCATTCCTTCCACTCCGAGGAGAAGAAATAATTGGTCAATTGTTTATTCACCTGTCTGGGTCGGTTAGGTAACACAGAGAGACAGCCAGCAGCAACATTGCTTCAAGAGAGAGGATATGCGGTAGGGAGAAAAATAGAGAGAAAGAGAGATCAAACAGTTTTCTGCTCACTAGTATTCTCGCCTGTCAGCCCTGGAGGCACATGCGGTATATTTATGAAACACTTATTCCCATGCACCATCCCTTCATGTGCAGTAGGAGTATTTTAAGTGTGGCTGGGGGCCCAAGGCAAAAGTGAAAGTCAACTTTTCATCACAGGGTAAGTTCAAACGTCAAGCCTCTGGGGTGAACGTGAGAGTTTACCTGGAGAGACGACGTAATCCATCGATACCTTTTTGCGTCCGCATAAAGAATATATTTGTTTTCTTGTTTGTTTGGAGGCAGTTGGTGTGTTAAAAGCCAGATTAAACATAGTAGGGGTTCTGTGTCATCCTCCTCTCCCACCTCCATTCCTCCAGTATTAGCCGTGTAATTGGATGTCTACCAGCTTGTCTAGACAGCTTGTGTTTATGGTACAGTGGAGAGACTGTCCATGGCATAGAATCATAGAAGCCTCAATTGACCCTCACTCAAATCATGCAGTCAAAACACATGGAGAGGACTGTACTAATTATTGCTGAATGGGACACATAAGTAAGACACCATATCAGACTGAATTGTTATTATGAGACCTTTCTCATGTCCTGAGAAGTGATCCTATGGGTCATATCAAGGTGTTCCTGAGAGGCACCACCAGAGGCATGTTAGACCTCACCCCTCTGGCCCAGGGACGTCTCCCCCATCGGGGGTCAACCCGGGGCTTCTGTGCACGTGACACATCCAGGACAGCCCCCTGATCTGGTCTAACCCACTCTTGATGTCCCCTTTTAACTGGAGTGTGTGTTTTCAAAATAGACCCCGTGTGTGTGTGTTCACAGTACTTGTGTGTGTGTGTGTGTGTGTGTCTGTGTGTGTGTGTGTGTGTGTGTACAGAAGAATGTTTGTGCGCTAGAGTTTAAGATAGAGTCGTAAAGCATTGTGAAGGGCTGAGCGCTTAGCCCCAGTCATCTAAGATACACCCAACTCATAAAGCATTATGAATGGGTGAGAGGTTAGCTCCAGTGCTTTAAGATACACGCCGACTCGTAAACTGTTGGGAAAGGCTGAGCGGCTATCTCAAGTCCCTGTGGATTAAGGCTGCCAGGCTTCCCGCTATAGCTGGGACACTGCCTAAATTTGGGACTCACTCAGGCTGAAATAATAGGCTGCACACCATGGTAGGTAGAATGATGTGGAACACACACACACACACACACACACACACACACACACATTCTGGCAACACATTATGTACAGCGTCAGATCTCTGGGGAATTACATGCCCCCAGCAGCGATCCTGGAAGGAATGAAGAAAGGCCTGGATTTTATTACGGCTCTCTCAGGTGGAGGTCTGGGATTTTGTCTGGGGCTCTGCCAGTGGGTGAGCGTCCTGCCACGCCCTGTCTAACTGAGGACAGGAAGTAAGAACAAGCTCCACCAATCACCCGGCGTCAGGAGGAAAAGCCTTCTGCAGCAAATTGGAAACAGCCCCTTCCTGGCAGGCACACACGTACCAGCACGTACTGTCGTGGGTACTTATATCAGCCATGTCGCGCAGACTCACTTCGATAACGTATGGAGACAAATAATACAAAGTCTAAACCGTAGCAGACAGACCAACCCACATGTTCACACACACACACACACACACACACACACACACACACACCCACGCTGACACATATACTCACACACAGTGAAGTTCACCCCCTTCCTTTGTGTCAGCTAGATGTCTGTAACACCAGTCAGCAGGGTAATGTCTCAGTGCTCCTGACTGGGAAAGAACACAGGGCAGCAAACCCCTCGCCTTGTTCACACATTGTACTTTACTCTTTACAGAAACATCCATGCAAACAGAAGTATGCTCACACAGCATGGTCCTATATAATATGTGTCAAGATAAGTGAAACTTTAGCGGATGAGGTCAGCGTTAAGAAACATACAAAAACATTAGGCCACCTATCTTTTTCAACACACCTGTTGGCCTTCATGTGTAATATATTTTTAGATGGATTTTAGCCCTCTTCATATTTATCACAATCATCCTTTGATCAGTTTCAGAGCCACATCCGTAACAGGTCCATTGTAGACTTGTACTGAATGAAGTCCTCTCTGAACCCCACCCTCAGTCTGTCAGCGGGGTGTCCTGATATCAAACCAGCTCTATTCCGTTCCAGGAAGCCAGTGGGCTTGGTGTTACATACTGTTTCCTGTGAGAAAGAACACACGCGAAGGCCTGCTGGGTTTTTTATTTTTGGGGGGGGGGGGGGGGGGGCGGGTTATGGACCAAGTCCTTTGTGGTCGTGTTGATTACATCATGCTCTAAGGAAAGGTTTTTTGTCAGGGTTAATTGTGCTTGTTCTTCCTTAATTTCTTTATTTTAAATAGCGGGACAATCCACAATGTTTAAACGCGTAGGTTTCCTTTGCGTTCCTTCGCGTTCCCAAGTATCACACTCCAAAGTTGGGTCAGGGACCTCTTTCAGAGCTCCCTATTCTCATGACCCTAGCTGCAGTTTCTCTAACCTACCAGCGGAGGAGCCAGAGTGTGTCTGGTCAGCTTCCCTGGAAAGGCCAGGTGTTTCCCTCTTTGCCTTCACTAAGGGCGGTGAGGGCAGTGTGTACTCAGCACATCTATCCAGGGCCAACATTTCATATTCATTCATAACAGTTGTTTGTATTCATATTCTGTTATGTTCTATCTAGGTATCAATTCTGACATGTGACTAATGTGTTCAATTTACATGGATTTACTTAATATATGAGCACTATGTCATGCTGATAGGATGCCTTGGCCTACAGTGATCATATATTTATTTTAGGAAGGAATCTGCAAAGCCTTGGCACATCCAACAAATGCAGTTAATCATTGTGTGCGTGTATACTTGTGCAATGATTTGAATCGCTAGATCAAGGTAGCTGAATTAATAGAATTGAACGGACTCAACTAGCGCCAACTCGAAGGAATCCTCATCCTCACCCCCCATTCTGTCACACACACCCACTAAACACAGTCTACCCCTTTGGACAGTGCCAACAGAGCACCCAGGCGCTAAATCTTTCACAGACTAGTGAGGGAGAGGTACACTCCCTGTCCTGGCTGGCCTTTCCTAGGTCATGTTCACATTAACTGAGTCACTGGTACAGGTTTCAGAACAAATTGAATGGCATTGCACAATAGCCATTTTTATGCAACAAATCATAGAGCTGCACAGTCCATAACTTTAAGCTGGCATCATGAGTAATAATTAACTTTTAGTACCCTGGCATTCAAAAATAAATAGCACACTTTAGTGATGGCATTGGTCCAGGGACAGAGAGTTTTCGTTTCCAGTTGATAGAGCGCAATAAACAGTACAATTTTAGACTGATACATGAGTATTATTATTTAGACATTTAGATTTTCTGTCTTGTACTTTCAGTTGACCTTGCAGAGTCACAGAGTCCACAAATTCATGAGAAATTTGCAGAGAGGACAAGGTGAGAGTTAGGTGTTTATCAACATAATGTGATGCAAGAGGTTCGTTACGCAACGCACAATGCTAGATAAAGAATAACAGCATGAAGAGTGCTGCCATAAAACATAGATATGACAAGAAGAAGGATGGTGAATGATTTATTACTTGAAGATAGTTGTTTCTCCTTATGAAGATGAATTATTTCAAATAAAATATACTGTTCCTCGTTTGCACTGACACAAATTGTATTGTTTTATAAAAAAATAAAACTCAAGGTTACTTCAGTATATGAGCCATGGATTAGACCTCGATAAACTGAATGAAAAATGATCATAACAAATAAAGAAGAGACTATCTGAGGTGTGCTGCCCAAAATAGACTTCCCCTCCTTGTTAGGTGTCCGCTACCCTCCTTATCTTGACCAGAAACACACTCATCAGTCCCGACCTCGCACGGTGTCCGGTTCTCAGAACTTGGACGCTGTGCTGCCAGGGCATGTTTTATCAATAGTGACCAAGACACATTGCACACACAACCCAACAGCACCACGACTTCCCGTGAACACTGTCACACGGCGTCAAATCCTTTGAAAGACAAACCCTCTGACCCTTCGCTGTTGTTGTGGTGGGGCTCGGGTTCTCTGTGTGTTTACGTCCGTGCAGACGTCTTTGGAGAAGACAGACGCACGCGGCGAGGAGCTGCTGCCGTGGCTGTTGTAGCGCTCTGCGAAAGGAACGCCAAGGCCATGGCGGCACGTGGACGGGCTGCGGACGCTCACACACACACGCGCGATTCATACGGTCAGGTGATTCACTTATGTGTACACACACTCTAGCACGGTAATAGTCAAGGGGCGCACATGCCTTCCCACACGCACAAACAAACAGAAACGCATGCACACATTAGATCTAAAAGCAGGATTAATGGCCTACCTCGTTCAATAAAGGTCAATCAAAATAATAAATGTTTCTTATTGGATTATTGGCATCCAGAGACTCTGACCTAGATTCAGTGGGTCAGCAGACTCATAGTGCTAACATGTACCCAGCAGTGTAGTTGACCAAGGTGCAGTATCACACCTGGAGGGTTTGCATAACATAACATCGTAACATCAACAATATGATACTGAATAGAATTCCTGAGACTAATGTTGTGGTGCATGGCTTTTGGCTTCTACGTAAAATATAAATTAGTTATGGTTAGATTTGAATTCAGTATGACTTCATTTGAACTTAATCAAACTGAAACAGCAACGTGTGTGTTCATATATAATGTTTACATACTGTAACTTTGTGAGACGCTGTGACCTAGCATATGGCCTGGTCCAGTTTTCTGGCCTGGTAGATGTTCCTTATTCCTTCAATAATGAGTTTACCAAAGCTTATAGATAGTATAATAAAAGCCAATGTGCACGGTTGTTGCTCATTTGATTATTCCAATCAGCCAGAATGCATTCAGGTTGATTTGGGACAATGTGGTATGAGTGATTTGGGGCATTCCATTTTGGTCTGCTACGTCGTCGTTGATGTCATCCAATCAAGTTCAATGTTCCGCTGGCAGGAAGCCTTTTGAGCTGTCAAAGAAGGCCTTTGTTTGTTCAAGAGCGCAAGTCTTCTCACTGAGATTCACTCGGAGATGTCACAGCGTGTGCACGTGTTTACATTTAACTATGTGTGTGCGCGCATTGTAGCCACAGTCTGGTTCAAACCAGCTCAGAAACCAGTTAGCCAAATTGAGACCTTATGACTCTTGCTCCCAGTCTTTTTTACTCTAAATTGTAGCAAGTCAGCAAAGTCAGTGCCAACCAAAGTGTGAGTGTGTGTGTGTACGTAACATGGGAGCATCGTCAGGCTAAACGTATTCCGTCAAGGAATGTAAAGCAAAAATAGGAAGGACAGTCCTCAACTCATAAATTTTTTTAAATGGCAGTTGCGGGAAGGGGGAAGGAAGGGGTGTGACGGGGAGTAGTTTGCTTCAAAACAACCTACTTCAAGACGTTTGCTACTTCTATTGGGAACAAAATACCCCTCAAAGTCCAGTTCAGCGTCTGAACAAAACCTCACGTTCGTTCTCTGTTGAACCACACTTATTAAATATAGAATTTATTTTTTATACGGTAGCCTGTCAGATATTCCTGCAGTGGGTTGAGGCACTGAGACACCAGGTTTCAGATGGTGAGGTTCCAAAGACATTCCGTATCCAGTGCTTCTCTCCGTATATGAAGTGGCTGTGGTGCTTTCTGGCGAGCAGCGCTGGTGCCTGGGCGCCTGCCAGTGACCGTACTTTGAACCAGCAGCTGGAGCACTGGGCTCAGCCAGACGCGGCGGGAGCGGCCGGTAGCGCCAGAATCCCTCTCCTCTTTCTCTCGCCCCACTCTCTTGTGTCTGCATGGGAAGCACTATGCCTCTGGTGCTTCGGTCTGCCTTTAACTCCTCTCTCTCATTCCTTCAGTGTCTGTGCCGTCAAACGCCGGCTGCCCCACCGTAGAGGCAGTGCACGCCCCTCTCAGTGCCATAGTCATCAAAATGTCATAGACAATGTTATTCATAGTAACATGTAAAATGTTCCCATTCCTCGGAGGGTACGTCTTGAGTTGTTGTTCTGACTTGCAGGCATGACTAACCGATTTTTCCAGTCAAGTTGCTCTAGGGCCCTCCTCAATTTTCCATTAACATGTTCTATTTGGCACGAGAAAAGGGACAAATGATTTGATTTCCCTGACAGAAAGGGATATTCTTTGCCCTCTGCTTTGTTAAGGTATATTCTCCTCCCGTAAAGTCGGAACTGCCGTGACAGAAAACCCTCCCAGTCCGAGAAAACTAGTGTTTTTTATGTGGCGCGAAATTTGTGACTTTCATTTCATTAATACACTTTGAGCACTGATTCAAACGACTGACTGAAGAGTTGCATCTGTAAAAACAAGATTTGAAACTTAACTCTGTTTGCAGAAGGGCTTCAGTTTCCTCAAGTATGAAGTACAAATCTTCAATCTATGCAAACATGTCTTTATTCTGAGCATACGCATCTTCCTTCTGTTCTTGCAAATCTTCACTCCACACACACACATTTTGTGAGTGATATTTCGCTTCACTGTGATGGACTGCAACACGAGAGCATGGATTTGCCAGCCCAAACCAAGTTCTTGCCTCATTGGTCAACCATTGAAGGTACTGTTTGGCCGGTGAACAACCAAAAGCGCGGGATTAGCAGGAAAATCTATGTGATGTCTAACTGGGACTCAATAGTTCACCAATTAGTAATTAAAGTCACAAAATGTATGTCTATATTTTTCCATCACCATTTAACAGTGTAGGCCTGTTTCCTTCAATTATTTTCCCTTTGAAAAGTCAGCCGTAATACCTTTGGCTTGAGGGTGAGAAAACAAGGATGGGATTTCAAAAGGTTTCAGCGAGGATTACAATGCATTGCAACACCTCATTACTCAAACGGCCCGTAGCGGTGTAAAACGGGCAACAATAGTAGTAAATACCTACAGGTTTATGAAAAAGGGAGAGATCATGACAGATCCAAACTGGATGGTTATTTATTCAAGGCTTTAACAAGTATTTGTCCCTGCTTTGTTTTTATCACGCAAGTGGTTGTTGTGACGGCACAGGAGATCTATGCTAAGAATAGCTCCCCATTTCCCTGCTAATAGGGGCCAGATTTCAGTTTTTCCACGTTGGTGCGTGTTAGTCACTGCCAAATCCGGGCGTCACGATTCGTGGAGTCAGGCGAGGGGGAGGGGGATCAGTCCCATACAGATGTGTGCCGCTGTTGAGCTCATGAAGAAGAGTGGCGTAAGAACAGAGGGTCAGAGGGTTGGTGTATCCTGATACACAGGGTTATACTCTGAGAAGCCGTTCACTTTTACCAAGAAACTAAATGTAGGCCTTTACTGAAACATTGAATAAATATCTATTAGTAAACTGTATGCTTTCAATGACATAGACTCTGAAGTGAGATAGCAAGTGCTAATGCTGTAGTTAAAAGTAAAGATCAAAAAGAATCATTTGACCGTGTGGCCTGTGCTTCTTTGGAATAAAAACATTCATTTCATTTTACATATCATCCAAGGATATACCACAGTAGTTTATTCCATCTCAAAGTCTTCAAGCTTACCTCTGAGTAGATCTCCTTAATACAGGTCAACATTTGTTTCACCCGCCCAACTGAAAAATCTCAGTCCAAAGCATTATAATCAAAAACAACACTTTTCTTAAAGTAACATTTTTTCACTAAAACAACAAGGCAAGCTGTGGCCAATTGCGTGAATAACATTTCAGTCAGGGAAACTTGTGATATGATTAACTATTAAGTGCATAACGTGGTCATATAACAAAAGTGGGAATCAAGGGTCTGCTGCGCTAAATTACTTTTACCGCCCACGGTCATATTCAAACACTCAATGAACAGCAATGGATGGGGAGCAGATATCTGCAGATTCCCCTCTGACAGATACTGAGCAACAAACCCACATTAGGTGGAGGCTGGGGTGATGCGCAGCAGCATGAGCAGGCGCTTAGTGCAGCGGGGAGAATTGATGCAGCTGTCTGCCATGTTAACCTATTGAGCGTATGCGAGTGGTTAATTGGTGTGACGTGGATAATAACTGTTGTCAAAATTTCCAGCCGAAACAAGCTCGGCCAATGCATTTCTTCAATTTAGAAGTAATGTTCGAAGCCAAACTTGATTAATCTCACTTTAAATGGTATACTTAGTGAATTTCAGGTTGGTCTTAAAATGATGGTATTCATTTTTCAAAACTATCAACTAAAGACAAAATATGTGAGTCCTTTAGCCAGGCTTCATCTTTCTGCTATTTTTAGAATAGATTTAAGGCAGTGCTTTCATAGGACTCACGCTGAGAGTGAGTACAAACACATATGGTGGATCATTGAAACCACATGGTTACTAAGGAGCCCTCTTAGTTGTCTGCTAGGCAGGCAAAATCCACAGGTTCCACTTCAGTAGTCCCTGCTCTGTTTTTGTTTCAAGGCACTAATTTGATGTCCCGTTTCGGGAACCTTGTTTTGAAATGGGTGTGGGGTAATGGGCGTCGCAGGACAGAAATACGTTTGGCACACTTTTCCTGTGGGAGAATTTGAACTGACTTGTTGTTCGGGACTTGGAACGTTTCCACCTGTAGTGGTAAACACGGGGCTATTTTTACCTCCAAGCCTCCATTCATGACTCGTTAGGCGTTCAGTCATGTCCCGGTCTGTTCTGGCTTCCATCCACGTGCTGTCCACGCGTTATAACGTTACCCTGTCAACCCTGATCTGGGTGCACAGGATGCGGGGTCAAGGCAGGACTTTGTTGGCCATCCTATTAAATCAAGCCCTGCCGATCAATGACAGCCAGTGTAAAAGTGTACAACAGTGGCCTCCTAGGCTGTACAGCAGGTCCTGAAAAACGCAGACAGGAAGAGAGAATGGAACAGTGTGTTAAGCTTAAGCTTAAAATAGATTAGGACGCCTGTGTTTCCTGCAGCCTGTCACATCTCCAGTGACTCAAAGTAGCTATTTGTGATCCCCTCTACTATTCTCAGGCCTGAACAGAGAGGACGTTTTCTGTTAGAGATGGGTCATTGTGCCATCATCATGCCATTAAGGGAGGTGTTATAGTAACAATGCTACTGCTGCTACATAAAAATGTATAACATGGTCAACGTCATGTAACACATCGTATGACAATGTTGACGATTAGCATTTAGCTATTTGTGTTTTATCATGGACCCTGTGCTCAAAATGCTACCATCTATGCAGGATGGATACAATGAATGTTTGCACTCAATGTGTCGTCCAGTATGAGAAGCCGATGGGTTTGCCTGCGTGTGTGCGTAACCTAGACTCTCCGACACGCGTGCGTCTCCTTGACCCTGCTGACATGTCACGAAATGGACTCCTGCTGACCAAGCGTGGCTTCTAACACCACTTCCTGAGAATCTCGGCAACACAATGACCCAACGTGGCCAACTCTGGTATCGTTTCCCTTTAGGATCAAACCACCGTAACCAACCTACCTGGCTACCAAACCGTCATCCAACCATCAGACTATCGACCTGTTAACCAAGTTCTCAATTAACCATCATATTTATCTGCCTGGCCACCAAACCCTTTGACTCCCAACCAATATCACTACTATTTCCTTATCTCTGCATTGGCTCCATTTTGTTTTCAATCGTAAAAATACATTCATACATGTATATTTACTGGTGTATTTTTGGAAATGGCAGCCAAAAATAACAGCAGATTAGGCTTAGAAGGGGCCAACTCAGTCGGCTGGGATCCTTTTGGGGAGGAAGCTTGACGCTGATGTTGTTGAGGTGCAGTCATTAGTGGGAAAAGGAGTCACCCGCGGGCCCCTTCTCTGGCCATAAATGAGTTTCTCCTACTGCCCTGGATAAAAACAAGCATTTGCTGTGTTTTGTAGATGGGAATCTGTTTTCTGATGTCGAGAGAGGACCGTTGAGACTATGTAGTGGGCCTTATTAGTCATGAGCATGTATGAAATCACCACTGTGTGAAGCAATGCAGAGGACTGGTATTCAGTGTGAATTATCTATGTATATCTCAAATGCAGTAGCCATTTATTCCATACCATTACTACTGATAAGGTGTGTTTGTGTCGCAGGTTATTACTTCTGAATAAAGGAAACCCACTTCAAGACACCGTCATGCTGTGCAATACTAAATCTTGTTATGAGGTTAAAACAGGAAACAGTTTTTTTTGAAGAGCTAAGTCCACTTCTTAAAAACAAGGAGGGGGCGGGGCTGGATTCCTGAGAAGAGTAATCACCATTTCATGCCGGTCTATCCAGGGCCACGTCTGTTTACCTTGGCTCTGGCTCACCTTAAACACCACCACCTTGGGTTGACCATAAAATGGGTCATTTAGGTTCCAGCTTTCGCTGTGCATCAAAAACAATGAGCCTCTCTTACCACCCACTGACAAAGAGCAGTGTGACTGAACCACTAAATATAAATATAGCATGGGTACACAGCATCACACGCCCACTTATAGAAGTTGCGACGCAAGCATGGAGGAAAGAGGAAAGAGGTGGCATGACATCTTCGGCAGCCAATCGTTTTGAAAATGTGCATGTTGCTCTGCCCTTATACAGCCACTGTTGGACTGGGGGGAGGGGCCGAGAGCGTGGTGACATCACTACCACTGTGCTCTGTCTACTGTTGAGTTGGTTTGGCCAGCGGAAACATTGGTTAGGGAGGAATAGTGTTGCGAGGGAGTCTATGTGTAAATGTGGTGGGTTGTCTTGGTAACGTCCCCAAAAAAAACTTTAACTCAACTTTAACTTTTTAAGACAAATGGGCATGTAATTTCATGTACATAGCATTTGTATGTATTAGAGAAAATAAATAAATAATACTGTTTTCAGCTAAACTTTCTTAATATCTGTTTGTATGGGTGCGTATTTGTGTGTGTGTGTTTGTGTGTGTGTGTTTGTGTGTGTGTGTGTGTGCCCGCGTGCCCGCGCTGAGGCAACAAAGAAGAGACACTATCATCACTGACGGTGATTGCTAAAATGACTGAAATTGTGTTTTGTCATTAGTTATGATGTTGTCATGTTGTCTTCATCCGCTGACGTCAGTGTAACCAACCACAGTCTCACCGCACTGTTTGTTCTCTCTGTCAGCCCACTGCCTCGACTCCTGGTGCCAGTCTCTGTTTACAGAGCGCCGTGGACATCGTTACCAAGACAACCGCATTTCAGCAATGTCATTTTCTTTCTTTCTTTTTTTTTTTTACAATCATTGCTTCACTGAGCAGCAAGGAGGGGGGCGTCCCAGCTCGGCAAAAAGAAACCGAAACTGTCTCCGTATTCAGTGGCATGCATTCTTGCGTTGAAGTCATGGGACACAGGGCAGTCAGCTGAGGTCTGGGAAGAGAACACAACTGACCGTGTCCACTTGACTTTTAATGGGGTGACCGGAGGACTCTGCGTAGCCATTTTGATGTGTGGGAGACGTCAGGGCGGGATCGTAATGCCGTCTGGGTCTGGCTCTCTTCCTGGACGCTGACTCAAGGGGCTTTCCTCTCCTTTCATCCCCGTCCTCCCACCGAGTCCCTGTCTGTCCTTCAACACTCGCCACTCTCTCCCTCCCAATGCAGTTCACTTTCCCACTAGGCCTCTCTTGGCCCCGGTCTTTCTATCTGTAATTATCTTTCTGACTATCCATCCATCCACCCACCCCCCCCCTCCCCCTCTCTCTCTCTCTCTCTCTCTCTCTCTCCTTCCTCCCCCTATCCCAGACAGAGAGACTCGTGGGGGGTAGTCCTTACAAGGCCTTATAAGGAGCTCGGTGACAATAGATGCCTGTGTTGACATCCAGAAGCAGACTCCCTCTATCTCACCTCCCTCACTCCTCTCCTGCAAGGGAGCCGAAGTGGTCCCCCCCCCCCCCATTCTCCTGCTGACAGGCCTAAACCAGTCTGGGAGGTAAACAGGAAGTAGATAAAGCTACCCCACAGGGGCCCAGAATGACATCATCCTGTGTTTTCTCACTTTCGGTCTAAAGCTGGGGGAGGGGTAGGGTTCTTAAGAGCTGGTGGAGCGGCTGCCTTGTAAAGTTAATGTTTGGCTTGGCTGGAGGCCAGAGGGGACTCAGACTGTAAAGATGTGCGCTCTGTCCTCCTCTCTTTCTCTCGTCACGCTTCAGTAGCAGCTACCTATTGTCAAACATCACCACTAATATCAATGACAACCACTCAACGGATCAAGTGGGCTGCAGGGGCTCTTTTCATGTAAGAGCTCAACGTTGCTGCTGTCAGTCCGACTTTTCAGGTATTGCTTAAAATAGGTTGAGATACTAAATTGTATGGTTATTTTAAGAAAACCATCCTCCATAGTCTACACTGAGTAAAGGAACGGAGTCAGGAAACTACTGTGTTTTTACACAATAGTGTACGTTTTTGCACAACAATGGTCAGTTTCTCACAGGCCAGAAAGAATAGTTCTATTCAGGAATAATTGTTTTGCTCTCACCTCTGTGTCAAGGATCGGAGTGATCTGAACGTCCCAAACATCCTTTTGAGAAATGAGTTATCTCCAAAGCCCTTTATTCCTGACTCTTAACTCCTGGCTGTGTCCTTAGGTACAACCGTGGCCCGGCAGGGAAAGATGAAAGGCGACGTTAAGCCGTAGTGATCCACTAAAACGCTCCCGGAGGATTCCACCTTCTCGGGTGTTTTACAGTGACCTGGTGTCTTGAGGTGTCTCATGGGCAAACAGCTGATGGAAGGTTACCTTGGATGTGTGTGTGTGTGTGTGTGTGTGTGTGTGTGTGTGTGTGTGTGTGTGTGTGTGTGTGTGTGTGTGTGTGTGTGTGTGTGTGTGTGTGTGTGTGTGTGTGTGAGTGTGAATGTCTTAGGCACTGACAGGAGGAATCCAGGTATATTTAGCTGTTTTGGCAGGTCGCTGTGGATTAGCGCTGGTTAGTGGGTCAGGAAGCCATTATGGCAGTCACAAAGAAGGTAGAAGGGGCCGGGGCTAGGTAACTTGGATTAGGTGAGGGGAGAAGGGAGGAGGGAAGAGGGAAAAGGGGAGAATAACAGCGTAGAAAAGATAGCAAAAAGGATGGGCTTATGATGTGCAGAGAAAGGAGGTGTGTTGGGAAGAAGATAATATTTTACGTCATCACCTCTTTCACAGCGAAGGGGTCCCCAAACCTTTGACACCAACACAGAAAAAGGGTTGGGGAAATTCCTTTTCTTTGGAACAAACCGTGGCCAACATCCCACCCCAAACACGCCTGTTGCCATGGAGCCAGAGGCCATTGTTATTGTTTGCAACGGTTGCCTTCCTGTACAAAGCGGCAGGCATGACTCACAGGGAGCGATAGTCTGCCTTGTTCTGCCTTCAGTAGAGTCAAAGCGCACACAGAGGAGCTGATGAAATGACTCACACACACACACACACACACACACACAACACTACCGCGCGGAGGCTACTCCAATGGCTGTGTGTTTGCCTGCTGTGTATGGGCGTGGTTTCTGCAGTAAAAACATCTCCCCAAGTTGTCAGGCTACTGTTGATTCTGCTACTTATTATGATTCATGCATTAGGTGGATGGAGTTTTCTTCTTGTTTGCACTAGGTGTACAAATAGTATACTTTCACTGTCGTCTGATATTTCCAATGAATCACGATGACTAGAGAAGCAAAGGATGACAGCATTGCACATCAATTATGGCCATTACTTCCAATCTAACACACGCTTTACTCTCTGCCACCTATGTGGAGCGCACAAAACGGTACCAGATGTGTCCTAACAAACACACAAACATGCCCGCACACACACACACACACACACACACACACAGGCCCCGATGGATCTGTACCACAGCGCCAGCTGGCCTCCTGTGCCGTCAGCTCAAACCCAATGAGACGTGACATGGAAGGGCCTTTTTGACTGGGATGTTAACACGTCACCCTCCATCAGCCCGCCCTCCCCCCGGCCCCTATCAGCCCCGACCACAGCATGTGTTTAGCTGTCTCTCCCGCCATAAATAAACGTCTACACCGAGCAGGAGGCCAGCCACGGAATGAACCACTGCAAACCTTGTTAGAGTGCTGACATTAATGGTCCATAAGGTGCAATGTTGCAACCTTCTGATGCCGGTCCAATTACTGCCTCCTCTCGGGAGATCAATGCTGGGATCCTGGCTCTCTCAAGTGCTGTTGACCCCGGGGCTCAAATCAGATTCAACCCTGTTAGAAGAAGAGATTGGAGCCAGAGCAAGCAGCTGGTATGAGGGCCACGGGAGTTTGCTTTAGCTTTTTTATGTTTTAGTGGAAGGTTAAATGGAGAATTGAGTGTGTGCATCCGTGTCTTTTTTTATTTATTTTATCTTTATTTTTACTAGGATGGTCATTAAGATTAAGGATACTCGTTAAGATTCAAAATCTCTTTTACAAGAGCGACCTGGCAAAAGCAGGAGCACATAAAAGTTTTACATACACAAACATTCTGTATAAAACAATTTAAACAACAATGTACAACCTAAAATTCAAATCCTAACTTACAAAATGGTATTATAACTTATAAATGTCTGTGTGGATGTGTTTGTGTTTGTGTGCATACTAATATGTGCAGGTATGTACTACTTTTCGGTATGTGTGTGTGTGTGTGTGTGTGTGTGTGTGTGTGTGTGTGTGTGTGTGTGTGTGTGTGTGTGTGTGTGTGTGTTCTAGCCAAGGTCTAATCCATCTGTGATGTCATCTCTTGCCGTTCCCTGTGATAGACCGCAGAGGAAGCAGCCTGCACAGCAAATACCCTCCCTCAGCCATGACCACGACATAACCCACAACATTCAAGTCACCTATGGCACAGAACACTTTTCTCACTGGGGCAAATGTATAACCCAGGTTAGTGAGTAATCCGTGTGTCGTAAGAGTGCCATATGGAGCAGGTGAACGGTGAACGGTCACCAAGTGAAAACGTTCAAGTTGTAGTTTATTTAAGGGGGAGCAAGAAAGACTTAACACAGCTTGACTCATTTCTAATGGGTTTATCGAGGCTGCACGCTCAATGGTTAAGGATGACTGGAGACCGTGTGGTGGCCAGGTTCCTTGGGGACCTTTGATCTCTTGAAAAAAAAGACAGAACCTTCTCTCCTACTGTGGCAGAGGCTGCAAGAGTTCTTCCTGAATATGTGTTAGGGTTCTTTTGCAAGCCGAGATAGAGGGTTTTCCATAGTAAGCTTGCAAATGACTATCGCTTTCAGGCACAGGTAAGAAGCCAACACACACAAAGCACACAGACATCCCCTTTTTTTTCCAAGACTGTAACCTGACACACACACACACACACACACACACACACACACACACACACACACACACACACACACACACACACACACACACACACACACACACACACACTTTGCCCCCCACTGAAAACCAATCCTGAGTTCCGGCCACAAGCGATTCCATACTCCCATAAACAATGACATGTTCCAGTAAAACCGGGGGTATCTGGAAGCAACCGCGTCCTGTCTGAGTTTAGTCTACTCAATGCAACATGGCCGTCATAGCATGCGTCTAATTGCATGTGGGCACATAAGTCCGCTGTGTAATCACTGCTACCAGGATGTAAACAGAGGTAAACAGGGGCAGACTCTGGATCAGTGGCCCGGGGGTCTCTAAATGACTTACTACTGCCTTATGGGTTTGTCCTAAATGAGCACTGGTCTGTAGTGTGCCTGGACCACACTGACACACTTTTATATCTCTGATTAGACTTCATCGTTCCAGTGACTTTTGTGGATGATGGAAAAGGCTAGCAGTAAACTTTTGTTTTGGTTTTTGGTACAGCAATGTTTAATGTCTTATGTTATCTGAACTCTAGATATTTAATCTAGTAAAGGCAGTCCTCTGCCAGCACGTCCTAATATTTGGTAGCATTATAATATCATAATGTACTCTTTCAGACTTTTTCTGTTTGCATTGCAGGGTGCAGAGATTTGACTTAAGAGTGCAGAGATTTGTTATCCATCTGCATCTAGATTACGTTAGTTTAATGAAGTATGAAAGAGTAAATGGAAAAGTACATTTTAGTAATTTTGAACGAATGTTTGGATTGGAGTGGTGCTGCCCATTACTGAAGATAAAATTTCCTTTATGATTTTTTTTTATGTCAGCTACTCATTCTTAGTAATGTCTCTATCTCTCGTTCTCTTGTGTGTGTGTTTAAGTGCGACATGTGTTTGTTTGTATTAGGTGGCACTTCCCTATGAGAAAAAGTGCCATCTCATCCAGCACCTGGCATTCCCCTCAACACTCTGGAAATGCCTAATAGAGGCTATGGAAACACACATCATGTCAAAGCATTGACAAGTGCCTGATAAGTGGAGAGTCCCCGAAGGCAATGGTTGGAATTGCTACTTAGCTCACTTCTGAAATATTAAAATAATAGTAAAGAAATAAAAGAACAACAACATCATGGAGAAGAAGAAAAAGGAAGAAGACTAGAAATATCAAACATGTTTACGTGTTTGAAAATTGTTAAGTTTCTGTTTACCTTCATTTAATGGTTATCTCACGGCCAGTCTGTCTCATTGAGTTATTTCTGGAGGCGGATGACTAAGAGAGATATGATCTATTCACCCCTCCCCATCCCATTCTCTCTCTCTATCTCTCTCTCTCTCTCTCTCTCTCTCTCTCTCTCTGTTTCATTTTTCTGTTCTCCTTTACTCAGTCTCTCCCCTTCAGTCTTTGCTTACATGCATCACATACAATAGTCTCCACGGCAACAGAAAGCAGAGGGTATCCCATCACAAACAGTGGGGCCCTTTAGATGAACAGAAAACATTAACCAGCTTGAAACCTCCCCGTTTGACTCCAAAGAGATTCCAGGGCCCCCTAGTAAAGGTGTATTTGGGATTGGGAGTGCACTAGGGGAGGTGTGAAGCTGTGATCTTTAGCTTGGTGTTTGTCGGACGTTCTTCAAGCAGGCCCGACTGAATTGGCTTTTTCCCCATGCGCTGGATGGTAAGAGAGGGGAAGTAGGTCGCAGCCCCGCTCGACCCTGTGAAAATCCCGCTCAGCACAGATGTGTGTCACCGGGAGTCCTGGCACACTGGCTCAAAATAACACATGGCTGAATTAAGCAGATAATGAAGAAGGCCCAGCGGCAATACTCGGTTACCTTCTGGTGTGTCGGCGGCTAAAAGCACAGACTATCCTCCTTTCCGACCGCAAATATCACGGCTATCTCTTTGATGAAAACCAAACAAAGATGTCCTAGAAGCGTAGCTCCAACTGTAATGCAGATGTGTGTTACGCAAGCCCTGCAAGCGGGGTTGATTTACTTAATCGCACGTAACCCCGGCGCACCGTTTAAGCCAGGTCCATCCCCAGCTGTCCAAACAGCCGGAGAGGCCTTGAAGCGGTGGGGGAGAAGAGGCTTCCTCTGTTACCCTCAGGGGGAGGGGCTGGAGGTACAGACCACAGGGGGATACTACACAGCATCCAGCTGGTTCCGAGAGCAGGGGTGCCCCCTTTGAAAGTGGCACGGGCAGACTCTAGATGAGCCCTGGTCAGCAGTGGATACCAGACGTCAGCCACACTGACCATGGCATTAGTGGTTTGGTTCACCGCAAAGGGCCTCCGTCTATAAAACACTTGTAATCAAGATGGGTTTGTGACGCAGCTCACTTGTCCCAGCCATGAACTACGCAGAGCCTGGCCTGAGATCCACATTCCGGAAGATCTTTCGGCAGTCTCCGCTCAGGAGAACCGGAGGATGTCCCCTGTGTACCAAGTCACCCCGATGTTTGATGTTGTTTCAGATGATTAAGAACCCTAAGGCTCCTTAGTTGGTACCCATTAGCAGATCTCTGAGCTATCTGGAGCGGCACCAGTTGCTTAACCAGGCCACGCGAGTTCGTTAGCAGAGTATATGTCATTTTGCTTCTAGTAGGCTTACCCCAATAGCCCCCCTCTGGGGGTTTACAAGAACACCAGCAGGGCCTAGCTGTGTGGGTGTCTTCTTGTAGTCTGGACAGTGTTGTTTTAACCCCCGCCCCTCCAGATGTATGTCAGGGTTGAAATCAAAGGCCCAGACCACTACTTAGACCAACAAGGATAAAAGAAGAGCACAACAACGACGGCCTAAATGATGACCTGACGGGGTGAAGCGCGATCGTTCGCGGCGATGTTCTAACCAAACTGACACACACCTCTTTCTAGTCTGGACCTTTGACAGGCTTTAAATAAAACATCACATCACAAACATCTCATCACGTTACAGCCTCCGAAAGGTCTCCCCGGTACGTGGCAGGATTGACTGGTGTCGCTCGGACTGAACTCTGGGAAAAAAGCTCTCGCCGCACCCCTCTGGTCGGCGCGGCCGTCTGTTCTCCCTGCTCAGCGCACGGTACACTAAAGCCCCCGGCGCCGCCAGCCACCAACTAGCACCTCATTAACATGGAAATGTATCTGGACCTCTTGTTTACCGAACTAATCCGGGGGTCAGGAATAGAAGCCCTTATGCAACGGAAACGGGGCGGCCCTGTGGCCCTCCGCAACCACTCGGTCGACGTTGTCATTGGGAGTAAGCAAAAACAGAGAACACTGTGTGCTGTTGCGGGCGTCGTCGTTAGACACAATGTACTGTGCTCTCTGATTAGTCTGGCTGAGTCATTTGAGGTTAGAGAACTGGCCCGCACGCAAGCAGAAGAAACCCGTTTCACGTTGCCGTCCATTTGTTCAGTCGAGTCAAACCCGGGTTTTCCACAGCCGACCGTCCTCACGGTTCACTGTGCACTTTAGGACGTGAAGGCATTAGGCGCTGTCACGCAACTGTTAGTGCCTCCCCCCCCCTGGGACAGCCAGCATAAACAAGGAGGTCCTGTGTTGCTGTACGGCTAAGGCATTTAAGTGTGGGCCGAATCCATGAACATGCAGCGCTCTTCTGGACAAGGAAGGCTTTCTCTGCCCGCATGAAATGTCCTGTGTGTAGAGCGACAACAACATGGAAGCAATCATTTACTCTATGGGTCTTAGGATTGCTCAAATTGTATTTCACGAATTAAGATGCCTTATACTGGCCAACATCCAATTGCAGTATTCTGACGTTTGTGTCTATTTTAGGATTGGGCCGTTCCTTTTATGGGTGATTATGTATTGTAAATAAGCTGTAAAGTGGATGTGAAATTGGACTTGCACTACTGATGTAGACTTATGAGTTTCATATAAACCTGCTTCATTGTGTGCATGTGTAGCTAAATCCACTTAGCTTTATTTTGCCAATTCAGCAGTTGCCTTCATAGACTTGCTTTATTGGTACATAAATGTGTTGCACGTCAGTGACTTCATAGCTATATAAAACAGAGGTTTTCAAGTTATTTCCAGTGGCATGGTAAAGTCCTTTAACATCTGTAGAATGTTACTCGGAGCACCCAGCAAAATAAGTGAAATGGAGATATTAAATTCCCTCATGCTTTTTACACCAAATTGTACCCACGTTCCCAACCTCGAAGCTGTATTTGTCTGCAAACAACCTACAGTCAATTAGTTTTGCAGGGCTTTTATGGCATGACATTCCACTATCGGCGTCCCTCCAAAACAACTACTCTGTCATATGTTGTTTCAGAACTATGTAATGCCTGACCAGTCTAACAGTATCTTCATTTCACAAAGTCCATCATACGGGGTGAGAATGGCCTCAATTTTGTGGTGCATTTTAAGTAGTGGTCTTCCTGTGTTGATCCTATATTTGGGTTATCTAGGACCAACTACCAAGTTCACAACCCATTCATTTCGACATCACTAAAGGGTGGTGTTTTTTTCAATGCATAACGTGTTGGTATGAATGGAAAGCTAGGAAACAGTGATTCTTGACTTAAGTCCTCAGAACTGAGGGTGGGACATGCTAAGCATGCCAAGGAAATGTGCCGTGAACACTACTGTGTATTCCTTTGTATGATTGAATTATCACCCTCGTCCATTATCTCAAGTGTTGAGAGCCCTGAGAAAGTCTTGCCGTTCTCCACAAATCTGCTTAGTTGAAGTAGTAAGTGTGCTTGAGCGCATTACCAAGAGCAAGGCAAGCTTTGCTCTGATCCTCTCAGATTTCTCCCAGTGGATGTTCCGAAAGTAAGGGATAAGAGCTGAGAGGCTGCATACTGGCCTACGTTAGCAGTCAATGTTGAGTATGATTCAATATCAGCCCACATCCTTAAATTCAATATGGCGTTAGGCATAACACTATTGAGTATGTTTTGAAAAGAAAATAGACTTGCTATGTTGGGCACACAGTGAATCATGAATGGTTTGACCTTAAAGTACAGCAGTTCATACACCATATACAGAAGACTTGGTTTGAAGAAGAATAATATTGAATTCACTTCCCTAATTTGTGGAATTTAGTGAAAGGAATGACATGCATATATGGACACACCAGTTTGAATCAAAGGGTGACGAAATATTTGCCCTGTTTCTAGAATACTGGGAGTGTCAGGGGAGTCTTCAGTAATGACTTGGCCAGCCTCTACACATACTTCAATATGAGTCAGATATCAAAGAAACACTTTGACGTTTTACGGCTTCAAAGTGAAATTATGTTTTGGCATCTGAAGCGGAGAAGGGGGTCTCCGGTTTTGGCAAGGGGATGTTAAGCCTGTTAAAATGGGGGGCCCACCCCACGGTATATGGGCCATGCAGTCGGTCTGTGATCTATAGAGTGGGAGGGATAGGGCCCCTTTTGGGAAAAAAAAGGGAGGCTGAGCCCAAAACCTGGTGGTTATGTAATGCTGACCCACATCCATTTGTGGTGTCGGCACGATGGAAGCAGTTCAAACAGACCCCGACGAGGCCCGGGACATGTTGTCTTCCCTCCCAACTGATCCAAGACCAGCTATGTTGTGTGTAGTTCGAAGGGCATAAAGTGAAGTTTGACCATTCTGTCACATGCCATATGTTCAGCGGGAGCGGGAGGGTGCCACGCAACACACATGACCCAGTTTCTCTCTCCACATATCGTCTGAGGGCCCTTTGTGGATCCATGGGTCTCTGACCCCTTAAGTACTTGCACAAACTTACCTGACCTATACAAGTTGTGGGGGCCCTCCATACTCCCAACATGGTTGTGGCAATGGCGCGTACACACAAGATGCCAGGACGTGTTAGCTGCTCAAAGCAAAACGAGAACAGTGGGGCTGAATGGAGGGGGAGGTAAACTAAACGGATCATGAAACACCACTTACCGCTAGTCCTTCACAGTTTGGTGGATGCTAAGTGACCTTTGACCTAAAGTGCTCACTCTGCATGACACGGATACAGCAGGGTTAGCTGAAGCTGTAGCTAGCCTCTGTAGCCGCTAGCAGGCCTATAAAGCGCTGCGACTCAGCACAGGCTACAGAGGAGTTACTCCAGCCCTCAGAAAGGGCCTAAGCCCTGACAGACGACAGGAAGCGGTTATGAAAGTCGTCTGCCGGTCCTTCTTGCCTGACTGACACGCTCAAAGATCCCGATGGCCGCAGTTAAAGCATGTTTGTCTTGTCTGCAAGCCAGAAAAAGAGCTCCCTCCGGAAACCCCTGGAAAACGCAGTGTCAGACTAGAAGGAAGGCCTCTGTGATTCTCCAAACGCGGAGCTGCAGAAGAAAATGCTTTGCAAGACTTCTAACATCCCGTGGTATATTAGTTTTTTTTTTTGTGACTGTACCTGACGCTGGTACTTTAAGTAACTGTCACACAGTTTAAGTCAGGGATTTGATTTGCGCACCACCGTCTCGCTAACGTAAGGGGTTTATGATTGATGTAGGACACAGTACCTCTGGCTACACAAAGCGATTCTCACATGACACCCATATAGAACCTGCAGCATTCAAAGCTGCAATCTGCACACATCCCAGACCTTGACCTGGTAATGTCTTATGCAATAGCTGCCTTCAGCTTATATTTACCTTTTTCCCAGGTCCTGTCAAAAGCATTGTAATTGGTCGATTCACTTTCAATGAGAGCTGTGAGCAATACAGCAGGACTTCAGGCAATGACTCAACAATCAAAGTGCGGCTTTTCTAATCACTGTCAACAGACCATATCAGTGTTTAGGCCAGTTGTTATGTATGCCTCTATATACTCTGGATCGAGACATTAGGATGTAAGGTGCATTTGTTTCATGTAGTAAAAGTAACAAGTGAGCGCCCTTAGTTTAGTATCAGCCTACAAAAGCCAAATACACAATAATTATCATTCTAAAGCACCATATTACATTATAGTGTAACTAAATATAAACAAAGTAGTACTAGACTTCAGTAGTGAGCACAGCAAGCAAGCTAGCAAACCACATGATAGCAACAGAGGCCAGAGGGTAGAGTCTTTATGATTTGAAACAGATTAGATCACTTGAACAGTAATTGCCAATGTGTATAGCCTTTATTGGCCCAAATAAACGCAACCTCTTGTAAAAGAACCAAAGAACAATATCAAAACATGTCAAAACATAATTTGTACCACATTGAAAAAAGTATGCAGTGTTGTCATTTCTATTTAATATGTATCTATGAACATTTATTAGGAAGCAAAAACATTGTGTTCACCACCTTTTCTGATGTTGCTAGCAACCGAGCTCTTCCTTCATTTGTAACCACACAAACAACCTGACCTTGACATCCTGTGCTGCTATTCCTGAATACAAATAGATGTTCAACATGTACTCTATGGAGAAGGAATGTGTGGTATGCAATGACCTTATGCCCTTCAGTGGATACAGTTGTGATTCAAATGGACATTAGCAATACTTTCAATATTGTAATATTTTCGTGGCAAACAATTGATAATTTGACAGACAGAATTTGCACACCTAAAGTTTTGAACGCTGTGTCTTTTGTGAAAATGGTTATTGATTGAGAATAGATACGAACTGCAGGTGAATCCTCACAATAGTCTTGCAAAGGTTATGTATTGAGTTTATGACCAACAGGATTTGCCAGCTTTTGTGCACACACTGTTGCGCACCGTCATAAACAGATAGGGATCTTTCTGTGAATGCTTATGATCAGACTCTGAATAGAGAGTGAAACTCACACTGAATCTGGAGGCCTGAATCCAATATCGGTGTGCCGTGTCACATCTCAGTCAAAAGTGTAAGGACCAGAAGTGGTGCGTTTGGACCCTGTCTAGTCCGTTTGTCTGTACATGTGTCTGGTTTGCTGTGGTCTGCCCGTCTGTTTGTCTGTCTATCTTGCTATGAAACACACAAGCAAACTACACACTTCAGCACAATTGTACTGTATTGGGGTAAGTCTGTCTCACTCTTTGAGTATGAGAAAGTTAATTCAGGAAGAAAATCAAGTTGGTCTTAAAAAAATGTAAGATCTAGAATTTGATACAACTTATGTAATTGAAAGTGCGTATTTAAACGTAACTTTTAGTGTGCAACTTCTGTGGATGAAGCACAACCGCATTTCCATGTGGTTGCACCTTACCCTATCAGCGTTTAATTAGTCCCTGGTAACAATGTTCTCAGCTGAAATGTACAATATAAACAGAGGCGCTTGCACGGGCAGCGGTGACCAGTCATGCCTATGTTCCTTTAGGGCCGGCTTAAGTCCTGCTGTCCCTGCTGTTCTAACGCTACGATGAAAGTAAAGGCCAAATCCACAGTGACAGGCCAGAACGCCGTGTCCACATTCAAGCCCCGGCCGCCGCGATAAAGAAAGGGCCCATTCAAGAGATACACAGCACATGACTCGTGCTTCTCAGACACAAGCACACACAGAGAAGGTAGAGGGATTAGCAGCGTATTAGCCGGTGACCCTCCACTCACACACACACACACACACACACACACACACACACACACACACACACACACACACACACACCAAGAGAAACACACTCACCTCCTCATGCCTTTCACTCATTATGTCTCCCTTTACACTACATTGCACCAATTACTGTGTGTACACATCGGTTAACTTGAGTTCACTCTTGTTATGCACACGCTCATGTGCACGGGCAGACACCCAAACACACACACACACACACACACACACACACACATCTTCCTCTCGCTTCCACACATTCTCCCTGTCACTCTCACTCTTTTTCTTCAGCACACACGAGGGAAAGGTGAAATGTTGTTGTTGTTGTTGTTGTTGATGTATTTGAAACCAAAATAAGAAGCCCTGAAGATAAGCAATAATGTATTGCACTGTCATCACATCCCAATGTGAAGGGTGGGGATTTACGACACCCACTCACCACTGGTGTATCTCAAATGGGCTCTCCTACTTGGATGGATGCCCTCTGTGTGTAGCTGTGGTGGTGGTAAAGCCTTGGGCTGTACAGTTGCCTCGTGCTTTGATTTCTAGATTTGACTCTTAGAACACATCTGTTCACATCAAAGCTGGGAAAAAATCCCTCTTTGAGAGCAGTAAAATGCATTGCTTCAAAGGCTGAACATTATAGCATTTAGACCTATGTAATTTATTCAGGTTTTTTTTTCATATTCATGGACGTCCTAAAATGCTTTGACATTTAAAAACAACATTTTTGTCACAGGGAATAATTTTTAAACAATTTCTAGGATTAATAAATGATCTTAAAAAAGCTCTTCTGATAAATACTGTAGATGCAGTAAAAGTGCACATTCGATTTAAAAAAGAAAACACAGTCAACAAAAGACTATCTGTGCTGTAGGCGATGCCAGCTGTGGCAGTGACCCACAGAAAGAACCCGGCAACGGTTGCCTACCCGAAGACAGCTGTGTGAGGGGCGGTGCAGGGACTGTTTGGATAGACCCAGGACACGTAGTTACACATGACAGGCTGGGACAGACGTGCAGACAAACAGACAAACAGGGAGCTGCAGAGACAGGCATACAAAAAGACCTTCTCGTCTACATGCATGCAAGCAGAACAACACACAGACAGAAAGTGAGAGAGACACACATAGACTGGCGGTGAGACAGACAGCAAGACATGGGGAACACGGTCTGAGGCTCTTTATAGAACGTCTTGCCACCCAGCCAGCTCCGTCTGTGACGTGGTCTGAGCCCACAAGGGAGGAGGGGGAGATGAAAGGGGAGCGAAACTGGATGCACTACTGTCACTCTGGACCTTATGGTGGGCCATATATCTCTCGGCGTTAGGAGATGATCAGTGGCGTTGGTGTCTGGTTGTGCATGTGTGTATATATATTTTTGTGGGTGTGTGGGTGGGGCGTGTTTATTTGTATAGAATGAGCATGTCCTGGCCTGGTGGCATAGTTATGTAACACTGCCTGTTTGGGTAATGGGCGGGAGGAAGAAAATACAGCAGTCTTGATGGAAAGGAAGAGCAAAAGTATAAGTCAAAAAGACAACATCGAATAAAACTAAATGTTCAGTGGGCCTGACCAGACATTAACAGGCAGAATCCGTCATTGTTTTCTTCTTGTCCCAAAAAAACAGTACCTGGGCCTTACTGCTGCCGGCCTGCCTGAAGTACAGAGTGAGTGTCTCGACTAAGGAATTATAATCTTTATTTAGTTTCCAGACTATTTAGTCTCCAGGTCAAAAGAGGTAATAATTCAACACATTGATGTATCCAAAACAGAAAGCAACTCTTAAATGTAAAAGACCAAATCAAGCATAATTTAGTGTGTTACGTGCAGGGTAAAGTAGGCTTTTTCCGTGCACAGATGTGTATTATGTGGTTCAGGAAAATGATGAAGGTGTGTGACTGTTCCTTTAACATCGCTGGTGGTCTATCTTGTACATAAGCAGTTCTCCTTTGGAGATTAGGGGTTGATTCTAAAGGTAACAGTGCCTAGGACACCGCTCAGCAGGTGGGCTTTCTAAATCTATATCTGGGCGTAGACATAGCGATGAGAAACATTTCGCTTCCCATGATCTTCACTGCAGACATAGCTGGCCGTCAGACATAGCCCCGCAATTACTTTTAGTCAAACAGTCGTCACGCGGTGGAATCACTTCTCCAAAATGTAATACAACCTCTGAAACCCAAAGCCTACACAGGAGATGGATTTGTGGATGTATGGTCTATTGCCACACCTCTTTCCCTCCTTTTTAATCAGGTTTTCAATGTCTTTCTTAAAAGGCATGGACAGAATTGCAAGTGTTGACCTGACCCAAAAAAATATGTCAAAAGTGTAATAATCAGAAGTGAACAAAACCATGTAATTGTTTTTTCATCGTCTGGCCTTTCTCGCATCATCAGATACCCACCCGGTATTACAGTAGCAGCATGTCAATAGCACAACGTGTACGAGGCAGCACAGTCACATTGTAAAAAAGTAATGACTTTGGACTTTGACGTTGGAATGTAAGAATGGCAGACATGACTAGAGGGAACGGCTTTGTTCTGCATTCCTACCGACACCTCTCTTCAAGGTTGCAAGCCTTTGTCCTGCAGGGCTATTCTTTAACGCGTGGCATCCGTTTACAGAGTGGATGATAGCTGCACATGCACTCTATATGTGCACACCCTGCAGGGAGTATGAGTACATGTGTTCCAGTGTGTGTGTTCAGGGGATGTGTGTGCATGCCTTCTCTTAAATTCAGGCTACACAGTGTCATGAGAGTTTGTCTGCCCCACCCCCAACATTTTCCTATACTGCCACGAGTCACTGTTACACAATCTGACATACTTTTGGTTGGAAGTGCAGAAAACCGGAGAATCCATAACAAACTAATTAAGAACTATCGTACATCGTGTATATTTCTATGTGACTTGCAACGCTGAAGTGTGTGTGCGTGTGTGTAAGCATGTTCCCCAGACTGAAAGTTTGCACATGCACACACGTGAGAGCATCCAGTTGTGTTTATACCGTACGTGTGTGTGTGTGTGTTTGTGGGACTGCGGCGGCGACGGACCACCACAGTGGAGCGACCACAGTGATTTTCCTGCCGTTTCAGCAGCATCTGAAACGACGCCCCTCATCTGGCCTCCTTAGTAGAGGCTTCAGGCCACCACCGTTGCCATGGGAGCAGGAGGCCCGCGCTGCCTTCACTGTCCTCGTGTGTTTACTGCAGATCCCCTCGGTTAGAGCACCAAGTCAAAGTCTAGAGTTGAGCTGTTTGTTCAATTGGTCATGGCTGTGTATACGTGTGAGGACGTTTTAGGGGAGGCAGGGCCGGGAAAGTATCTGTAAAAATCTCGGAAAGTGCATCTGTATTTAAATGTCACAAAAAATAATAATTTGAATTATTATTACATTATCCGGATTTCTTGTAATCCATTACTATTACACTGCTCACAATGTGTAAGGGCTTGGTGCATGTGTGTTAAGCAGCGTGCCTCACTGTGTATGTGTACACCCACTATGTATATGCCATGTGACGGTCACACAGTCCACCCTCTTCCACGTGTTCCTACATGCCAACACAAGGCCGCAGCTCCTGGTTATGGTAGGGTTACGCTCCCTCATATCGGCTGGCACTACGGCACAAAGACTGGCAAGCAGCCCTTTTCGATTTAGAACTCAATGTTTTAACCTGATATCAGAAGCTGCATGCCAGAGAGTCGGAAAGAGCAAAAGACGCATAAAACGAGCAAAAGACGCATACAATTTCCTACCTTGTTTCAGTTCGTTTTTATTCAGGACATCTTATCGGCTCAAGCACTAAACGGCTGCTTACGTTGTAGCTTTGTTGGAGAAAAATTCTATTTTGGTGGAAACTTTAGGCAGTTTGCCTCAGACACGTTTAGTTTAAGCGAGGAGCCGACCGTTACGCAGAAACGGCGATTGTATCTTTCAACAAATTGAATGCGGGACATAACAATATTTGGGGTTTGTACAACATGTGCTTTGGCGAGGAGGCTCATGCCTTTGAAAGCTGTCACACCAATCATGCCCCAGGCTCCTCGTCTGTCTGTGACGGTTCACCCCGGGTGCCAGCTGCTTGCGTGCCTTACCAGCATGTACAGTATGTCTGTCTGATGCCAGCCTGTCTGTCTGCCTCTCTTGTTTGTCCGTCTGCCTCTCTGTTTGTCCTTCTGTCTCTGTTTGCCTGTCTGTCTCCCCGCCTACCCCTTCTATATGTCTGTAGCATACCTGTCCCTGTCTTTCTGTATCACGGCTCAACAGCTGTGAATGTCGTTTGTTGATCTCCTTTTACTCTGCAACTTGACACCGGGGCTCCTTTTAAAAGGGGCCCTCCTCCAGCGATGACAGAGGTCTAAAGGAAAGTAAGCCCATTTAGCTGAACACCATGATATAACGTCCATGGGGCTAACTCAATGGTGATACTAAAGGGACAATATTTGCTTGCCTGGACCTGCAATACAAGAAATCGTACAGCTTGATTTGTGGCCTTCATATTCCTGCACACACCTTCGAGGTGTTGATTGGCACCTGGGGAAGTGTTCAAGGGTGTTAATATATCCGAGCATGCAATAGCAGGTGTTATGTAATAAATGGTGAAGTGTGAACTGTGTCATGGGGGATGGTTTCAAGTCACTTTCCTGAGGTTTTTGCTATACAGTAAGGTTTCTTGGACGTGAACTTGTCTCAGATTTCAGAGACAGAATGTCCACTACTATTATATAAGTGGTCCATGGGGACACTGATTGACATTAAGTTATTATGAAATAAATGTCTGTTGAAAATAAATTGAACATACATCCTGTAGAAGAAATATACTTATTTACTTAAGCATGAAGCTACAAAGTTCAGTAACTATGTTGATGCTTTGAAATTATTTATGTTATGCTATCATCATGAAATGATTTCCCGCAATGACCAATCATGCATATATATTTTTTTGTTTTGGGGTTGACGCCCCAAAAGCTTGTATATTTTTATAATAATGTGTTAAGGAATTTGGAGCAATCTTGAAATGTTTATTGTATTTATAAAAACACAATATTATTTTTCATTTGAATGCATATTAAACATTCGGCAATGTCTCCTAAAAAAAGCGTTCTTACCCAATGAGGGCTCGTAAAAAAATTGGTGATATTTTCTCACTGGCAAAGACGAACTAGTATTGCTATAATACAATCAAATAAAGAAAGGAAGAAGTCAATACTCAAAGTTTAATATGCAGTTGCACAAATTAAACACCTCACAGGGCCCACTAATACGAGATGTGTGTGTGTGTGTGTGTGTGTGTGGCCTATGGCAGGAAGACATCTGGAAAAATCACCCACCTGAAGTCAATAAACACTGGAATTCAACAGTTATGTAAAGCAGTGTAAACAAACAAGGGTGGCCTTGGCCTAAAGTGTAATTTCACAGCCAATCCCTAGAAGAAGAAGTAGCTGCATGGAGCTGCCACAGTAAGCGATGCACGGTGGGCTGAGGCCCACTAAACACTGCTAAAGCAGCCAATGTGGTGTTCACAGGCCCACAGGTAACCACAGGAAGGCTGTAAACTCCATAGAGAACATACTATTCCAGCCAGCTCAGAAGACCGCCTCCAAAAGTGGAAGCTGCCGAAAAGGACAGGTGGGAGATAAGTTGAAACGTACCTTCCCCAACCTCAAGCACACTGACACAGAGAGAGGAACACATAGACACGGACACGCACACACCCACATACTGGAAAGAAGTGTGTGACTCTCCTTCTCCACACGCTCCCACACACAAACCTTCCTGCTATATTTAGAATATGCGCTCTTTTCGTCCTTTGCAATTATGTGATTTAACTCCTGTGACAGGTAGTGAGCAGACACTGATTAACAGGTAAACCTCTCCATAGGAGAATAAAGCTCATGAAAGAACAGGACAAAAACACAATAACACAAGCTGTGCATGCACAACCAAATGCTCAATTTTTCTAAATTATAGTGTACACTCAACTTCAGGGTTGTGTAACTTTTAAGTAGGGGCCTAGGGCAATTGCCCGTAATGTTGACTCCTGTCTTTGGCTCAGGCTCTCCAAGTATTCTGGTTATGAAAGCTTGAGATTTTCGAACCTTTTTTTGGTTCAAAACCCTTCATATTTCAATGTGGCCCAAATAACCACAGTATATGTTGTCTAAAAAAACAACTTAACAGTCCTCATCATTGCATTCTGCAATGTTGTATCTCCCAAGTTGGTAGGCACCCAGGTGTGTGCAGTAAGGCAGGTATGTGGTGTATAACTGGCAGCACATACTGCGGTTAACATGCACACATAATACAAGTACATCAGCAAATAATAGTAAGCCAATGTATTACATGAAAAGCAATTTTTACACTAACAAAAGATAACAGAAGAACTGGTCACACCCAAGAGTCTCATCTCAGCAAAAAGAAGCACTTGATTTTAACTCGCACCTGTCCACACTCAAAGGTAAATATGTGATGGATTTTATTCATACATCTGTTTCAATGCCAAAGAAAGGTGTAAGCCAAATGGTGGATCAAACAAGTGGCCCTGTCTTGTACACAATCATGGACACAAACAGGTTTCGAGGCTGCGTTGTGTAACTGTCTCCCTTTTCCTAATGGTTTGATTGACTTGTTGTTAGCCGCAGGGGCATTTCCATGTGAAGAGACGGAGGGAGGGCGAAGTCAAACAGGTTTTCCAGAGGTTCCTGCTAATCGGTTTAGCGACTCGTTTTGTGCAATAATGGAAAGGACATGTTAACATGATAAGTGTGCATAGATCAATTCCAAATACGATTTTGCTTTTTAAATCTGTTTGGTATGCATTGAAAACATTACAAGCCCTATTTGCACACCATAATATTTGATGACAAGAAGCAAACTAATGCTGCCATTTTGAGGACTCCTTCCTTGTCACTTCATAGAAACAATGTGAAACCTCTGCGTTGTTCGATGATTCTCTGAAGTTGCATTTCCCAATCTTTCGCAATCAATCAAAACAAATTTTATGAGAAATGCCATGGGGAAACGTACACTTTCACAAATGCTGGCATGATGGCCTGCACAACAGGATCTTTCATAACATAATCTGGCTGTGGGAGCGAAGGCCCTATGAGGCATATTTTGTAGAAAGAGGACAGTGTCCCCAAGTAACTTAAAAATACAGTAAGGAAAAAAATACATTGTGATAATAATTATTTTGTCATTTTGCAGTAATTTTTTTATTATATTTTATGGAGCTTATTGCAAGTTCAAATAGGGACCACAGTAGTGCTTTACAACTACTCTTCAGCAGTCAGGCGTGCTGTTTGTTAGACCTCTGTGCCAGCAGCCAACCTTGATCGGAGACGTGGATTTCTGAAACAGGGGCAGTATCTGAACTCCCCGGCCTAGCTCACTATTTATAACTCCTTGGGGTGTCTGTGAATGCCTCGTTTAGGTAGTTCCTCTTTCCCACCCGACCTACTCGCACCGGAAAATGGAGCCATACTGCAAGAGAAGCTCTGTGACAGCGGCCAGCAAGCCAACCCCACCCAGTTCCTCTGCCAGCTGCCTGGTAACAGCAGCACAGTGGTGGGAACCTGATTTAGCAGCTGTGTTGTCACCACTTTTTTACCACAGTTAAGAAATGTGTATGTTTTATTTGTCAGGGCACAATGTTAACTAGATGCAGTTATTGACATTCCTAAGGCCAATGTATTGTTAATGTAGCATATGTTGTCAAAACAAAAACTGAACTGAAAATACTCTTCTGAAGATCTCTGCTGCAAAATTAAGAGGAAGTCATTCACAGAACCAGCACAGAGGTTTGTAGATGCTATGCTAGATATAATACAACGGGTGTAGACCCACAAACAAAATACAGTAAAAAAATGTATTTATGTATTTAGTTTATTTTTTAAATAATGTGTAGGGGCGAACATTGCATAATCCAAGAAGTTGTGTTCTTCACCAACCAGAGCCTATTTTAAGACTGTAACCATTTTGCCTGGTGTACAGTGACAGTGAGGGTCAAGCATGGGAGAAGGAGGGAGGGCCGCGGGGTTCCAGGCGGAATTTAGCCACCACGGTCACGCCTGAGTATTTCCTCACAATAAAAACACAGTGAAAGAGCTGTTATTATTTTGTAGTGGAACGTACAGTATACATTGGTATATCTCCATGTTCAGTGTGGGAATTACAGCCAGCTTTTTTAGAAACATCAAGCCATTTACCACAAATGTTCAGAGGTAGACTTTCCTGAATGCTGAAGGGATCACGTTACGTTATGGTGCCAAAATTGTTGTTAGCCTGATGGTTAGTCTCAAATTTAGATGGCTTATCTAGTTTCAAGTTCAGTTACAGGTAG
Organism: Galaxias olidus; assembly: GCA_026901105.3. Taxonomy (NCBI): domain Eukaryota; kingdom Metazoa; phylum Chordata; class Actinopteri; order Galaxiiformes; family Galaxiidae; genus Galaxias; species Galaxias olidus. Next base: position 308,495 of record JAPMUY010004946.1, read on the forward strand.
TTTCTTTAAAAAAAAAAACTCCCTCATTACAATTTGAGTCCCAAGACAAAATGTAAACTGTAAAAACTAAAAACATCTTTGTATCCCGTACGAAATGAGTTGTTTTGGACGTGAGATATGGCCATGTTTCTGCTCTCCACGGTGTCCAATTTGCACTTTAGGGACAAGGCCCCTCTCTGTCCATTTAACGTGCATAGAAAGGCTGTGCTTGACGATTCTTTTCACAGGACAGCTCAACCAGATTAGCAGCGCACCCACAAAAGGGCCTCACTTCTGAACTCCTCTTTGAAAAACCGTTTGTCAGCAGAAACACAGGAATAATTAGACAGGTACCTTTTTCTGGTTTGTTTTGTCCGAGGGAACTGCTTTTGTTCTGCTCTTTTCCATTATATAAGAAGAAGCTGCCAAATCTGGAGAGACGTATGAGATAATGATATGAACTAAGTTTTCAGTACAAACAGATACAAATGCATATTGGATGAAATGAGAAGGAAGTAAATTTAGATGTAATTAATTCATGAAGTCAACATGTGTACTACGTATACAATATTTAGTTGACATCAGTTTTTACCGTTTGTCTCGGACGTCACTATTACACATCGAGTGACCGGGTGTAAGAGGTTTGATGGAAGTCTGATGTGTACTGGGACCGCATGGGGGAGCTTACGTAAGAGCTCAGCTCCCACACCTCCTCTCCCCCATTTGACCTTTGACCCTTCTTGAAACACATGCCATGGTGGGGACCTCAATTGAGACAGCGTGTGTGTGAGCGCACTGTGCAGCCCACTGTGTTACCATAAACTGGGGATATTAGCTTTAAATCTGTAACCGTGGCCTTCGTTCCTTTCCACCAACTTGTTTTGAAAAAAATGTACGGAGCTGGCCAAATTACAGACACGTTTTCTGATCCAGGAACAAAACACCTCAGTGACTTCACAACAACAACTCAAAACGGATAAGATACAATCTTTAGTAGTAATAGTTTCTGGCATGGAGGCCAAAGAAACTGTGTCAATGTGGCAGCTTGTGGTTCACTGTTGTGTATTTGTTGTTGTTGTTGATGAATATAGTACACCAAAGACTAATTAAAAACTATTTAACTCTTTATCTCAGAAGATATGCCCAGAATACAATATATCTTTAAACCTTAATCCAATCAGTTTATTGCAGATATGGTCAACAACCTTAGTTATGAGTAATATTATTGTTTTATCTCAAACAAAAAAATTATAGGTTTAACAGAATGTGAACTGTATCCACAAGACACATAGATTTGTTTACGTAGTTTCTCCTAGCTATGATTAATTCAATAATCTACAGTCTAGCCCATGCAATGGATTAGGGGTTAAAGAGATTTAATTACATTTAGTGACTTTCCGCATAAATCCAGTGATTAGGTGTCCTCTAAGACATGTCTTGTCCTCAATGGCATGACAGACCCCAGATTGATCTGGGAAACAACTCACTCACATCCAGCTGTTAGTGATGTAACAACCAAATTGGAGACTACTAAAAACTAATGAGGTTTTTATTTGCGTAATAATGTGGCCTGCAATTGTCTCCAATTAATTCAGATTGTCGTTGCACTGACAAAATGTTCTTCTTGGTACAATACATTATGTGATAATCATTACATTGCTCTACAAATGTTCTGTTTAACTTTCTAAAAGGCGTTGTTAATTGCTTTTTCCCTGCATTACAGTGTTCACTGCTACAGAATCAAAAATGTCTCTAGAGGTGCCCTCACTTAAAAAGCAAAGCATTATCTGTGCCATACAAACATAGCCATCCAAACACTGTTTATGATGTAACCTGTAACTTGTCTTTGCAGTTGGACTTTGAACAGCAAAGGCCACTGTTCATACCAGTTGATTCCAAATTGGTTTTAGACTTAGTCATAGCAAACCTTTCAGCAAGAGACAAAGCTATATTCTGCATTATATATGACATAATTTTCACCCACGGCCTTCATAATATTAAATGAAGGTTCAAAATGCGGGGATGTGGCATTAAGAGGCTTCGTTCTGAAATCTGCTAAAGGTTACATCAAAATCGTGCACATAATCAACACATCTCATTGTACTGTGTGAGGGTTTACTATGCAAAATGAAATCACACAATTGTTATTTTTGCACACTTCCCTTTTTCTGTATTCGGGCGTTTTTTTTTATTACATTGTTTCTGCTGACGATTCTTTACCATATATGCCACCAATGCAAGCAATTGTAGTCCAAAATTACTTTTACTTTGTTTTGGATTGTCCTGAGTCTGGCCTAATTAGTTTAAAACGCTCTTCTCCTGAGAGACAATTGATGGATTCATCTGAAGGAGTCTACTCCTGGAACAAATCACACATCGGGAGTGAATTAACATGTTAACAGCACTGTACATGAATTGTGCCATGTTTTTCATTTAGCTTTCTAACAGAAGAAGAAATCGCTTTGTGATGTGAGAACGGGAGCAATAAACCCCTATTGTGCAGTCAGGGTACGTAAGACTCAAGAAATTTCAGGAAAATCTACACCAAAACAAGCTTTTTTTAAAACAAATACAATTTAAGGTTTTGGGATGGTGCTCGGTGTGAGTGGGTCCCGGAATTCCCGTGACATGAATGAATCTGAGGTTTGTTCCATAAACACAACTTGGCATGAATATTGACATAATGAATGTGGTGGTATCACAGAGGGACAAACACGTTGTACATGCCAGTGTGGAAGGCAGCAGGGCCCAATTATGTCTTTGCATGCAAACATAACCACATTTAGGCCGTGCCTGGCTCTCCCAGTACACCCACCATATTTCCACATCTGAAACAGATGTTCATCCATTGCATAACAGCGACAAAACAGCAAAGCTGCACTTGCTGCCTGTGCTTAGCAGTCATGCAGTCGCCCGGTGATCTTCCATCCCGTAGGCCTTTTCCCTGTCTTAAATATTTAACAGAACTTTTGAGAGAGTTGGCTAAAAATCGGTGGAATTTGACTCACTTCTTCCACTTCATTGGTAGAGAATGCAGTAAAATAGAACATTCCTGTTATTCTCTACTGATTAACTGAAAGTTTGAACATATTCGGAAATCGTTTTTTCAGAAGCTGTTTCCCATGCATCACAAATCATTGAGTAACTATTGTAGACATTTCTTCCTTATTTGTTAATATATTACTTCATTCAACCATGTAATTGATCAACCTTTTCTTCCATAGAATTATACTTTGTTTTGTTATTATCTTAGGGGTCAAAGGTGTATTCCTACAATCTAAGAACAACCCACATCCGTGCTCAGGCTGAATGTTGTTATGTATTTCTTAACGCCTTTTGTCAGTATAAACAGAGCGGGATTCAATCAAAGAAAAGTGTTTATGCTCACTGACTTTACATGTGCAAACAGCCAAAAGGTCACAAGCATGTGCTACCTGGCTAGTCCACTATCATAGGTTACTAGATAAGATGCCCAAAGCTACTATGCTTGTTGTGGACAAAGACTGGGCCAGTTTTGTTGACCAGGTAACCATGGTCGCAGACAGTCCAGCCCAGTCAACAAATGTATGGCCATCATACCAGAAAACAAGCTTTTAGCCTCAATGGCACGATTGTTAGTTAACTGTGCATTTACTGGAAATCTACTCAACTCTAGAAAGGCAAACGTTTCTTAATCCACCTGAATGTTACAAATGACAAGCTATGATGATGATGATCAACGTTTTAAATATTGTTTTCTGCTGACTCTAACACAATTGTGTCAGTATAAAAACATGGAGAAGGTTGTGTACTTCCAGTTGATTTATTAAACTCCACACTCCAAATGAAATGGACTGTCTAGACAGATAACCTCGGCAAAGAGTACCGAGAAACAAGAGATCAAGACATAGTTATTGGTTTCTGGGGTATTTTTCATTAGTTCTGTCTGGGATGAAGGCAAAGGAAAGCCCCTCTGTCCCGCTTGCCATTTGATCTGTGTATCCGACCTGGATCCAGTTTGGCATAATCTGTGACTCTCCTGTTCTTTCAGTCTCACTGGGAAAGATGGAACGAGACCAACGCACAACAGGGAAGCCTCGCCATCATCTCCAATTACAGACTGACTGGCTTCCAAGCTGTCGGAAGGGAACACAACCAGGACAGTGTTTCCACTCAGCTTTCGAGAGAACCTATTATTACTTGGTTATATCTAGCCCCAAATAGCCTACTGCATATCGACTTAAAATGGCAAGCCAAATGTGCTTGTTAAGTTCCTCTGTACTGCACCCCTAGAGTCTGTGGCATAAAATGTGTTCAAGTTCACAAATATTGGAGTCTATAGGCCCAAATGTCCTCAATAAATATACCTTTACCTGAAATGGTAGTCAACACACGTCTAGGTGTACAATGGAGGCAATACCCTAAGTAAGGTAAAACGACTTTCATCAATGTCCCTGCATTGTGAAGTATAATTCTAAACAAGGATAATTGTTTAACCACAAACGTAGTAACGCAGTATTCATACTTATTTTCTTTCAACTGTGAGTAAATAAAAACAACTGAGAAAGTATCAATATATTATGTAAACATGAGGTTTATTGCAAAATGTGCAAGTATCCAATCCATACATCATAGTGAACAGCTGTTAGATGGACAAAATTCAGCAACATCACCCCATGCTCTCTATACACAAAACAAAACGTTAGCTTAACTAGTCTTCTTCTCCGTGTCAAGTTCTACACATGGTCCTGGTTTGGCTAGCTTGGTTCGTTGAGTACGAGGCAGAGTCTTTGGTAGATAGAAACATCAACAACCGTGTTGTTTCTGAAAATGTGTTCCTCTAAAATCTAGAGGCAGGCACTGTTGTCATGCCATTGTTTTCAAGTTGGCATCGACCAGGGACACAGCTGCTTAAGTCGGGAGTGCGTTTTGCAGCTACAATCGCAGCAAGCCTCTGCTTGCTCACCTCCACCTCTCGCTACTGGACGTTTCACCTATTTAAACATCATAGTTGCTTGCTGTACAGAGCTAGGCATGCCCCAACTGCAGAGAATACAAGCGTTGCTTTTATCAATTGACATGTTAGGAAAACAGCATAGCTCGCTTGCTTCTAGCTTGCATCCTCCACGCATGAAGCCTTAGCAATTCCTTTCGGATCACTGTTGTGATGCTAAATGTACATAAACATACAGTATACAATACATTGTAGTTAAGGAAACAGTCTGTGGGAAAGCAGATGGACGCACGGAGCTTGCACTTTTCGAGCAGTAGACAGAATCCACACGCTTGATCTGGAGTCCCTCGAGACGGGAGGGCCATCTTGGGGAAGTTCCATTTCCCTGGCCCTGAAAGCGGGTGAGGTTGTGCCACACTCTGGCAAGCCGCCCAGTAGAAGTCGGCACCAGGGCCAGCCCTCTCACTGCTCACCCCCCTCGCTCGGTCGGTGGCAAGGCCGGGTGGGGGGGGAACATCCCTCTGTCCCAATGCAAGCGCTCTCCGCTGTTTGTCAGCCTCTCTCTTAGCGCCATTGTCTAAGGAGAACGACTTTGAAAAAAAGTCTGTAGATGTTGTGGGCCAGGCCGGACACCATTCCAGTCAGAGCATCTTTTTTATGTGCTTTCGTTTCAAATTAACAGTCATTAATTCATCGAGCTTCTTATAGCCCCCGCTTTCCTCTTCGGCGAAGGGAAGCGACAGCGGCGACGATTTGACCGCTTATTCGTTTCAAACAATGGAGGTCCATTACAGGTTACAGAGGCTACGGCTCTGAACGCCCCGAGACAGAGCCAGTTATACGGACGAGCCGGCGCTGATGCCGCAGGGCTGGTCCCCAGCCATCTGGCCCAGGGCTGGCTGGTTGTCCAGGGCCAAGAGGCCGTCGGAGGGCACCCTGGACTGGAACTTCTCCATCTGCTCGGGGCTAGCCAGGTTCTTCAGCAGATTGTTCTCGCGCTCCAGCTGGTCGTTCTTCTCGGCCAGCTCCTTGATCTGCTCCTTGAGGATCTCTACCTCCTCGCGCACAGCGTACATCAGGTGGTTCTTGACCAGATCCTGCCATGTGGACAAAGAGAGAGGTCACAGTTAGAGGGCCGTTTGGAAGTCTGTCATGCCACCATTCATCATGATCCACTCCAAAGTATAAATATGTTATGTTACAGTAGCCTGTTTTTAGAATCAGAAGATGTCCGACAGTATTTTGCACCCATGTAATACGTGGGTTCACGGTGTGTGCAACGACATATATATATATATTAGTTATATATATATATATATATATATATATATATATAGATATATATATATATATATATATAGATATATATATATATATATAGATAGATATATATAGATAGATGTGTGTGTATGATCATTGATGAGATGAACTTGATTTTCTATTAAGATGGCAACAAGATCTTTGAATACAGGACGTTGTAATTCATTTTGAGGTCACACATAAATAGAAGGTACGTGTTTGCTATTGGCAACCTTTGTTCAACTCCTTTTGATTTGCTGCTTTGTGGCTGTCTCTTAGCAGCGAGATCTCTCATGCATGCCTGTCACATGCATTAGACTTACTGCAGTTCACCTGCATACACAGGCTTGGGAAAGCCACTGGACATTCTCAAATAGCAACCCTCTTGCACAAACTATTGCTTAGCGCAGACTGCTCTACAGTGATGGTGCATATGACTTTAGAGCACTACAGTGTGCAAGTGTGTGTGTGTGTGTGTGTGTGTGTGAGAGAGAGAATGCACCTTGAGTGAGTGAGAGATGCCTTGTGTGGCTCAAACTTACCATTGCCTGTTCGATCTTGTTGTCAATGGCTACCACGCTAGCACCAGAGGCACTGTGAGAGAAAGAAAGAGACCGTAAATCAACATATCAAAACAAGAAACTGTCCAAAACAGTTGGGAAACTTGGGAGAAAACAACTACCAAGAGTGCACAAAATCAAGAAAACATGTTGGAACTTCATCATACTATTGCACTATTTACAGTTTTAGAATGAAACCCAAGCTGGGTTTTGAGCAAACCACGTTTGAAGTAACAAAAACAATTGAGTTGTGCTTTGGTGCAGAGTCCATTCAAATCCGACCAACGCAGCTAGCAGTAAATTACATTTTACCATATTAACGTATTTTATTTTAAAGAAATGCAAAATATATTTATTTTATGATATAAATTTTATTATGAGCCGTCGGTTTTATGGAAGATTTAGGCTATATATTGCAAATATATTTTTTACAATAAACAAGATGCCGCAGTTTAAAACTATCTAAGTGTTGTGCAATAATTACCTGTTGTCAAGTTTTACCGATACCACATCTCCTCCCAGTAACGAGGAGAAGAATGATATGGAGAAGTTATGTAACTCGTAGACTGCAACTTCCATTGGTGATTTGGAGAACATCTCTGTGCTCATGTTGAGTACCAGACTCGTTTGGATGATACTTCTCGCCACGTTTGCGTTTGATAGATCAGCTAACATGTGAATACCGGTTTAATTCAGCTTAAATCACGATGCACGACTCGAGCAAAATGTTGATGTAGAGTGTGGTGCTGTGTCGGTGATGTGAGCTTCGTTGAGTTTCAGCGAGTGTTGCTATTTTCTGCCACCGTGTGCTATTTAAACGGAGCGATTTTCTACGTCATCTGACGAATGAATATTTTATGCAAAGTACCATACAGGGAACATTTGGATCTGCCTCCTTTCTGAACTTTAGTCTAGCCTTCCCCACAATAGGCAAATTACTATGGCAAGCCGTTTTATTAGAAATGGCATGAAGTCCCTTGACGTTTTAGTAGAAATTACGTGACGTACCTTCTAACATTAAACCACCCAAACTGAGCAAACCAACATAACAGTCTGCATTACCTGTTTTGTGCACATGATGCACCACGATTTAATTCTCAAATAAGAATCAATTGTTATGGCCAAACAACAGTAATGAACTCAATTATTAGATTGACTCCATAATGATAAGTAATATAGAGTCAATCCAACTGCCATTATTGTGAAATCATGTGTTTATTCTCGTGTGTCTATTGACTGTGTTGTTATTGCTTTCGGCACATGTAAGAAAAGAACGTATTGCACCATCCCCCAGTAAATGGGTTTGGGGAATCCTTCCGTATATTTCCACAGTCGATGCTGCACAATTTTCCTGTTTCATAACTCTAGTGGACTCCAGTGGTCAAGAAATATACTGCACTTGTCCAAATACGGACTATGGATTGTAAGGGTAATTTCATAAAGCATGTTTCTGAAGGAATTTTCCATTTCCCTGACTGAAATCTTCTGGTTTGTACCACCATACTTGTTTTGTGAATTTTGAGAATTCTACATTTAGTGCGATACATCTGTCTAAATGTGCACTTTTGGACAAAACCATACAGGCTATACTAAACTAACATTCAGGTACACAAAAATAATCTGTTGTTGCTTTCGAGACACCCCAAGTTGTTTTTTGCAACTCTTCTTCTCCTTATATAGATCACATCTACAGGCTGTTTGTAATTTATTACTACTTGTCCTGATCTTCATACTACAGCAAAAAGAACAGTTACAGAATGACCCCCTTGCTGCTCACATGTGTCCTGGCTCGGTGTCATGGGACAAGAACACTCAACACAAATGGAAAACATAGTCACAGTTCATGGTATCACTAAAAGCCTCAGTGCTTATTACCTTTACTGCTGAACAAGATGTGAATGTACATTGTATATCATTACTCTGCTTTTCTTGGCTTTCTGTCTTGGCACTAATGACAGTCATTGCCATTTTCAAAAGCACTACCAATCCCAAGTTCTACCTTCACACACACCCGTGAGCATCTACTTCAACCAAAGAACGAACGACCTGTTAAGTAACAGGGCAATTAGGGAGGCGAGATTGACTGTTGGCTAGGTCTACACATTAACCGGACTGGGCGGCCAGCACATGTGCCAGGTATTAGGGCCTTGAAGGGCCCGTCGCTTTGGATTTGGTGCCGGGGCATACAGCTGTTAGCTTTGATTCTGGCCCCCGCTGTGGTGCAGGCCCCGGGGACTTGGTGTGTCACCTCTTCCTGCTGGTGTGACTGAGGACCCCTACTGAAAGCACAGCCACAATCACTGTCCAAAGCTCACTAGTTGGGACAGATGTACACTACAGTATATGGCAGGCTGGACATTTTTCTAGACGGATTTAATGTGCTGTCTTGTTTTGTGGAATGTCATTGTGAAATATTAAAACAGCTAGTAGAGACGCTAGCTCATAAAACCTCATAGCAACATATTACGTGGTCACGAGGAAAATAGAATTTCATGAGATAACTGCAGTCATAGCTTTTTACGGTGCATTATAGATTTGTTTTTCAGTGATTGTGGATTTCTTTGTTGATTTACATTGATATTTTGATGCTAAATTGAAACAACAGAAATCACAGTATGCTCGCAGACCATATACCTCTAATCCCTGTGTGAGTATGAACAAATTCAGATGAATACGACCACGATTCAGTCTTCAGTCAGACATGAATCCTGTGTACCAGCCTTTGAAACCGCAGAAGGAAAACTTTGCTGGTTGTGGCCACTGCCAAAACCGGCCTCTTTAAAGCTAGGCGTTGAAGCACTCTTTCCATCTGATGTCCCTAGCATGAGAGGCAAGCACGTTATGTAACACCCTTTCCATGCTCCTATGATCCCCTGCACCTGGAACCCATGGCCTTGCCCCCTGTGCTTAATGCACGGCCCTGTGGCTGTGAGCTGGGCTTACGGGGAAGGTGGAACCCTGGGTGCACGGCAAGAACAACAGAGAAGAAAGCGTCATCTGCTCACCGCGGCACAGGAGAAAATGTATTGCCACATCAACAAGGGAATCATTGACCTGCTTTTTAGACAAACAAATGCCCAATGGTTGAAGAGTGAATGATGTTCTGAAGGATAAAACAATATGTCAGTAAACTGTGACAACAACAAGTATAATCAGCAGGCTGTTAGTCCTCCCATTTCAGGCAAGTAATAATATAGTAATGTGGTAATGCTGGTAATGTGTGAAAATCAACCAGCAACCACCATTAAAAAAGACTATAACCCTGATGTTCTCAAAGAAACACAACCTATCATCTATCATCCTTACCACCGGCCCTTCTAATTTATTTACCCATCCTAAATCTGCCAGTGTGTCCAGCGTTCCCCTTGAACCCTCTCCCGCAGCCAACCCACCCGTCGCCATCACCTACAGCATCAGGGTAATGGCACGCTCACAACACAGAAAAATACCGTGACAACAACCCTCCACAGCACTTACCGCCGACTGGGCCTCCTGAACAGGCTGGGTGAGTAGGGGGGCGGGTAGTAGTGTACGGCTCTCTCTGGGTGGACGTGCTGGCAGTACCTCTGGGGAGGGCCGGCCAAGTGGCGGGCACACACGGCTCTGGGCGAGGGAGGCTTGGCCTCGGGCGGGACCGACTCGGCGGGCCGTGACCGTTTCTGTCCCATTCTGTCCACCGAATGTTACACGGTGCAGGACACCCAGGGGGGATCAACTGTGTGTTGGCCATTGTGTTGTTGGCTCTTTTCTTTTTTTCCAGCCATTTTCTCTCAAAGCACAAAGAGACAATTGGCCAGACAGAGTGTCTGTGCTATATTGTAAGTGCTAGGCACAGAGTGGTACTTCTGTTCAGTTGGATGTCTCACTGTTCCACGAAGCTTTAGACTTTATTAGGACAATGTAACAATGAGAGACAGGAGCACGTTTTTTTTGTAACATAACCTGAAAGAAGCTATCCTCATACCAATCTCTTTAGCTCGATAAAACAGTGTTCGTGATATAACTCACAGTGGCCCCATTGTTAATTCAATCAAAAGTCAATCAAAAGGTTTCTTACATGGCATTAAAGCATTTACAGAGTGCTGCAATAATGTGTGTTAAGCGATACAATCTCGCTTATACACTAACGTGCAGTGAAAAACCTGTTGAGACAGAGCTTTGTTAAGTATGCGTGTTGCATAATGTTTTAGGTGACACGTCTTGACATTTTCAATCCTTTCCACTCTTGTGATAGAGGAGCCATGACTGGGCAACATACTTGCCTTTCAACACCCATGTGATTAATGTGTTACTGTGGTAAGGTGTTAGAACCTATTCAAGAGCTAAGTCTTTGATTGATCGCTAGCTGTCTGTTTTCACACCTCAGGATTAACATCCTAGCCAGAATAAGTGAAGCTCTCACTCAAATACTAGGCCAAAGTTAACCAGGTATAATGGGTAAAGCTATCAAACTAATACTGTAGTACTGTCTATTCTTTACATTGTGTATATTTAATAGTTTTGGCATTCATATTTCAATATGGGAATAGAGATGTTGATTGTATTGTTTACTGTAGGTAGTTGACTTTGAGGACTTGTACGATACAGTTTGATTATTAAGAACAAGCGGAATAATTTGCTGTGAAAGGCATATTGATTATACCACAGTGTTTACTGGATACTCTATTTAGCTGTATCTGCCTAAAACGTGACCGTTGCCAAATAGCTCGCATCCTTCACACACCACCATGAGTGAATTATGCAGCTCATTGCGCACTGTGTCCATCAAAATACCATCGAGCCAATGTTCTTTTTCCTATTGAAGATACTATCAGTATTTGTTCCTCTAAAAAGTCCATCTTTACGGCCTGTTTTGTCACCTATCAGTGCTAAACTCATCAAATAGGCTGGACTCATCAAATAGGTCAGTACCATTCAATGCTCTTTGACTTAATCACCCCGTCTGTTAACCCAGTCTTCAGTAAGTGTGTTTTTACACAGCAGATCCAAACCCATTTGAGTTCAACTGAACCAAAGTGGAGCTATGAGTCGTTTGCAATAGTTTGGGAATAATTGAAGTGGGGAAAAAAGTGTTCTGGGTTTGACATAGTATGTGTGGCCATGTAGGTCAGTCTTGTGCTATGACCAGGTGATTACAACTCTAGCTGTTGACAAGGGTTATATCTCATAGCTGGTGGACCAATCATGCTGTAAACAAAGACTACTGTTTCCTTGGGATTCCGCAAGACTAAACTCCCTGGGAGTCTACACAGTGGGCTGTCTGTTAGGTATCCTTATCAGGAGGTCCCCGTGTTTCACTGGCATTTAGCAGGATATTTGACACACCGCGGTTCCACAACCCACTGTTTCATTTAAGGGAACGGGAGCAGTCCAGTCAGGCTATCCCATAGTAGGTGGTCGAGCATCAGCCGATCTACTCTGAATAATTACCTTAGCAAAAAGAAGGTATGACAAAATCCTAAGAATAAACAAGACTTTTAACCTTAAGACCCTCCTCAAGCATACTGTCTCTCAGTATGTCGGACTAGATAGGTAGCCTGCTCTCGGGAGTGTGAAACTGTAAAGGTCGCAACGCACACACCATTGGAGATGAATGCAGGCAGACAGACGAGTGTTAATGTTGCTAATAACATACACTGTACCACTGTACGGAATCCATGGGAGAAATGGGGCGGACAAATACTATTATTGCCCGTCTGCCCACGTTACTGCTTACCTGTAATTATGGGCCTGCCTCAAAGGCAATTACCATCTTTCGAGCACATCTCAATGCACACCCTTTATCTCTCTTACTTTGTCTCTCTCTCCACACCCATGACAACGTTATGCAACACACACTATTTGAACTGTTATAAAAGCAGGAGACACCAGACAGTGTCTGCCTCCAGGTGTAATTCAGAACATATTGTGGTGAACCGCCCGTAACATCCGTCCCAGGGAATGCGACTCGAGGACGGTCCAAAACACGGTGATAAACAGACACACACACACACACACACACACACACACACACACTCACACACACACAGTGGGTTTGGTGTGGTTACACAGCAACCTATTATTGCTAAACACCATAGAGGGGAGTACATAGCTAATGAGTCTAACAAACCACAGCCCTGTGTCATGTCACGCTCTTCTTTTACCACCATTAGAAGCTGTCTCTGTGAACAGGAATTCCTGTTCGTTAGTATTGGAACAGTGTTCTGTTCTGTCCCGCTCACACCGGCCGTTCGGGTTTGAGTAGGACTCATTCGGAATCCCTGACACCTGTGACTGTAGTGAGCCCTGTCAACTCTGACCACAGTGAGGCTTGACATTTTTGTTGCAAAAAATCTTGTTGCTGATGAAATTCGTTTTTTATAGAAATGGGATCGAGTTCTGTCCGTAAATTTCCATGTTCGCAAAAAGTGACAATTTTAAAATGACACGGACCTTAGGGAAAGCAGAGCATACTTATTTAATCAAAAACACCTTGTGTAGACAATAGAATCCAAGGAATTATTTTTATCTCCATGACCGTTCTTGACAAGGAGGTCCCTTGTGGGCCAGTTGTGATAATTAGCTATGGCTGTACCACTAATTCAGCCTCCAGAACAAAAGGTTGCTGGGGTCAGGCTTATCTGCTGGTCTGTGTTCTTTCAGTTTCAACCTCAGTTTTCTGGACAGAGAGGGAGTCCATGTTTGTAAATTGCTGATATGAAGCAAACAGTGTTCTGAAATCTATTGTGGCTATGTTTCTGACATGATGAAATGCTAAGCTATGGGATGTCAAATCAATAGAGGCTATCAAGGTTATCGAGATAATACATTCTTTAACATAATTTAAACTTTTCTTAAAACCCTGAACTTAGTGAACTGAACTTAAAACCCACAAAAGTGTAAGGTATGAGACTGCCGTGCTGGTGACAGGTCTGTGAAGTTGATGCTTTGGAAGCTTTGACTGACCGCTGCATGCAACACGTCTCTTTCTCACATCTCACATCTCCCCTGCTCGAAGACATACATTCCAAGGGGGCCTCCTCTCCCCTTTCACCTCCCTCTTCTGTCTAACACCTTCTTCACATCCACAGTCATTCTGACAGCATCATCCCTCCCTACAGCCTCCTTCTTCTTCTTCTTTCTCCCTCCACCTGCTAGGCTCCATCTTCCCCTTCCCCCTCTGCCTCCGCGGTCTATGTACAGCTTTCCAGCGTGTCTGTACAGCTGGGTGACCCGTGGTCACCAGTCACCGGGACGCGGCCGCGGGGAGCTCGGGAAGGGAACGGAGTCGCTGACCGATACCCACGGGCCCCCCCTGCCGCGCATCGACTCGGAGGAGTCTGGAGGGGGCCGGGGCTCACGAGGCTCGGGATGTCAGTGTCATCCAAACACCAGACTGTTCCCACGGACGCCCGCTGTCGGCTGACCAGGGGCCAGCTCAGCTGCCGTCACCTGCGGAATGTTGTGCAGGCGGCTTGCACCACATGGGACAGAGGGGGAGTTATATAACACTGGCTATTGGGTAAAGTGCAGTGTTGATAACGAATCAGGATGACTAGCTTGACTGTACCTCAACAAAAATTCTATTTTTAAATTTTAGTGTATAAATATGGTCATTGTACAATTGTTTTCAAATATAAAATGTATAAAAAGTTCTGGAGAAAATCTATCTACTTCGAAAATGTTTGGAATGTAAATGTCATTGGAATACTTTGAGTAGAGTGAAGACAGAACCAAGCTGGCCTTATCACTCTCTACTACTACTGTCCAATTTATTATTAATAGATCCTTTGGAGGGAGACTCAAGGGTCCGACTGATCTATAAAGATAATCGCAACAGTGGCTTCCTTAATATAAAACTTCTGATGTTTAGCGCTGATGGTAGTGGGGTTAAGACAGTTCTGAGGTTACAATAAAATAAGGTAGATTTGATTTCTAAAGCTACAGGACGATGACTTGGTTTTGGCTAAATAAAATCTATATTGATTCAAATCATATTGCTCCATGCAACGATCAATTAAATGTACAGACAATAAGAAGGAAGTGGTTGTTCTGCAAGTATTATTAAATTCGTTAGAAATGGAGACATTTGAAGCCATAAAAAATGTGATATTATTATTTCCTTTCAGGTTTTTTTTGTGAAAAAAGATATTTGACAGACATCCCAACCGGCAGTAGATATCAAAACCTTGAGCATAAGGCCCAACTCCTCATGATCTCAATGAGTTTTCAATATGAAATTCCACATAATCTACGCGACCGCAGCGCTCCCTCGGAGGCCAAATTCAATCAGACTTCCCTTACTCTAGAGTACACGCGTGGTGGGCAGAACAAGGCTGAATTCCCTCACTGAGGGATCAACGATGGAGATTGAAATTATTGAGCTGTGTTTTCTTTCTCTCTCTCTCTCTCCCCCTCTCTCTATCTCTCTCTCTCTCTCTCTCTCTCTCTCTCTCTCTCCAGTTATAAACATGGAGTGCACCTTGTGCTGAGCAGAATTGGATGATTACAGTGATTATGTCAAATCAAAGATTGACTGCTGAGTGGTACAAAGTGCTGTGGAGGTTCTGTGGTCTGGGTAAAGTACACATTTTGGGAAAGGAAAGGCTGATTCATATGCAAAATCATGACAGTTGAGCAGAACTAATGTTCGAATGGGCTGCAGCCCAACTTAATCTGTAGAGTAGCCTTCTGTACCGTGACTGATGTGCTCCTTTGAATGGAGCACCATAACAATGCAGTGTTGGTGTGAAACTGAAAGCCGCCATGTATCACTTCAAGTTCCGTTGACAACTTCTGAAAAGGCCTGGCCACGTAGCAGGAGGCCTTCGAGGTGATTTATGCCTGGGGGGAGGGGGTGGGCATTGAAGGGGCAAACATGCGCGAGCGAGAGCAGAAGGAATTCGAACAATGCACACGCAAACGAGTACCCTATAAATCCAGACCGCGAGGATTCAGCAGCGTAGCCCTCCATAGAAAAGGACCTCGTGGGCTGAAGGAGGAACTTAATCTATAGGCCACAACAAGGGCACAAACAACCACGAGAAAGAGAAGCCTGGAGAATCAACTGTATTTACGATCAACAGAATGAAGTGGGCTGTGTTAAAACGGTCACAGTAAGCTCGGTCTTTAGCCTTGAATAGTGTCCCGGGGGGTTGCATGCGAGTGTCTGCTAAGGAACCAGAACCTTTGGAGAACGCCGTGTACAGTACGTCGGCGAGTTCACCCATGAGTGTGCGTGTTTCCCGACCCCCACGCCGGGGAGGGGCTGGGACGAGCGAATGGCTCCAGATGTGAGACAACTGGGCCACAGGAAATAACCGTTCAACTAAAAAATCGTGTTGAACCCTTTAACGGTGAAGAAGCTTCAACTTTTCTTAACTATCGGCGTCATCGTCTTTCCAGATGTGGCCACCTTGGGGATAACAGTAGGGTTTGAATTTGCCCTACAATGCACAATTAACTGATGAATAATGAATTAGAGTACACTTATGAAAAACCTATGAGGAGTATGTTCTACCAGAATGTTTACCCCTTAAAACCTACATCTTAACTGTCTGAATCAAATATATAATACATTTGTTTTGGAATATGAATAAGTGTGTCAAGAATATATGCTCCAGATATGGTGCAATTCCTTACAGCTTGTTTCTGTTCTAACGCCCTGAGGGCTTTAAGTGTTTTGGGTGTCCACAAAGGCACTAAATCAAATGCAATCAATAAAGTTTTGCTGTGAGCGCAGAGCTCCAGTTTGGAGCTGAGTTTGTTCCTCAAGTCTGGTTGCCCCTGAGGCGCGACTAATCGATGGGCCCTGAGTTACACAACCACCACCTCCTGTGGGCCTGGCAACAAATGGGAAGGGCCCATTCCTCAACACATGGAGAGGGGCTCTCCGGTCGCTGCGAGGAGGGCTTATGTAAGACAGCAGCGCTAACCAAGAACACACCCTGTGCAAGCACAGGTTGTGTTTTTTGTGTGTTTATTTCACACAAATAAAGTAGAACACACACCAAACACACACACGCACACACACACACACAATCATACAGCCAAACACACTTAATGTGCACAAATTAAAAACATTCCCAAATAACACACATAGATGTGCACGTGTACCCATACAGGCACAAGCATGAACACAGTCTAAAATAATTGACGCATACTCCCACACAGTACTCGGATCACAATAGGATCCTATAGATTATAGTGACCATTTACTTTCTCAGATCTACTTCACACACGCCGTCTCGTAAAACATGCATGGGCTTTATATATAGAACCCGCGGTGAACATACAGTCTTTCTCACACACACACACACGCTTCACAGCATGCGTGCCATGTCTCAATCTTTCACGTCTATGTCGACTTTTACTGTTCATGGGTGCAGCTGCAAGATCCTGGTCAGACACAGGCCGTCTCCCGTGGGAGGGATTACAGCATATCTGTCTGCTTGTTAGACCCAGTTCACTGAGCAAGCCCATTATAAAAGCTTTCAAAAATGTGTTGCTAGCGTTACATCGATAAGTTCAAGGGAGAGTTTTAACTGTTAAAAATGGCTGTTAATCATAAGTCATATAGAAAAAGTGTTACTGCTAGTTTGCCATCCCACCAGCGTTTCTGAGTAAGCTCAATGTGAGAACAAAAAAGGGGTTTTAGACTAAACTTGGAGTTCTAGTGAAATGTTTCTATACAAACACAATCATAGTTGAATGACTCAAACTTCATGAGAACTAATCCTGTGTTATCGTAGCCTCGGCAGACCTGCGGAGTCGCCGGGAACTATTTGATATCACAAGAACAATAGCGTTCCGGGATCAGACTCAGACAAGGGGAAAGGATTGGCATCAAACGCTGGGGCTTTATCCAAGCAGGCCCGGAGTGCAGCGCTCGGCAGGGAGCCTGTTTGGGAGCTGACAGGAACCCGGTCTTTCCTGAGTTCAAAACCCCCTCAGCTGAGCCCCTCCACGTGGGACGCAGGGACCTGGAGCCTGAGCGGATTGGTGGAGGGAATGAAGCCCAAGGGGTGTTAGGACCCAAGGCTGGCCTGGTTTCCTGACAGGCTTCTCCTGGTGCTCATTGTGGATGTTGGACAATATTATGTGGACAGAATAATATGTTTGCTAAATAATATCGTTTTCTATAAAGGAAGGAAGGTGAATTTCTCTAGGTTGGTTGATTTTGGCTGACCGTAATAAATATTTTTTGCTTGTTTCGGTCTGAAAGGTATGTGTCTGTGATGTGTTCTTCGTCTCGAGACACTCCTAATTGTCGCTCCGGTTGTACTTTATAATAGTACAAAGTATTTACGAACACAGACGTCCCCAGTGGCGTCTCTCACAGCAGCGGTGGTTATTAGATCACGTCAACATGTCCCTTGGCGCTGAGCGTCTGCCGGAGTGACAGGAGAGGTGTCGTGGTGATAACCCAGGTGAGAGAGAACCCTTCGTGGGATTCACAGACATGTCCCACAGTGTCTGAGAAACAAAACAGCGTTCCCTGAAGCCCATGCAAATGTGATCTCAGCGTTTGGTTTTTCAGACTATCTGCCTTCATGTTGACAATCCAAGTCTAATGAATGCATTACCATGCACTTTGAGTTCGAGACGGATTTGCATAAGTAAACCTTTGTCTTCAAAAAATGTCCTTTGTTCGAACATGCTGAATTCCCTTTGCTTCTAATTTTCAGTCTTTGTTTTGCCCTAGTGTCCTCCTTACCTTTCAGACATTCTAAACACTTATGGTTTGGCTCCCAGCCGGCCCATAACAGTATTGCCAACAAGAGCATTGCTTGATCAGCCAGCCTCACACCCAGTTCCACAAAAGACACAAACAGGAAACGTGCCTGTGCCAAGGAGGTTTTCCATTTTATGCTGGTCAAAGTGCACAAGACAAACTGTTCTTTTGGTGCACCTCCATCCTGGTTTCGGTGCCGCCTAGAAGTGTGTGTAAACACTTCTCCAGGTGCTGCATCGTTAAATTCCCAGGTTAACAGCCTTGTCTACATTGGCCTCCCTCCAGTACTCCGAAACAGAGAACGGCTTCAAATGTCTCCAATGAAAACCACGGAACACCGTTATCTGGGACATATGCACTTACTTGCTTCGTACATAGAGTGATTAGTGTGGTGCATGGCGGCGTGATGTACTGGTAGATTTATAGGACCTTGCCTGGCGGGCTCTTCCAGCAATTCTGCAACCAATAAACATGAAATCTACCAAACAGAGCGAGCACCTTGCTGGAGCTGTGTTTAAGAGTCATTTAATTTCTCAAGAATGTCTGTAGCATAATGAACGCACTAAAAAAGTAAACAAAAGAAAAGGGAACGTTTGTTCCCACTCGCCATTTTCTAGCTCTTAAAGGGAGATAACAGAGCAACGATAAGGACCCCATATGAAAACCGATGCCGATGCTGACGTACGCGTTGACTAATGAGATTCATTTCGAACTAGGGGAGAGACGTGCGTAGGAGCAATCGTTTGCAGCGGGACTCTGATTCGCTCACGTAGGCAGAGGTGTTCGGAGCCAGGGAGCTGTCACCTTATCTCCTCCGGGATCACTGGGCCCTACCGGTGCACAGGGCTTTGGCGTCTTGCCACACCCTCCCAAGGCGTTAGAGAAACAAGCGTTTGTAAGAAATAGAGAGAGAAAGAGCAGGGTAGGAGAGAAAGAGAGAGAGAAAGGGAAAGCAACAGGTACACACTGTAGAATAAGAGAAAGAAAGAGGGACACAGAGAGGGGGGAGAGAGAGAGAGAGAGAGAGAGAAAGAAAGCAGCAGGTCACATGAGGTAAACTGGCAGGTCTTGCATTCCACGTCCCTGTACTGAGCAGGGCCTGTCCTGACGCCACCCAATGCACAGCCATGACAACCACTGGAGCCCAAAGCGCACGCTCACACCTGTGCAGAGGGGCTGAGTACATGGATTACATAAGGGACACAATCATTAGTCGTGCATGTGGCGTGTTTATTTTTCTTGCGTGGGTGTTTGTGAGTGTGTCTATGCTGCCTCTGGGTAGGCTCATTGTGGTGGGAGTGCGTGCATCATTGCTTTGATAGTGTACGTATGAGCGTGTGTACGTGTGGGTATAGAGGTTTGTGCAATTTATCTGTGTCAAATGTCTTTGTTTTTGTAAGTAAAAAAAAAAAAGGACTTTTCACTGTTTTAATGGGTGAGTTGATTTTTTGGGGGGGTTAAAAGATATTTGTAGTGATGCATTTCACTTGCTTAGATGTAAACCTATAAAGCCACCTGTTATCAGATTGTGAAAAATAAAGTAGTATGGTATGAACTGTAAATGTTGAAATGGGTTGAAGTATTTCACACAGCCATTTCCCATTTCGTTTTGTCACCACTGACATGGGTGAGCATTACCATAGACACGTTCTTTGTCTCTCTCTTACCTCTCTGTCTCCACACACACACACACACACAATCGGACTTTAATTACTGATCTCTCTCTCTCTCTCGTCCTAATGACACACTTTCACAGTTATTACCTCACAAAAGTACACGAAATCCCTCAGGGCTTGTAGATCCTATCAAGTCCCCTGTCTGGAATAACAAGATGTTTGTCAACACCAAGCGTCACTGAGAGCCATTCATCTTTGTTTTGCAAACTCTCTCA
Organism: Galaxias olidus; assembly: GCA_026901105.3. Lineage (NCBI taxonomy): Eukaryota > Metazoa > Chordata > Actinopteri > Galaxiiformes > Galaxiidae > Galaxias > Galaxias olidus. Next base: position 328,870 of record JAPMUY010004946.1, read on the forward strand.
GACTTTAAGTGATTGTCTTCTCTGCGTGGCGGTTTGATGGGGTGTTAATTTTTCTCGAAAAGGCTGTAATTAGGGCTCCACCACACAGGAAAGGGCCCAGCGTGGCGCCTGGAAGGCAGCTAACTGACTGCTAGCTGGCAAAAACACTCTCAAAGACTCACTCTCTCTCTCTCTCTCTCTCACACACAGACCACCACATCTTTCAACAGTACCATAATATATTATCATCGTTGTACGTTCAACGTTTTTGAACCTTTTATTGCATGACATCTTTTTTGTTCCTGACGAAATGAATCTTCCCCGTCGCATTCAGCGGAAATTCAGCGGCAACAAGAAACAAAATCGACTTTATCATTTGATATATTGCCTGCTGTCAAATCCCTCTCTGCTTTGTCCCTAGTGGTTCCATTGCCTTTTGGCCGGGACAGCGTGTGTTGTAAATGTACCCTGTGACCTTTTATATCTGTCTGGAAGAGCTGTAGGTTAATGACGGCGTCTCAGACTTGTCTGTCTGCACCTCCCGTGTTTGTCTGGGCACAGCTACTTGTGCCACAGGTGGGGTTGTCATGCGCGCTCCCTGCCGTCAACGCCCTGCAGCAGGGCCTGAACAAGGTTACACTGTACAATGTGATACCTTTGTTTACTCTGCACTGGGTGTGTCCTTAGCACACCTGAGGACTAGCCAGCGTGCCTGCCTATCTCCACTGTGGCCACCCTCTTTTCCACACTTTGGAAAAAAGAATGAAGGCCTAAAATTAAATTGGTACATAGAGCATGATTGTCGACAATGTGTCTATAATCTGTATCGTGCACTTTCAGATATTTTTTGCTATGCACCTGCAATGAACTGTTGTATAGTCTGGACATGCTGGGCTAAGCACAAACAATCTAGGGTCAGGCTCCACGTAAAAGTGTGTTGAGCTGTAAGGTCAATGTTCGCAGCATGCCCTTCAAATCAACTGTCCTTAAAAGGACCCAGGTCACTGTCACAGCCTCACAGGGAGCGTTTCACAAGCCCACTCTGTTTAGTGTTCATTAGTATCCTCGTTAGTGTCATTGTTTCCACCTGGGGTCATTTGTGTTGATTGGTCCTTCTGTGTTTTCATTCTTGTGTTTAAGCCTTGTCTTTTGAGTTGGCGCTTGCCCAGTCATTGTTAAATGTTGCGTGTGGTGTTTGTTGCTGTTTGCTTGTTTGTTGAATCAAGTGAAAAAAAGGTATTCTGAATATGTCTGGGTTTGGCTCCAACTGTCCCTTGGCTGATCGTGACAGTCACGGCACAGTGGATCTAGACTTCACGCGCTGATGAAAAGATACACGGTAGGGCAACAACCTTCAGGGCACTAGTGCGTCAACAGTGACACAAACAAGGCAGCAGGCACTTTTTTTCTGTGCTCCTCAAGCTCAAACAAATAGCTGTTGAAAAGAACAGAGGAAGGAACTCTGGGTGAACCCCTCATGAGGACAAGGAAGCTCACACTAAGCACACACACAAAGACACACATGCACACGTAACACACTCAATCAGTAGGCAACTCCTACATTTAGACCCACACATGTTGGGACCGTGCATGACTAAGACCTGGGTGTCATGCCAGGAACATGGAGTAGAGATGTATGCTTCCCTCTCTTGAGGACAGGGCTGTCTGCATATAAACTTGACCCTGAATGTAGCTTTTACCAACGACAACACGGATTACGCAAAGTGAATATCCTTTTATCAACTTTGAGGGTTGTTTTTGACCACCCAAACCTTTGTGGGATTGAAAAAAATATATTTTACACTTGGTTTATCTCCCTCGGAGTTACGTACGTATGAGCCAAAAAATAAACAAAAACTATTGTCTGAACAAGAAACAAACCAGACGTTTGAAGTGAATACTTCCCCCCCGAAACCAAATAGACCGGGTGACTGCAGTATCATGACCAGAGTTTTGAGTAGCCTATACTTTCACCATTATCACTGGTAATGTATTCTATAATATGGAGGAGGAATGCCCTGCCCTGCCATACCATGCCCTGTCCTACCATGTCCTGCCCTGTGTAAGACTTGGACTGGGCGACTTAAGGCTTGCTTGCTGCCTAACACCAAAATAGGGAATTAAAAAAAAATGAGGAAGAGAGGAGAGGAGGGAGAAGAGGGAGGGGGAGGTCTCACAGCTGTTGTTCTGCTGTGCTTCCTCTGATAGAGGACTTGGCTGTACTCCCAGTTCTTTAGGTAAACGGTCAAAAAACACAGTTAACTTCGGATGCAGTCTCCATTAACAGCGACAGAGACAGCGAATGAGAGCGAGGGAGATTAATACAAATACGAGCTGACATGCTTAATGATTCAAACAGAAATAATCAGAATGTAAAACGTTTTTGTTTATGGAAAACATGTTAAATTCCTCAGCAGTAGTATACTTGATTAATATTGAATATGTATTACAATTTCTGATAACCTTTTCAAACAAGCACAACATAACTCCTGTATTCATCCAAAGATACCCCTCCGCCTCCTTGTCTGTCATTGGGCCCAAAGATAATCCTGCTTGACAATGAAGCTGACAGCGGCAAAACATATTATTACTCCTGTATTCATCCAAAGATATGCCCCCCCCTCCTTGTGTGTCACTGGTCCTAAAGACAATCCTGCTTGACATTGTCTTTGATAATGAAGCTGACAGGGGCAAAACATATTAGCCTCTTACAGAGGGATCAGCCCTCTTCAACAGACTGTTATTCTATAATCTGATCTGACCCCTGTCTACATCAATGTTTGTCCATGCTCCGTGTGTTTGTGTGTGCACGTGTATCTGTGTGCGGGTTCCTTTTGTGTTTTGAGTATTCTAAACTCAGGAGAGTCCTACTTAATCATCCCCCCCAACTGAACGTGGCCTTTAACCCAACCCGCCCCACCCCACCACAGCCCCCACCCTTCCCCTCCTCATCGTTTCCGTTGTTACCCTTTCTAATGAAAGGCTAATCGGAATGGCATGACCGAATTTGAGGGATCACTTGAATTGCTCATCTATGAGAAGACTGTCATCATAGTGACTCCGTATTTAACATATCAGCATGGTGACCCACCTAGGAATGAATATTTCACATCACAGGATGAGCCCTACCTTGTGAGTAACTGATAGCTCTATATAGCGGGCTGACTTCTCTATGAATGGGGGTGGGGCAGCTCTGATCAACATAACAGCTCTTTTATCTGCAGCTTGGCTGTAGCACGAAGAAGCCCCGGAATGGACCCGCTCTTGTTTGGAAGGGGTCCCATGAGATGTAGTTGCCCTGTGGCCTGTCCTACAACACTGTCGTGGTGTTCAGAAAACCCCAGTAGACAGTCTTGCATAACACGTTTGACGTTAGCGCATGGTGAATGAACACGAGTGACCTGGTCAGATGAACGCCCCTGTCCCGGGCTGAGCTGAGCTGGAAGAGCACCTAGAAGAGCTGCTGGCTACACAGGGATGATCTGTGCCGGCAGCGTGGTACAGTTTTGATACCGATGCCGCTGCATGTTGCCACTTGCTATACACCAGTGTTGATCCGGAATGGAACGGAAAATCCACAGAGACATCCCAAGCCAATGTTTCCACTACCGTGTGTGTGTGTGTGTGTGTGTGTGTGTGTGTGCGCGTGCACGTGCATGCGTGCGTGTTTGCGTGCATCTGTGTGAGATAGGAGAAGAGCAACGTACCGCAGGGCCTCGGTGAAGCGTGACAGTGAAAATCTACCGGTGCCAGTCAGACAGTTGAGGCCCAGTCACCTGTAAACGACACCCACCTCCCCAGGCTTGGCTCAGGTCCTGACCACTCCCAAACTGGACCGACCTCAGATAAACCGTCACATCTGAAGTCTTCAATATCTTCAATTAAATGTGAAACTACTCTTCTTTTTTTCCTTCATCATAGAGGGCTTTTTCTGGTAGCGTACCAGAGGGTTAGTTTTCTATTACCCTAAACCAATTCTGTTGTTTAGCATGTGACAGGCTAAAATGGTGTACATATATCATTAGCTTCCTGGTTTATTTTACAATTACAAGTGATTGAAGCAACACTTTCGGGGGAGAAGGTTCATCCAGGGCGTTCTAATTTTTGTCAAAGTCTCTCAAGTTGTGCTTTATTGTCTTTGCATGCAGTTCTTTTGTGCACAATCCTATGCTTCGGTGCATTGTGTGCCATGCAAATACGGCACTGAAGCATTCCCTCTGTGATCTGTAAATGCTCCTTGTATTGTGATAGCCAATCAACCAAGAACTCTTACTTACTGCATAACAGAGGGCGTTATTCTGTGTGAGCTCTCAATCACTTTCCTCCCACACTCTGCGTTCTGTCGGAGCCACGGGGAAGCGGCAAGAAAACAGAATGACATACCAAACATGCCCGCAGCTATATTAAGACCAAGAACAAGAGTTCAAAGGTGTCTGTTTAAGAAACTGTAGGCTGTGAAAGAGGAGAATACGCTGCATTCAGAGAGATGGTTGCTATGTGCTGCTTCCTTGGCCTAGACTTGAGATCAAGCAAATGAAATGTAATGAGGTAAAAATTGTGCAAAATCAAAGTATCACTGCACAGAAGGCCAAACACAGCCCTGTGTTTCTAAGAGAGTGCAGTCATTCCCATATCCACCTTGGAAGGTAAGAGTGTGAGGATCTCCAGTCCCTGACTGGAGGAAGGTGACCTCAAAGAACCCCGGGGAGCACGTTCAGCGGCGAAGAAAAAAACGAGTGTTGGCATGTCTTGACAGCTTGAGCTCAACCAGAGCACCGCCGCTAAACCAAAACAAACTCTTAGATGGCCCACTCTGACCCCACAACCCCAATAACACACGGGCGAGAGAGAGAGTGAGAGAGAGAGAGAGAGAGAGAGAGAGAGAGAGAGAGAGAGAGAGAGAGAGAGAGAGAGAGAGAGAGAGAGAGAGAGAGAGAGAGAGAGAGAGAGAGATGGGGAGAGACCACACTGGGACTGTTACATGAGTTCCTCTTTTCACCATTTCTTTCTCCATTTCAATTTCCCCTTTACCAACACCTTTGCTTCAGTTCAGGAATAATAAACTCTTGGTATGCAGGCAAGCAGGCAGACAGACCCTGAAAGACCCCTGTATCATAGCACCATACCAGGCAGTGAAGATAGCCTATGAGAGAGAGAGAGACTGTGAGAGAGAGAGAGAGGTATACAGTATACATATTGTGCAATAAGACTCAGTGAGACGTATTAAAGAAAGTGAACAACAGAAAGAGACGGAGAGAGGGCTGAGGTAGCAAGATTCACTTTCCTCCCTAACAGAACCCTGACCTGGCTTTCTTGGCAGCCTTGCCCTCGTTCCCTGTACTCTCTGAGAGGCTGACATATTCCACAACCGAGGTTGTGTTGCGTTCAAGAACTCTGTCTGACTGCTCCTCAGGCCGCTTAAGACGCTGCGGCCACAATGCTATTGATGATTGGCCTGAACGAGCCACCTGACCTGCCCAGAGGAAGGAATGCTTTCAGCACCGAGGTCAAGGGTCAGGAGGGTTGGGAGAGAGGGCAAAACAAAACGCTCTGTGATGGAGGGGCGTGTGGAGGATGGACATGTGCATGTGTTTGTGCGTACAGTTTGCACATGTATGTGTGTCCTGGTATCGGCTTGCCATATCCTGGTGTGATTCCATCCATGCAACTGTGGTAGCACTTTGTGTGGCAAACAGAAAGCTTTGAAATAGAGACTCGGGATGCATCTTGCTACTCTCGCTCACCCTCAGCTTTTCCACGTTTCTTTTGCTTTCTCTCTTTTTTTCTCTTTCTAGCTGAGAAATGGCCATAAACAATCAGCCGCTTCGGGGAACTTGGCTCACACATCCCCTCTCTAGTCGGCTGTCTGCACGGAAAGCTGTGTGTGTGCGCGCGTGTAGCAGAAAGACAGGGAGCTTTACAGAACAAATCCACCTCTTTCTGCTAGGCTCTGCTAATAGGCCCAAATATGATGGAACTTCCACCTGCCTCCCCCTTCTTCTTCAAGTGCAGAAAGCAACAACAACAAAAATCTTACTGGGATTTAAAATCCCATTGATTACAAACAAATGAAAGTGAAACCGCCGTTGCTGTAAAGATCCCCAGCACGGTTGTAGCTACACATCCCAACATGCTGTGACAGTGCAAAGAGATGACGGATATCCACTTGGAGGAGTGGAGCTGATCCAGGTCTGGCAGAGGCGGTTATGTCTGGATTTTCTGAGTGACAGGCTGATGATGCTCAGGGCCTCACACTCCTGTGTTCATGAGGGTAGCTTGCTAGGTTTTCTGAAAAATATTTCCAGAGAATGTTTTTTTCTTACTCCGCCCTCTGTCTGTGTCTCTTTCTCGCTCCCTCGCTCTCTCTCTTAATCCCTCCCCCTTTTCCACTCCGAAAGAACATGTCACTCAAATTGATGAGATACAGTGAGCAAAAGAAGGTTCGGAAAGTTGGTAGAGCCACTAACAAACAGGAAACTAAATTCACTGCCTCAACGCCTCGAAGGGGATGCCAATGCATTGGCGTGTGCCAGTTCTTTAGACCTTTCGCCACCATGTTTGCACAAGTCTTAACCCAAAATGGCATTTCCCCTTCCCACCCCTCCAGTTTGTCACCTGATGGTGATGACACTGGCACATTTGTGGAGAAAAAAAAGAGACTAAATCATTTTGAGCTGAGTTCAAACGGTGCCCAGGGCAGAAGGGCTACACAGTACCGCCGCTGGTCTGAGGGAACGTTGACCAACAAGCCGCCACCTGTGAGTGGCGCTTCCCAACATGTACAGGAACTCACTCTCTCGCGCTCTCTCATGCTGCTTGTCTGAAAGTAATGAAAGGTGCTCGGGTGGTGATTTACCTGAAGCGCCGGCATATTAGTTCCCCTACCAGTTCATATGAGGTGACACCATAACTTAAAAAGTCAGTCAATTACTGTATGTTTTCATTGGAATTGTTATTTTAGTGTCCTTTAAGCTGGAAGAGACATTTGATGGACATTTTGGGCTGAACATATTTTACGATCTATATTGAGATTGCATAGTGATGAAAAGTAGAATGTGTGGTAAATTAAATTGATGCAGCGTTAGAGCAACAAAGCTACCTTTTAGAGTTATCTCAAGTGACTCAACTTATTGTGGCAACATGAACCCTCTCTACACTATGCATTTTGCTTATCTGTTGGGGAGTTATATCTTGACACTGTTTACACATCTTGGTCTGAGGGTTAAATGGTTGATAACCATACATAGTAGAGAAAGAAAACCACATCTTTTTGCATGACAGCAGATTCCGAAAGCCGTTTACTATTCCGAACGTATTTTTCTCTGCTCATAAATAAACAATTACCTCTCGGCATGCAGAGCAAAGAACAGATGATTAGGTCCGTCTTGCTAAGTAGTTTGTCTCTGTAAAAATAGTCTGTTGAAACGCAGTAGGCTCGCAGGACCAGTGCCACACCCTGGGGAGCCAAAGGTTGGCGCAGAATGGAAACTCCTCAGGTGTTTGTGTTTGTGTCCCAGGGATAATATGGGCTTCTGAGCATCTGAGTCACGCTCTTACCTAGAAGTGTTTTTGTGTGCTATTTATAGCTGTGAGTGAGTGAGTGAGTGAGTGAGAGAGAGATAGAAAGTGTCCATGCAGAGTAAAGGAATATCTAACCTGTGTAATGTCAGTGTCAGCCAAGGGAGCGAGCAAACCCAAACACAGTTATCTCAAATTAGTAATTTATTCTTGGAAAACCGAGCAGCACAGGAAGGCTCAAAAGCACGCAACATTAAACAATGACCAGACAGGGACAACTCAACTCAACTCAACTCAAAACACAGAAGGACCAATCAGCACAAATGAAACCAGGTGGAAGCAATGACACTTACGAGGACAGGTGAAACTAATCAAAACCAAACAGAGTGGGCTTGTTAAACCACGCCCCTTGACAGTCTACTGTGCTGTAGATGCAACCCAGGGGGTTTGTGACAGTATCTCTGATTGGCCAAGCATCCCAGACTTGACTCACAAAGATTGTCTAGCTGCGTCCGGAGGGAAGAAAGAGAAAACAATGTCTGGACAATGAGAGATGTGGGGAGGGAGAAGTGGAGACATAGAAAAGGGAGCATGGGTTGATGGATAGAGACGTAGGGGAATTAAAAGAAAAGGAGAGAGAAAGATGACACAGTAGTCTGAATGACCTGAGACAAGAGTATTTCTCCATTAGACTGACCTGGAAAGAATATATGAGAATTGTACGCTCCATAGGAACATGTTTATGTGACCCTGGGATGGTTTCATCCTAAAATGTAACCAGTGGCACACAGGCTTTCTGTCAGGTAAACAATCAGGTAGCGCCTTGCAATGAGTAAACCTGTCACTTCCCAAACACAGACGGGCAATTTCAACAGTGTAACTGAATCAGCCCCATTTCAGCTACAGCTAAAGCCCATTCCGTGCGACAACTTAATTAAATTTACCTTCCACAATAGCTGCCTGATGGTGCTTGTTTGACACTGATAAGTCCTGAGTGAAAACCACAGTGAGTCAGTGACAAGTGTAATATTACATAACCTCTTTCTTTGTCTTAATGATCTTTTAAAGAGAGCAATTTTGGTGTAATGACTGACTGCTTGCGTAGTAATTACTCATCTCTCCTTTGTGCTCTTGGGGAAACTGTTTCTGTGGAAGCAACGCTGCGCTGGCACAGTGATGCCGGATAGCGTTGGCAGACAGCGCCGTATCATAATGTAGACGGGCACCACAGTCAGGGTCCAGGCAGATAAGACTGTTGCCTGTAGACACAGCAGCCCAATCCACCCTCTCTACACACTCTTATATAAGACGTTGCTTTGTGTGTGTGTATGTGTGTGTGTGTGTGTGTGTGTGTGTGTGTGTGTGTGTGTATGTGTGTGTGAGTGTGTGTGTGTGTGTGTGTGTGTGTATGTGCCAGTTAGAACAGCCAAGTTTCTCCCAGATCCACAAACAGGAAAACCAGACATGGAAGAAGGAGGAATTTCGTGGATAAGTGGTGGACTATAAATCGCTCCTCTATGAGAAGTCATATTTAAATTGGCTTTTATGTCTCAACCGCTCTGCCTAATTGGTCCAATTGGTCGGTTTAGCGCTGGCATACATTATTGATAAGGTCATAAATCTGTTTCTTTAGTGGTTCTGAGGTGGGGTAGTATAATCCTGGATTTATTTTTCCCCTTTCGATGTCTTGCCAAGTGTGAAGTCACACCAGAGCAGTACGATGGCGCCGTCGTTCACTAGGGACTAACTGCTTCTGACAGGAACCACAACTTCAGTCTGCGCAGAAAGTTCCCCCTGTCAGCACCACCAACACTCTGTCACAGCCGCTATTCGATCTGGTTTACGCTTCATGTACACACTTCTAACTCCCAAAAATTTTCTGTGTTCTTACTGCCCACTATTCCCTTTGTTTACTGTAGTTAAGGCCTGCACCACACCTGCCTTCCCTGCAGCAGTATAATCCTGCTACTCTAGATGACGTGTTTTTGTGCTTTTTGCTGGGGAAGGTTGTATAACGTTCTGTGCTGTGACACCTGCAGCTCTCTCTTATCGCATCTTCTTGTCTCAAAGACCTGGGTGCATAATGTACTCACGATGTTCAATGTTTCTCTGACTACTGAAAGTTTTGTGTCCCACTGTCTCACTAAGATGTCTGTTAGTCTGAGGAGATTTGTCTTGGTTCCAAGAGGTTCAGTGAGTTCTACAACTGCTGCCAAAATCACCCTTGAGACTCTTAACCAACCCTCAGAAGTGTATTATCCAAATTCCATCTTTTACATGGCACAACAGAGACCAGATGATTCATGCACACTGAGAAGTTAACACCCGAATTACAGTCTGGGACAGCATGTCCTGAACTGACCACACAAACACACACAGACAGAAAGACAGACAGGTGTGCAGACAGATGACTTGTACCCTGACCCAGCTTAGGTCTTAAGTTTTAGGTTAGCATCAGACACTTCAGCTCTTCTTAGGCTCATCTTCTCAGGGAGATTGAAGGCTAGGGTCAGCACATTGCTAATCTGCCGCGCCGCAGCTGACCAGCAGATTACCACCACAGTGTGTTTGGAGGGACCGCCACAGACCTTCATGTTCAACTTCAACAGTTTTTTTTTTTTCACAGTGTCATTTTTTTAGTTATCTTCAAATTATGTATGGAGACTAAAGTATCTTGGGTTGCCCATTGGATGGCCGCTAGCTAAACAAAGGCATGGAAATGACAACAGGATGGCTCAAACCTGGGGGCCTGTCATGTACAAAGCTGATTACAGGTTACCCCTCTGGTCGGTCCAAACCGGCTGGTTCCTGCTGTGTGTGTGTGTGAGCAACACAGAGAGAGACAGAAGGTGTGGGATTGCTGGGTGTGTGTCCTCTCCTAATGACTCACTCATTGTTCTAAGTCTGCTGCACTTAACGATGATGCCAAAAACTTTCTGTGTTCGTGTGTGTGCGTGTGTGTGTGTGTGGGCGTGTGGGTTTGTGTGTTTGTGTCTCATTGCCTGCAGTGACTGGCGGGGATCTTTTACAGTGCTTGGTGGTACCAAGCAGAGACTGAACCATTAAGATAAAGGACCACAACAACCCCCCTTTACTCTCATACACAGACACACACACACACACAGACACACATGCACATATTGTTGAACAACATCTCTGCTGCCAGACCTCCTCTGGCTCGACACCATGACCTATTCACCACAAACACAACAAGGCAGTAACCAATTTAAGTCCATTTAAAAAGCTTGTGCTGTGTGTTGGACTATAGAGCTCACTGAGTAATAAACTCACCCTGGTTATCTGCCGTCTGTAGACTGAAACATACAGTAGCATGTCGGCCTGCATTAATACACTTTACATAAACATTTAGATTCATAACGTTGTCTCAAGACAAAGCTGGGTCGAGTTGTGGAATATATTTAGTATAGTAAAACTGATCAATGAATTCTTAATAGTGAACTCTCACGCTGTCCCCTGGGAATCGGGACAATAAGGAACGTTGTTCAGGCGACTTTCCCAGGTATCACCTTGAGTGTCCTCCACGTCTCAGCCCTTTCCTCAAACCCTCAACAGCTCCCTATTCTCAGTCAACATTATCTTTGTTTTGACTTGGTTTCATAAAAAACGTCCTGTTAACAGTCTGCCTTGCATGCACTCACTCTCACTCTCTCTCTCTCTCTCTCTCTCTCTCTCTCTCTCATAACATTGTACGTGCTCTGCCTAACATCCTCTGGGGTTTAGTTTGTTGGGGATTTGCTCCCCTGACTTCTCTCCTCTAAAAAGGCTGCTCTTTCTCCCCACTTCCTTCCCCTTGCTTTCACCCTGCTAATCCCTCCATTGTTTTGGTTCTGGCTAGCCCACCACTTGACAGCCCATGACGTTATGTAACTCTCTCCATATAGGGACGTGAAACGGATAGTACATCCTGCTAGATCGTCTCTGTGCAAAATAATGCACTTTTTCCTGAAAGTCATCTAAAATTTCAATCCCCCTAAATAAATAAGAAGGAACGTAGAGTCAACACATGGTCATGGCACCTGCTGTGTAAAACTCCACCAAAACGGTATCAGTGGCTAAACCGTTTTTATGGATTTTTGGGGTTATTACTCTGTCATTTTAATTTGTTGTTACAAGGCAAACTATAGGAACCTTTATGTATGTGCTGAGAGATGGCACCTTTTACAGGTAACACGGCGTCCTTTTAATAGCATGAAAGAGCAAAAAACAATACATTTAGTAAATAAATAAATTCCCCAAAGGAAGCTGTGTGTCTGAGCCCTGTGCGTGCCTGACTGGTTCCAGTACACGCCACACACGCTGTGGAGACGCTCTGTGACGAGGCTGTGTACCATTCACCTTCATAGTCCAGCCTGTCCATCCAAAGGCTCAGCTTGGGACACATAGGTATTCCGCTATTCTAGCTGGAGGTGTTATGCTGGCTGGTGTCTGATCAGCATACAAATGTACCGACTTGCTGCATCGACGTACTCTTTAAGTCAAGCGCCACTTTTGGGAAGGAACACGTCAATGGATGAGTTGATTAGGACGGTGGAGAGCTCTCGTGAAATCCCCACTTCCCATTAAAATCTTTGATGACATGACGGGTGTGATGGGTGTATGCAGATGTCTTATATTCTTTACCAAACGTGAACTACACCAAAACGTTGCTGACAGATATTTTTTCTTGTCTTTCAGGAGATCCCATAAATAATGTTGCCAACTCCACGATGACGTGGCAGAGTGACGACCTGACTTCCTGAGGTCACTGCAGGCCCGTCTCACCCCTGACTCAGCGTTAGTAGCGCACGGAGGCCTCTTTCCTGAGGGGCTTATTGGACCCCGCTGGGTCCTATCCCCAGTCAGCTGTCTGACCGAAGCCGCTGGCGCTCATCCAGAGACAGGAGGAACAGTAGTTGAAAGACACTCTGGGGCTGAGGGGGGCCAACTGAGGTGTTCTGAGAAACGCTAAGGGAACGGTGTTAAGGCGTTTATACCCAGGCTGAAACCCTTTGGTCGTGGCTCTGAGGCGACCTCCCTCTTCTACTCCCCCTGCCCCACTCTATCTCCCTGCCCTTAACCCTTCGTAGCCTGTCTCGGGGTGGTCTAAGCCGGCTGCGTCGCTGACTGGCTGCCCCCGAGGCTGAGATCTGTGAAAAGTGTGTCCTTCCCTTTGCAGCCCAATGTAAGCTCCTGTGATCCGTGGGTCCTCAAAGCTCCATCATTTCCTCCCTGCTTATCCCATGGAGATCGCTCATCCCGTCCATCAAAGCCTTCTAGATTTCAAAAGGCCCCCGGGCTCAGAACGGCACTCGCCGCACTCATATGACCCTTGCGGTGTTTATATAACAAATATGGCCGTGTATGGCTCCTGTTACTGCTGTGCTAGACCCATATCCCAGCCCAAAGATGTGTTCGATGAGTGCCTGGTTGGACTTGTCATGCTCTTATCAGCAAACATGTTGCTAATGAGTATTTACAGACACGATTTATTGGCCACCCAGGCAGAGGTCCCAACACTATATAAAAAAAAACATTTGAGCTTAAAAAGACTTCTTGTTGCTACTGGCGGGATTTTCTTTGTGTTTGTGTCTTGCTTGGAAGTAGAAAGTGGTGTGTTTGTGTCTATCCTGGGACGTGCTCGTATCTTCATGCCAAGTACTTGTGTGTGTATTGTGCTCATATCCAACCACCACAGTCAGTCACCTAAGTCAAATGAAAGTAGCATTCTGGAAAAGAAGTCACATGGTCTGTTGTTTGCCAGGCAAACAGATACCCTGCTATCGGAGCCAATCGGCGGTGGAGGTGGTATACTGTTTGCCGTCCTACTAGCGTAACAGAATGGTTCAACGCTTGGTTTCTTTAAGAATTGTGTTAGGCAAAGCTGAGGAATTAGGTTTAGAAATGCAAATATTTCTAAATAAAACAACCTCAATTTGCTCCCACGCCTACAAAAAAGTTGCCTCAGACTAAAGACTGCTAAGCTCCATTTAGAGTGTATCTACTGATGCTGCCAAGTTTTAAATCCATCCATCACCGTGAAGGAAAAGCACACTGCTTCTAAGGCAGTTTTTGAGGTGTGACATTAAATCAGTCCGTTCAGTGGCCTCAAGAAAGTTCAGGACTGACCAGAGTCGGGGCTACTTACCGTGCATTGCCGTGAAAGGCTATTGACCTGCTGCTCTACATCCTGTCAAACAAACATACCCACCCAATCGTAAATGAGTCAGACACAAAGCGTGCCCTTTGCCAAATAGAGCTTTTTGGTCTTGTTTGGTGAAAACAGTTTATTGGCTGTTAGAGTGAATGGACAACGCTGGAAATGATGTGGTATGTGAGAAGATGATTAGTATTTATACAGATTTAAAGACCCTTTCAATCTGCTCTGGGACATAAACTTTGTCCGCTACATGAAAGATCATGGAGCATATGCCTGTTGACTAAGGCTGATTGAATTCGATAAACAAAAAATATATTTTTATAAACAACAGTCTTGTCACACTCCTAATGGCTAATATTGGAGCCTTTGTATTTTATTTATATAATCTTAACTGCCATCAGTCCATGTCAACAATGTACTGACTTTATATGATCCTGTGTTCTATCCAGTTATCTAGTTATCATTGAAGAGCAGATAAATATGAACGCTTAGGACATCAGCCACGTAGCGAAAATCCCGCCGCTCGATAAAGCAGATTAAACTTTAACAGAGTTCCTTGGAGACTTGGCTGACATAGAGGGCAAAGCAAAATCCATGTATGGCATGAGTTTCAGGGAATCTTTATTTTTGTAAAATGCATTACTAGGTAACACACTTTTTGTTGAGTGCAGTTTAATTTTAGTTTTCTAATAGCATAAAGGATAAGTGACTTACCAAATAATATGCTCATTGATTTCAGGTGTGTTCGAATTTCAAAATATAGTACACAATCCTGGTAGTCATAGTAATAAATACGGCAACCCTGCCGGGAACTGCGGGTTAATAGACTCTAAAGAGACTTCCAGGGTAATGTTATGTGTTGATAAGCAAAGCTGGGGTGAGGACAGGCAAAGGTCAAAACAGATTAGAAATTGTAAAACTGTCATGATTGTTATTTGACACGCGCTTGAAAATATTTAGCTATGTTTGCTATTTTGATTTGATTGCAAAATTTAAGCCTAATATTTGAGATGATAACAGGTTTACATCCAGTCGCTTCTGTGTTTTGAGCAATCACATTAGCACTCTCTTTCAAAAACCAAACATTTACAAATTGTGTTTCTGCGTCTAAGTTTTGTTAGCACAATACATTTTGGGAACCAGAAGCTCAAAACCTCAGTGATGGTCAAACATATAACCATTAAGGTAAAACAGAAGTAAGTGAGTTAATGCTGCTAACCCATCCTGCGAATTGTCACATGTAGATAGTGTGACAGAGTCATCCTCCCTTGTCACTTAAAACACTTGTCAACATAAAAAACGTTTTGCATAATTACAATGGAAATATACAAATCCAGTCATTGTGCCTTGCCTCTCTGTTATTATAAATGTCTGTTATCTGAATTGCATAAAACATGTAAAAGTTTGGTAGTTTCTTCTAATTACTTTTTTGTTATACTGTGTGAAACCATTCTTGAAGTAAATAATAACTGTCATTTTAATATTGTGTGTTGTGCAGTAAGTAGAACATAGCTCATATCTGGCGAGCGTGGCTAACATGACAAGAAATATGATGGCGACATTGCACGATATGGATTTGTGTGAGATCTGTATTTGCTATTAAAACTGTTAGTTTATGCGGTAATTCACTTCTTAGTCTACATGATAATTCGTTGGTTTAGAGGGTAACCTTTCAGTTATAGAAGAGTATCAGAGAAATAAATGTGACAATACTAAACAGAAAACTCCCTTCGTAATGAAGGGCTGGAATGAAGCAGTGATAACATCAAGGGTTTGAGTATCACTGGAATGAAGGCAAATAGGAAATTAATTATTTATTATGATACTTGTATAGGCTCCTTGTTTTCTTGGTGATAGTAGTACAGCATATTTAACTGGGAGTTAGGTTTTGGCACATGACGTCAGGGTTCAGTGGCAATCCTTGTTCGTATAGTATTAGGCTTTGCCTACACACTTTGTTTGAGAATTTTCAACATGTAAAAAAAAAATGTCATTACTGTTTTTACAGGTCATCAGTAATCGACGGTATATTTTATAGGAAACCTTCCCATCCCTGTCAGTTAATAATCAGTCCAATAAACAAGTGCTTTATGTAAGTTTAAGCATTAATGTTTTTTTCATTTTTGGAAATGGTCGTTTTGATCTAACAAAATGAACTGTAATTGACTATTTATTTAGTATAGTTTTACTGTTATTGACCACTAATTAGCTTTAGAACATATTATCGTAAAGTACAAAAAATACAGCAGAAAAGCGGAGGAAAAGGTACCAGGGTAAATTGTAAAGAACCCAAATCACATATCAACGGTATTCGATAGGATGGCCACGGCAATTAGAGGGTGGGTCAGATGACCATGGTTACAACCATGTCTACACAAGCAACGGCCTTCCACAAAACGTGCGCGTCTCAAGTCAAAAAGTGCGTTGGCCGGTCGAACCTCTCAGATACACGACAAGGTGCCCTACCTGTGGAAGAAAAGCAGGATGGAGAGCAGGGTCTGGTCGATGTTGCTGTTGCATATGCCCTCGTTGAGCAGGAAGCAGGGGTCCCTCACCACCGAGTCCAGCGAGTCCTGCCTCATGATGCTGTTGAGCTTGTCTGTGTTCAGGTTCTGGTACACCAGCTGGTCCCGGAGCTGGCGGAAGTGGCTGACGCTGGGGCTGGTGGGGCTGCCCACCGGAGTGCTGCTGCTGGCCCCGTGACCTCCGGGTCTGCCAGCCATAGCCTCGTCGCAGCCGCTGGCCAGGTCCAGGCAGCAGCTGCAGCAGTCCAGGCCGATGGGTGAGCGGCAATCCTCGTCTGTCATGGCTGCCTCTGGAAAGGCTGGGGTATGAGGCGGAGGGGTGTTGTGGAGGCGAGGAAAGACAGGAGGTTGTGGGGAAATAGTTCCTTTGGAATGTTAACAGAATGGGATAGATTCACGGAGAGACAGAAAACACTTTATTCCTCGGTCTTTCTTAAGGCTCCTCTCCTGTGTTCAGTGGAATGAATGAATGACAGACAGGCAGTCCAAAAAAATTAAATAGGCAAGAGGGAGGGAGAGAGAGAGAGAGAGAGAGAGAGAGAGAGCTTTAGGGCGTGTCCCTGAACTCCTTGACAGGCTTTGATGGCCAACCTCCAGGTGGTGGGTGAAGGTAGGACGGAGGAGGGAAGGAGGGGCGGAGGGAAGGGAAGGGAAAGGGGGAGTAGCTCTGACCCAGTAGTCCCGGTCCTGTTGCGGCTCCAGCCAGGCAGGTTTTGCCTGGTTCCTCCCTGATAGGGGCACCCTGACGCTGGGTTTCCCTGCGTGCTGCTTCTGTCTGGGCTTTCCCTGGCTCCCTCCCGTTACTCTGCCACCACCTCCAGCCTTTTGTTTGGGCCCGACTCCACCGCTGCGTTGTGTTTCTGTTCTGGATAGAGAGAGAGAGAGAGAGTGAGAGAGAGACAGAAACAAAGAGTTAGAGAGAAATCCTGTGCACACACTCACTGATACAGCAGGAGTGCGCTTGAAAGCAAAACCCAGAAGTAACTTATCACTTTTTTTTTCTCTCTCTCTCCCTCTGCTACTGCACTGTTTTTCGCTTACTGTGCGTGCTCGGAAACAGTGGGAGGGCGGTTAGTGAGGGAGGGGTGGGGAAACGCCTGTGATTGGTAAAAAAAGAAGAGAGAGATACACACACGTTCCAAGCAAACTGGCCCCCGTCTCTCTCTCTCTCTCTCTCCCTCACTTAGGCTTTCCTTCTCTGTCTCCACATCCCAGAGGGGAAGGAGAGAGGCAGGGAATGGTTCGTGCGATGCACGCTTACTACATGTGCTGCAATGCTGACAGCCCGAGGAGGGTTCGGGGTGCGGGGATGAACGCTGACACAGAGCGGGGCAGCCCGCGGGAAGAGAGATGGAAACCATAGCCATGGTAATACTATACGGGCACAGAAGTCTTTCAAAGGGTTCACGGAGCGTTTCCATGGCTTCTATTTCATTGTTTTATTAGGAGGACCTCATCCATATCTTATCTAGGCACGTAGTTGACAAACAGTTTCAGTGTCGTATAAATAAATATTAATAACAAGTTCATATGTTCCCTGATTCAGGTGTTTGGTGCCAGTTTGATTGATAGGCGTTGCCCCATGACTTACTAATGATAGTGAGTTGATAAAGGGTTGTTTTTAGGTCTGGTCTATTATCACGTAAGATAGACATCTGGCAGAATGTGCAGGCCATGATATGCAGGCGCTGCCCTGGCAATCCCAGGTCACCCTCTCTATTCCGTTGTAGTAAGGTTCTACCATGTTCAATTAATCATGTATTCACTGTTGAAGAAGTTGCATAACATCGACACCCTTTTTGGGGGAAATCTATTGAAATGTGTAAGTTGCTCATCGTCTCTGATAAACGTGCAAGTGTTAACTGGAGCGGTGTAATGTGATGCACATATTATTTAGAAATAATGTTGTTATCTTCCCTTTCAGATGTTTTATGGTTACTCAACTGGTTATCTGCCACAGTTAAGCTGGCTGTCCTGACACCTCTAAAATCCAGACACAACATATTATTGCACAAGGCGTACATTTTCAACATTAAGTGGTCATGTTTTTTACAAAGCAACCATGAATACAAAAGTAAACATACAAATTGCCAACGTTGATATAAACTTTGGCTTGTGTACAGTCTTGCACGATTTAATAATATCAGACCTAATGTCTTGCGCTGAGCAACAGAGAATGGGGTGTTCTCTAGACAACTATTTCACAAGGCAGCAAACAGAATGTGATAACATTTGCACCGTCTGCACCACTTGAACAGGCGCCCAGTGGTTCATCCCTGACATTGACTGCTGGCCAATATTGTCCATGCTGGCAACAGCTTCCTGGAGAAGAAGCACAACAATAGGGTGATAACAAGTACCGCTCAAAGGTGTGTGGCTGCAGTTAAACTGTCAAACGCTGCATGGCCTTCAGCAGTGGGATCAATTAGGCAAAGCAAATGACTGCCTATTGCTTTATTGAGTGTGTAATGACGGTTTCAGGCTGTGCAGGGAACTGCTTTGGGTAAAGTCATCCGGCGGGTGATAGATGAAAGTGGATACAGACTGCCCTCTAGTGGTGGTATGTCGCAGCAGCATTTTGAGCATATCTCGCAATTGGATCATAGGTTTAGATTTGAACCAGAGAGTACAGGGTAAGAATTGTATCTGTGTATGGTTGTATGTGTGAGATTAGGAAACCAAAAAGAGAGAGAGATCCAGATAAAGAGGCAGACAAATGAGGCCATTCATTGACAAGGCCAGTCCAGAACAAGACACAGTCTTTAGGTTATGATGTTCCTGTTGGTAAATTGAAGAACAAACAACAAAATGGTTAGTAGGTTGATAACGGTTTGTATCAATACTGCCTAACTAGCACCTGTAAGGATTACACTTGCTTAAATTACCAATTTATGTAGTTACTGGGACTGCCTCATTCTTGTGTGTTGTTTGTTGATGAATACAGTTACAGTGAGTGCATAGTGCACAATAGCAATTGGAGATGATCCCATCAAAGAAAATATAAATATTGTGTGTTCATGTATTGTATTTCCACAAAGGGTTGTCAAATCACACACTGGTTGGCATCATAGTGGAATTATTATTGTCACATCATTTTGGCATTTCAATAGTTTCACACTTTTTGTGTATAGTATAGGCAAATAACTGGAAACCAATCATGTTTAACCTTCTCCTAAACTCTCAGAGTTATGTCGGGGGTCCTTGCGTGCGTACAGACAATGGAATGGCTGGGACTCGATAGCCTCGTTCTCTAGACAAATAATGTCGAAACACAATATCTCTCTATCGGGCTCACATTCCACTGTGAGACTGAGCCAAGACCTTAGGACACATTGTATTCCAATATAATAAATGGTGCTGCTAGGCCACGTCACTGCATATGATAGCCTTTGTGTCAGTGCCAGAGTATGGAATGTACACCTTCTGTACTACAACTATTGGCGCTAAATCCAAGGGCTCATTCGGACAATGTTGTCATCGAACAATTGTGAAACACTTTCCCAGGCGACACACTTTACACACCGTCACATTGAACTGGGCAAAGCTAGAAAACCTGCAGAATTGTATCCTGGTTGGGTGTGAGGTGTGTAAAACACAAACAACTAGAAACAACAACCCATCGTACAGGACTAGTGCAACAAAAGCATTGTGGGGAAATATTAGGCTGCATGGATAGTGGTGGTTGGATCTTCTTAAACCCTTCGCGCACTAAAATTAGGCAGCACTGAACCAGGCAACACAAGCACCAAAGGTGTGTCTCCATGGACACCACTGTCATCCGACCTACACCTGGAATAGATAGAAAGATCTCCCACCCTGGAAGACTAAGCCAAGCTGCTCTGTGGGAACACACCCTATATGACTGCATAACACAAGTTCTCTAACTAACCCACATGTGCTACTGTCAGTCTGATAGTCCTATAACACCCTGGCAGTAGAAGTCTCGTGCCAGAGTGTGAGGTTTACCTCCAACGTGACAGTGTGACAATGTTGTCTGGGGGCCGGCCACAGTGGAGAGACGGAGGGAGAAAGGGAGAGAGAGAAAAACATTATGGCTATGGCTGTAGAAAAGGGTTGTCAAAGGCAGATTTGGCTGACCAAGGAGAACAGACCTTGTTCACTCTGCTCCCATATAGGACAGGCTGTGTTCACTCTGTTCCCATATTGGACAGGCTGTGATCACTCTGCTCCCATATAGGACAGGCTGTGTTCCCTCTGTTCCCATATAGGACAGGCTGTGTTCACTCTGCTCCCAAATAGAACAGGCTGTGTTCCCTCTGTTCCCACATAGGACAGGCTGTGTTCACTCTGCTCCCATACTGGACAGGCTTTCACTCTGCTCCCATATTGGACAGGCTGTGTTCACTCTGCTACCAAGCAGAGGTGCAGACAGAGCTTAACTTTCTTTAACATTTTACAAAGATTAACCAATTCTAGGAACCTTTTTTTGCTAAAGACACATGCCCATATTGTCTATAATGTATTATATCAGATCTTGCCACATTGCAAGGGAAGAGTGACTTATAAATTAAATGATTTGATTGAAGGATTGTGCCCTGTGATTGACTGGCGCCCTGTCAAGGATGTACCCCGCCTCTCGTCCCATGTTAGCTGGGATAGGCTGTATGTAAAACGCAGAACTTCAGAGTAAGACCACTTGAATGAAGGTACAAAGCTAATCTTTTTTTTTCTTTTAATTTTTACCATATTTTACCCTCAGGTCCAGTGGACCCGAGACACCACACATGTAATATCAGTGTGTAGGTGGGTGCACAGTGTGTGTGTGTACTCAATGAAAGTGTGTTCTTTAATGTGATCCTCGCAGAAAATGAGCCAAGGTCACTGAGTCTCATCTTGAAAAAAGTATTCATTGTATAGTTTTTCTTTAAGTAAACATTGAAGACAGGTCCCAGAGAACACTATGGACTACAGCAACTCCCTCTTGGCTGGGCTGACTGCGAGCGCCATCAAACCCCTTCGGCTCATCCAGAACGCAGCCGCTCGTCTGGTCTTCAACCACCCTAAATTCACTCACACTACTCAGACCCTACACCCCATCCCGACCACTATGCTCTTCCACTGGATGTCGCCTTGTTGCCCCCTCACTCCGTGGAAGGGACAGCCTGGCACCTCGTTCACAACTTTTCTTTGTCCTTGTCCCTCAGTGGTGGAATGACCTCCCGACGAACATTAGGACCGCAACATCTTTGTTCACTTTCCGCCGAAACTTGAAGACTCACTTGTTTCAACTGCACTTCGGCTCTTAAATGTGACATTGCGTCTACCTAGCACTTCTACTTGATATACCATATAATTGTTTGCACTCAGAAATGGTTTGTAGTTGGTTTGTGAAGGTTTTGTTTATTATCCTGATGTTTAATATAGCACTTGCTTGCATATCTAGATGATTAGGTCAGGGATGCATTTATTTTCTCTACCTGACTTGTAGTTTTTACCATTATCTTTCTGTAGGCACAATGTTTTGTAAATTGCTTTGGATGAAAGCGTCTGCTAAATGAATTTAATGTAATGTATAGTAATGTAACACCATACGAGGAATATCTTATCAGTATTTTTTATTGAATTTGTTTTTTGAACAATTTTTATAATTTTGAATTATAGTATTATCTAGGTGCTATTTGAATTGCATGATTGTATGTACATAGCAATCTCATGCCAAAAAAAACAATTGAACTGAAACTAAATTGAGAGAGAGAGAGAGAGCGATAGAGCGAGAGAGAGTGCTTCGACTCAAATACTGTAAAACTGTACCAGCTCAAAGTTTACCAGTGTACCAGTCCTCTGTTTCTAAATCAAGGGCTTGCCAGTTGGTGTTGTTTGATTGTTTACATCTAAGCATGATGTAAATGTTGTAATTGTGTTGTAATTGTCTTATGGTTTACCTACGTTCAGCAGTTATAAATCCATGTTGACATGCTGCTGCAGTGTAACTATACCAAGTGTTCAGATTACGGTAGCATTATGATTTGCATCTCTGTAAGGTATGTTTTCATACGAATAAACGATCGGTGGGGTGACAGTTAATCTGAGACAGTACTAAAAAGACAGTCAAGCGACATCACAGGAGCGCTTTTCAATAGCAAGTCATTGTATTGATATTCAAGTCATAATTAAAATTGTCCACCTATTATGGTTTGGGCATTTTACCAAGTTCATACATTACAAAAAAAGACTGTTTGGGATATTTTCTTCAATATCCAGATACTGTAGTTTTCAACTGCTCGATGGCTACACTTTGCTGTTTCCTATAAAACTTCAGGTTTTCAGAGTTAAGCAGTTTGCTGTTACCATATATAAACACCAGAGGATGCTGTTTGATCAGTGCTAAAATAAAATGCTCTGTTTATATAGCGTTACCTACATAAACTTCAGTTGGCAATGAACGAAAGTTGCGAGTGTCTACACAAGACATTTTCCTGCCTCTATAATATTACCTTGAGGGTTATTTCTCAATGAAGATGAATTACTGCACCTGTTTGTACGCTTGCCTTTACCTTGATGTGATATTCCAATAGGGGACCAAAAATGTACTTCCTTCAATAGGTAATTAACTTGGAATGGATTTATTAAGATGTATTATTTGAAATATAATTCAGTGGAATTAAACTCTATAACGTGCCATGTGGTATTCTGTGTGCATCACTGCTGAGATTTTATAAAACAAAATGCTCTCATTACATTCTGAAGCCGACTGGCATTTCCTCTGGTGATAGCTCCAGTGGTGCCCAGCATCAGCCCTCATCACATAGTCATTCTCCATGGTCACAGATGACAGCGAACCCGTCCTTGATCTTCCACCTCAGGCTGTGATTGGCCGCAACCTGGGGGCCACCCAATTTCCTAATCCTCCTATTGGTTGGCCAGATTTGACACTTCCCCCTAAGCCCTGCTCCTCACCCTGTTTGGATTACATTTCCTCTCATCTTTAAGGCTCCCTTTTTGGCACTGAGTTAAGGGAAAGTTAAGAGCGAATGCTTAAGTGGCAGTGTGCCACCGCAGAATGTACCGCGATATGCCCGAGCGGGGGGTATTAGTAGAGCAGTGGAGGGAACTCAAACCCTTTGAGTTAAGCAGAAGAAGTCATTAGGGCTGTCAGGGGAGGCCAGCCAGGCTTCCCTGAGCCACCTCTCTTCCCTTTGTGCTGCCAGTCCATCTCTCCTCTGCTCCGTGCCTTGCCGTCGGAGGTAACAAGACAGGCCCTATCGATCCCGTCTCCTCCACTGTCCAACCCTGCCTGACTCGGGCCACGCTCTGGTTTGATAACCCCCTCGACCGCCGCGCGTGCTGATCCTCTCCGCGAAGCTTTCATGTCCAAGTGCATTAGGTCCCACTCAGATAGCGGCAGAGTTCTTTCCTGAGCCTTTTGTGGAGATGCTGAAGTGAGGGAGAAGAGAGAGAGAGCCAGTGTCAATTCAAAGCAAAAAGAAAAAGGAAAAAAAGCATGGGGAGTTTTTCTTCAAGCCGCTGTAGTTCAGAGGAAGTGTCAAAAGAAGATGTGTGTTGTGCTGGATATTCTGTCTCATTCATCCGGTGTGGCCACTGTTGACAGCTTGGGGGGGTTTGGGGTCTTTACCAGGAGGAACATAGGAAGCATGGAACTCTTTGACAATATGTCTTGACAGCTCTGAAATTGGATTAAAGATAACGTGTTTGTCAATGGCTGGTTCCGTAAGGGGCCCACAAGGGGCCTGGTTAAATGTGGCACCTCTACGAAGATGAAAGGGGATACATACAGTCAGAGAGAGGCAGCGGCATCTATCACTAGATCACTAGTGTCATTCTATATTTTGCCATCAGCCCTCACAATGTTGTTGTTTTCTAGATGTAGACAAATAGATTTGCATAAGTTAAATATATGCATCAATGGTAATGTCATTGCGATTTTGATCCGATTTCATCTCTCTCGGCTTTCACAGTTCAAGTTAAGTCTCTTGGCAGCTTTGTTTTTCTGTACAATGTCTAAAATATAGTTTTTTTTCCTAGCAGTTCAAGAAAACGTCTCAGATCTCATGATGCTCCATCCCAGCCTGTGTATGTTCTCGCAAACATCTACGCTGCCAATAAACAAGCGTCTTTGTTTCCCTTAATAGGACGTGACATTGAGAGGGAGACATTTTCCCCATTTCAGATGTTTTGGTTTTCCAGAGCAAGCAGGAAACAAGCTTATAGCATCGCAGCTTTCCAGGCATAGCAGCAGATCTTGAAGCAGGGATGTTCATCTATACATAGACAAGCACTGCAGCAGTGATGAACAATTATTTTTCTTCTCTAGCTCATGGTGCAGTTCTAAGCCGCAATGGTACTCTGGGTGTCTGCAAGGCGTGATCTTGAGTTATACTGGACAAGCTTTTCAAAGGCCGTTGGCGTTTCTTTTTACCATGAAAGGAAATTAGTTAAAGTAGATAGGGCTGGTACTGAAAATAATCTTTGTATTTTATTCATCCACATTTCCTAAATACAGAATTGTTTTAACTGTCAAATAATATCACATACATATATACATAATACATAATACATAAATGTTTAATATGTTTGGAGCAAGCCATGAGCATTAAGGCATATCAAAAACAATGTCATTTACATATAGTAATTATGTCTTGGAGCATGCGTCAAGTGGTTGAATGGATCTATAAACACATTTATATTTCATATGCCGAGAGAGTGTCACCAACATTCATGTTCATATCAACTGCTCACAAATGGAGTCAAATTAAAAAACAATCCATAATGCATTGATTAGGCTAGAAAGACAAAATCCATAAAAGCTATAAGTGAGCAGAGAAAACTCAGACACTTGTCACACAAGGCCATGGTGTAAAAACAAACTCTCTCCATCACAATACACACACTGTATTCTCTCTCTCTGCCTCATTCTCATTCTCTCTCTCTCTCTCTCTCTCTCTCTCATGCTGGAGTACTCACTTTTTGGGTGTAAAATGGATGGGGCTTTGGACCTGGTTGGTTAGTCTCTCAAAGATTAACAGCTCCACTTTAAGAGGATGTCCTCACTGCTATTCCACTGGCATATCAGTTTCAGTTTAGGACTTTCGGAGGTCCTCCCGGCTAAAAGTGATCATGCACACAGTCCTGGTCAAGTTAACTGTCACACCATAAACCTTGGCAGTGTCTTCCTAACCTATTTACCTTTAGCATCCAGTGAACTTTAGGTGCAACCGTGTGATCAACAATTGTCATCATTGTAGTGTGTCCTCTCCCTTTAAAAGCATCCCTCCCATGACTGGCTGACGAATGATTGCTTCATTGACGCCGCAGTGGTTTGGATGGTCCTCCAGCGAGTTACAGCCCTCATTATGCGTTGTTTGTCAAACCAGATCGGTGTCTCTTTTGTAGGTCAGGTGTCCAAGTGTTCAATAAGTCATCCAGGGTTTTCATAACATATCTCATACATATATATATATATATATATATATATATATATATAAACACACACACACACACACACACACACATACATACATTTATAAAGGATTGCTCTAAACCTGGCATTGCTTATAAATGTATTATTGAAATCAGTTTTTCAAACCAACTTGGTCCTGTGCTTGTGGTGATGCATTCCCAGTGGTAGTCCCTCTGCGTCCCTCGCCACCCAATGACTAGAAAACCTAGCAGGCCACAGCAGGTGTTTGCGGCATCATGTTTTTTACCAAATTAACAGTGTTGTTTATAGAGGTGTTGTGAAAGACATATTTAATTAAGTCAAGCCTCTTATCCACTTTGAATTCTTAGGACATGATGTGAGGGAACCACTGCTGGGCTAGTTTTAGTTGGAACATTCCAGAGCAGAGTTTTGCCTCTGAAATTTGAGAGGATGGCCATGTTTTTGTTTTCATAGTTACCTTGTGGTTGAAATGGACACTAATATATATTGATTTATGTTATCTGCTGTGAGGTGTCCTTTGGCAGTTCATACGAGAACCAACATGTTATTTAAATGTCACTTAATGTCATTGAACCCTGCTGAAATAAGATTT